>JARFJB010002351.1:77500-402500 GCA_036346205.1 Vesta saturnalis | reverse complement strand
TCTCTCCCTCTAGCCATTTCTCCCTCTATCCATCTCTCTTGATGTCAAAATTTCTTGTAATTCAATCAATTCGTAGTCAAAACATAATTAATACATTCAATGCTGATGACGTAATAAGTGTGTTTACTCGTACCCTAGTACATAATTATGGCTACACTAAGTATAAGGATTTTATAGAATTTAAACAACTTTTTCCCATTGACGCGGCATGACATCTGTAATAGTATCAAGTATGCCCATGTACTTCGTTCTAAATTGGACATACTGTATGCAGAAGCAGGAATAATAAATATTTTTTGACCTGTACACTTAACAGTTTAAATTATATTTTATTATACACTAATTATTTCATTATTGTTTGCAGGGCTCAATTGCACTCCACCAGCTATAGATGATTTTCCTAAAGATTTATTTAGCGAAGAACAAAGACGAGATGGAGCTGTAGTATTACACATAATTATTTCTTTATATCTATTTGTAGCCCTTGCGGTTGTATGTGACAAATACTTTGTACCTGCTGTAGAAAAAATATGCCAGGGTAACTTAAAATAACGATTAATATTGTTACACTACTCTTTTTTATTTAGCGTTAAATATGTCAAACGACGTTGCCGGTGCAACGTTTATGGCAGCAGCAACTTCTGCACCTGAACTTTTCGTAAACGTGATTGGAACTTTTATTACTGAAGGTGATATTGGAGTTGGAACAATTGTTGGATCAGCGGTATTTAATATTTTAGCTGTGGCAGCGTGTTGTGGATTAGGTGCTGGAATGGTAATTTGTGATTGTAAATTGATGTTATAATTTCACAGTTACTTTTAAATGTATAGTAATAGGCTTAATTTCTAGTCAGGTGTTCAAGTTGTTCCATTAGATTGGTGGCCATTAACAAGAGACTGCTTAGCCTATGGTATTACGGTGTCAATTTTAATCTGTATCATCCATGATGAACGTGTTGAATGGTACGAAGCACTATCATTGGTTCTTCTATACATAGTCTACATCCTTATTATGTATTTTGATAAATCTATTCAGCGTTGTGCTCGTGGTAAGACTTTTGTGTTTTATTTTGCATGCATGCATTGCGTTGTTTAGAATAAAAATAATTTAAGCTGCAGAAATCTCAATTTCAATGACAAGTGCGTTGTGCACCTTATTAGGGATGTAGTTTCAGCCTTGGGTGTACATTATCAAAAATGTCTACTAGTTAATTATCAGTCAGTTCTTATTCCGATCCTTGATATTACGCCAGTCAGTTTACTTACTTATCTTGTTATTTTGCAGTTGATTCTGGCGTGGAATTTAGACATGGTCAGACCGCACGTTCGTTCCACGCCCTATAATGTAAGACGTCGCGAACGCCAAATTTGGCGCGAATTCGTTTAGCCGCCTCGGATATTTGCCTCCCTTGTCGTCGCAGCGACAGAGTCACCTTCTAAAACCGGATTTTTTTTGTTTAAATCCTAAACGGCAATTTCATTAAACACTTTCGGCATTTAAAATAAACGGCTAAGAATATTATAGCTAAAATAAAAAAAGTTTTGTTTTTAGGATGGGTAAGAACTTATTAGAGTTCGGAAACATCAAAATTATGTTTTTTTAATAAAACACCCTGTGTATTATTTGAATTTTGGCTTCTACTACCAAAACATCGGTAAGTTTTATTAAAGTTTACCCCACCTTAACCTTAAGGTTTTCGAAATTATATAGTTTTTGGAAATGCAAGCAACATTTTAATGATGAATTTCTCAACCACTCTTCTTTTTTTGACTCATTCGTTTTATTTATAAATAAATAAATCACTTATACAGGGAGTTCAAAAATTGATATTGGATATTACTGGTTTTGACATGCAATAACTTAATTTAAATAGGACACCCTATATTTGAAAATTTTCAAAATGCATACTGATTTCTTACTGAACTCAATATTCACATAATAACCTATAGTAGTTAGCTGTTAGTCCACAGCACTGCAACGAACAACCCGCATTAACGCATAAAGCCAAAAGTTAATAGTCATAAACCATAACAATAACGTAAGTTTTTACCTACATTCTAGTGTAATAAAGGTTTACTTAATAAAAGCTAACTAAATGATGGGCGTTTAAAAATAGTTCTAATAAGTCTTCAAAATGATCACCATTTGGTAGGCTTCTCTGATTTGTTCTTTCACATTGTCGGAGTTGTAAACAATTCCCTTAACGTATCCCAACAGAAACAAATCCGGCCCAGACAAATCGGAAGATCTTACGGACCAATTTTGTAACCTATCCACCCATTTTGAGAATAAACATTTAATAATTCTTGGACCCTCCGGTCGAAACCTGGCGGAATTCCGTTTATTTGAAACCACATTTTATCTCTAAAAATATCTTCCAATAAAATTTCTGTAAGGGAATTTATTGTAGGGTTTTCTTGTACGGAGCACTCCCAGTGGCATTAAATTGGATTAACCATAGGCCTTATTTGGGTGATTTCTATTAGGAAACCTTTCAGTGTAGACGCAAGGCACGAAGCCATTTTGAAAACATTCTCCGAAAAGAAATATCATGCCCATTCGCTCTTCTTTGAAATAAACGATCAGTTTAAATTATTGTAACAAAAACAGGAAAAAAACACAAAAGCTCTAACTTATTAAATGGTACTTTCTAAAGGGACGCTTTTAAATAACTAACATAAGTACAATTTACAAGGGTTGTCAAATTGACAAAAAATACAGGGTGTCCAATTTTAATTTTTGAACGCCCTGTTACTCTTTATAAATACAACGTATGCTTTATTTAATTAGTGCGCTGCAGTATAGACATGGTAAAAAAGGAAAAAACCTGTGAAAGTTATTATTAAAATTTTTCCTGCATTTACACAAACCACAAGATATTTTCGAACAGCTTAAGGTTTAGGTGGGGTAAAGTTTAATGAAATTTACAACTATTTTGGTCGCAGAAGGCAAAGATCGAACCATACAGGCTTTTTCATTTAAAAGACGATAACTTTGATATGTCTCTGAACTTTGGGACACCCTGTACATTACGAAACTAATTTTAAAGTGTGTTACGTGTTTATCGTGAATAACGTGTATTTTTTCCGTTACTTTATTTAATGAATGAACTAATTAGTTACATCTAAATAAATATTTCCGTATTCGTTGGTGGAATGTTTTAATTTCGTACCTAAAAATTATTTTTCGCACCTCTACAGTTAAACTAATTTATTTAACGTACACATCTTTTATTCCTTTATAGATATAAATTTGGTATTTAAACAAGTTGCGCCATCTCGAAGATTTAGGGTCATTTAATAAAGTTTGAAAAGGAATCTTGTTTTAAAAGACAACAATGGGATATCTGTAAAATTTATTTATCAAAATTTGGTTTTAACATTCTTATCTAGTTTGAATAGTTTTGACAGGTTTGCAATATTGCTTTTGTTAGGGCGTTGTTCCTGATCTTTCTTTTACTTAACACGCCATTTTCCGATGGGGAGATTGATCTTCAAGAAAAATTTTTCCTTCCGTTTATAAGATGTTTAAGCATCGTTTCTTTGGAAAATTTTTCATATAAGGTAATGGTTTTTGGTATAAAACCTTACTGACGCTTTACAAGCGGATCTTATTGAAATTCTCAATCTTCATATCCTCGGGCACTTTCGCACGATTAATTAAATTTATAACATAGGTCTGTTGAAACGAAATCATCGCTATCGGCTCTAAACATCTAAAAAGAGCGCCTTGATACCGGCGAAATAAACAGCTATTCTTTATTTATATACATAACTAGCAAATTGGAATCCACTACCGATCACCTCCGTACCTATTCCTACTGGAATGCTGGCTCTTAGCTACTGATTAGCTGTCTTGGTTCCACAAAGTAACTACCACCTTCGAAACACGAAGGGCATTTACAGTTTGGTAATTCTTCATCAAAGGTCAGAATTCTTTATTATTCAATATACACAGGATTTGTGTAATGAACAGTGTATTGCTAAAATCAGTACAACAGAGTTAGGTTACATTCGGTGTTTAACCTTATTTACTTACTTGTAACAAAAATTTATCATTTATAATAACATGCTTTTACTGGAGGCTAAAGTGGTTGAATAATTTAGAGTTTGATTTGTTCAATTTGTAATTTCTTTCTGCATAGAAAAAGAAGAAAAAAACCACACCTATTATTCACTGGGACGTTGACCTACTTAGTTCACTACCTTCACACGGTAGTTGCGCGTTGAAGCTCCTGTTTTTAAAATACATTATATACAGGGTGGAACAGATATCGAGGTCGTATGAATTACAGTCATTGTTTGAAACTGTATATATATTTATATTCAAATTTAGAATTTCTGTAACTTTTCTGTACTTTGTCTTTCATTAATATTAATTAATTGTCATTACGGATAATTTTGTTCAGAGCAGGTTTTGCTGTAATAAAAATTTCTGTACTATTGAATGTCTTGCTGCAATTCTATGCCTTGCACTGAACAGACTATCCCGATATTTCTATTTAATACCATTTCTTAAGGGTTTTAATAAAATTCAAGAAACCGAAATCAAAATCATTGGGGATTTAAATTCTATTTTGTGAAACGTAGGCAAGCCGTTTCAAAAATTAAGCACTACTATTTTCATTGTGGATCTATTTTAGATCGCACTTTATGGGTTACTTTCGCCCTTTCGGCTGCGATTTGTAAGTACTTACAACCGTCGGGAGCGGCACAATTAACGAAACTTTTCTTTTACGTTTAGGGTTCGATTAACGAACTAAATACATTTAGTTTTTTTATTCTTTGTGGGCATCTGCGACGGCTCACCACTTGCCATCGTCAGGGCTGAATTATAATTATTTGTTAGTTAAGATTGTTATGAATACTTTGGGGAAAACTAGCATAGTATCATTATTGTTTACGTTCGATATTTATTCGACAAGTATTAATGTGAGTTTAAATTAAATTAAATAAACGGTTACTGTTTGGTTGTTCGGGTAAAGTTTGTCTCTCTTATAAATTGTTCCTTTTTTTTGGAGCACTACCTGTTTCAGGTTTTACAGGGCCTGCCCTACTCTACTCCTCTTTTCCTTTTCTTTCCTTTTCTCCCTTTCCTGACTAAAACCTGTGGCGCCTATCCTTTAGTGGCTATCTAACCACGTCAACAACCTTGTAGCAACCCTCCAAAACCCCACGCATCCAAGTGCTCTGCGGTCAAACGACCGCACGCAGGAGTTTAGTCGAGTGCACTTTCAAAAAAATGTTTACATGCTGGTTAGACATGTAGCATAAAATTGGCGACCAACGTTTCGGCCAGAGTTTTGGAGTACGAACAAATTTTAGCTACATTTTAATTTTTTTTTTCTTCTCATTCCTTGGGGTTATCTTAAATATTTTTCTTCTCTTTAGGTTATTGTATACACTTGGCGTGTTAGTGCCAACGGGGTTATAATATTTGATATAGTATTTTACTTTACTTCCTGAATTAATTTGATCTTTTATGTTTACTAAGATGGCTGTTACACTTCGTTTTGATGTTAATCGTCTTACGAAGACAGAATTAATGTATGAATTATTATCTAGAGGTTTAGACTGTAACGTTAATGTCGAAGCTTTACGTAAATCGGTGCGTAGCGCGAGAATACTCGACGCTAACAAATCTCTTACTATGACTGCACATCAGATTCCGTTCGCGGACGACGAAATTGCTTTAAACGCTGCCATTCGGGAATTAAATACCGGCATCGACTCTTCTATTGGTGACTGCACTTCGGCTGCTTTTCTACGTCTGAGTACTTTAGTACTTCATGCTCAAAGACGATGCGAACTTATGATAGCGGATTCAGAAATGGAAATCGCTCAGAAAAATCAATTCCTAGTCGAATTACAAAATTTACGTTCTGACTTAGAGCAAAAAGGAAAAAGGGTAAACGTATTACATTCTCTGATACAGTTTCTTCACCAATAGCGGGACCTTCTGCAAATTCTACGGCTCATGGCGACCCTGACCCTATGGACGTAGAACCACCATTAATTTCTTCCGATGAGGACGTTGATGTGCCTCAGGGTACCTCAGCTTCTACTTTTACTCCTTCCTTAAGTCACTTCTCCATTACCAAGTTAGGGTTATCGTTCTCTGGCGACAGTACTGCTCTCTCTTTGATTTCTTAACGCGGGTAGAAGAATTAAGTGCTTCTCGTGGTTATCCCATAAATTTTTATTCTCTGTTATCCCGGAACTATTAAAGGAAACGCATTATTACTCTATCGTGCTCGTAAACACGAGTTATCTTCGTGGAAAGATGTAGTTGCGCTACTTAAGACTGAGTTTTACCGTTAGACTACGATGAACGTTTATTGGACGAGATTAAGTCTAGAACGATGGGTCCTTCGGAAACCATAAGTATTTATGTCGCTGTCATGCAAAGTCTTTTCCAACGACTCTCAGTTCCAATAGCTGATCAAAAACAGTTATATTATGTACGCCGTAATCTAACACCCTTCTATCAGAATGCGTTAGCGTTAACTGAAGTCTCTACACTTTCACAGTTAATAACTTTAGGGAAAAGATAGAACAAAACAAGTATTTTATGGAATCTTTTAAACCTCCTCCGTCAAGGAAATCGTCACAACTGTTAGAACCTAGTTTGGCTTACGTTGATTCACCTTCTGACTCCTTTAAACCTTCTCCTTCTTCTCAATCATCGTCGGAAAACCGAATACTACGGCGAGTCCGCAAACTTCTAATGTTCTTGCACCTACTGTAACTTTACGCTGCTGGAATTGCTCTGGGAGTGGGCATACTTCACCACGTTGTCCACAACCCCAAAATAGGCATTGCTATGGCTGTGGTAAGCCTGGTTATACACGCACTACTTGCCCAGTATGCACTTCTAATCAGGAAACTAATTTCTGAATCTTCTATCCGAGGAGAGGATTCTATCTTACCGTTAATCTCGAAACAGCTTTTGTGGAGTACCAGACTCGTCGCATTCTTCTTGACTATATTTTTGCGAGTGTTCGTAACGACGAACGACCTTAAACGTCAATATCTTTGGTTATACTTTTCAGGGTCTTTTAGACTCTGGCGCTTCACGCACTATTATAGGAAATTTGGGTTGGCATATTTTACAGCGACTAGGTCTATCTTTATACGTGGGTTCGTTTACTGCCTGCACACTTGCTAATGGTAATACTTGTAATATTCTGGGTCAAATTACTCTACCGATCACTGTCGAATCTAAAACGATCATGCTGGATGTTCTCGTGGTGCCTGAAGTACCTCACAAACTAATTTTGGGTATCGACTTCTGGAAGGCGATTAACTGCGTCCCCGATCTTAGACATGGACAATGGACATTTGGTAATGATACTAGTTTAGCAACTATCTCTTCTGAACATTTGAGTTCTTTCTCTGATCTTCCTACATCTCAACGTTCTGCTCTAAAAACTTTACTGGATCACTCTTTTCAAAATTCCGACACTTTAGGATGTACTACTCTAGTCCAACATGAAATACGTACTAATTCCGAGCCAATCAAACAGCGCTATTACCCATTATCTCCTGCTTTACAACAAGTAGCTAACACTGAGTTAGATACGATGCTGCAATTAGGTGTCGTCGAACCATCAAATAGTCCTTGGTCAAGCCCGATTGTTTTAGTTAGAAAGAAAGATGACTCTTACCGGTTTTGCGTCGACTTTCGCAAAGTTAATGCGGTGACGGAAAAGGATGCTTATCCTTTGCCTTACATATCTTCTATTCTGGACCGTTTACGTGATGCACGTTACCTTTCTAGCTTGGACATTCGCTCTGCTTACTGGCAGATTCCTCTTTTGGACGAATCTAAACCTATGACTGCTTTTACCGTCCCTGGACGCGGACTTTTTCAGTTTACTCGAATGCCTTTTGGCTTGCACAATTCGCCTGCTACTTTTCAACGACTAATTGATAGAGTTTTGGGGGGAGACTTAGAACCTTACTGCTTCGCTTATCTTGACGATATCGTTTTGGCTACACCTACCTTTGAAAAACATTTGGAAGTACTCGAAAAAATTTTTCAACGTCTATCTTCTGCAGGTCTCACTTTGAGACAAGACAAGTGTCATTTCTGCCGTCCTGAGTTAAAATACTTGGGATACGTCGTTAATAAGGATGGACTTCTAGTAGATCCCGAAAAAGTTTCTGCAGTTTGCTTAATACCTGTTCCTAAAAATGTTTCTGATGTTCGCCGCTTAGTCGGTATGGCGGGATGGTATCGTCGTTTCATACCTAACTTTTCTTCTGTCATTAAACCTCTAACTTCACTTACTCAAAAGAATGCTCCATTTGTTTGGACTTCTGAATGCGAAACCGCTTTTACTTCTTTAAAAGAATGTCTAGTGTCAGCTCCTATTCTTTCTTGTCCTGATTTCTCACAACCATTTGTCATTCAAACAGATGCCTCTGACTTTGGTATCGATGCGGTACTCTGTCAACAATTTCCTACTGGCGAAAAGGTAGTCAGTTATATTAGTAGATCTTTGATTAAGGCTGAACGTCACTATTCCACTACGGAAAAAGAGTGTCTGGCTGTTATCTGGGCTATTGAGAAACTTCGTCCCTACATTGAGGGTTCTCACTTTACCGTCGTTACTGACCACCATTCTTTGATATGGTTAAATAACTTACAGAATCCTACTGGACGGCTTTGTCGTTGGGCGATTCGCCTGCAGCAGCACGACTTTTCGATTATTCACCGTAAAGGTAAAGAACATCTAGTACCTGACGCTCTGTCGAGATCAGTTCCGAAAATAGACTGTATTAATACTTCTTCAACTTCTTTAGTCACTCTGCCTGTTCAGGATAAATGGTATTTAAAAACCATTTCTCGTATCTCTACATTCCCTAGAAAATATCCTTCTTGGGTTGTACAGGACGGACTCCTTTATAAACGTTCCAAATTTTCTTCTTCAGATTCTTCTTCGGCCCATTGGAAAATAGTCGTTCCTAAAGAACAACGCAAACGTATTATTTCTGAAAACCACGATCTTCCAACTTCTGGTCACTTTGGAGTCACTAAAACTATTGCTAAAATTTCTATTCACTACTACTGGCCTGCACTTCGTGCAGATATCATTCGCTATATTCGGCAATGTGCTGTCTGTTCTGCACATAAAGTTGAACAGTCTGCTCCACCGGGGTTTCTAGCACCAAGAGCCAAACCTACTAAGCCTTGGCAAATGTTATGTTTGGATATCGTCGGTCCTCTTCCTAGGTCCTCTAAAGGACATGCTTTTGTGTTAGTTATAGCGGATTTCTTTACGAAATTTGCCTGTTTCTTTCCCTTACGCCATGCTACTACTTCTGCTGTGTGTCAAGTCGTGGAAGACAATATTTTCTTCTATTTGGTACTCCACAGTACATTATTAGCGATAATGGTGTACAGTTTCGCAGTAAAGAATTTATGAAATTATGTTCTGATTATCGAACCACTATCCTTTTCAACGCTAAATACCATCCTAGAGCGAATCCTGCGGAACGAATTAACCGAGTCCTAAAACTTTAATCTCCTCCTATACCACTCAGAACCAACGTAAATGGGACGTAAATTTAAACAAAATTGGCTGTGCTATCCGCTCTGCAAAGCACGAAGTTATTGGCTGTTCTCCTTATTACGCTTTATTTGGACGCGAACATAACTTATTTGGCGACCTTTTAGGTCCACCACCTTCTCCAGATTCTACTTTATTAGACCCAGATCGCGAAAAACTTTCCGACAATAAACTAGTTCGTCAGTTCGATTCTATTCACACTGATATCAATAAACGACTGGCTAAAGCTTATCAAAGTCAACATCTACGCTATAACCTACGACGTAGACCGGTTAAATTTAAACTCGGAGATAAGGTGTGGAAACGCAACTACGTGTTATCAGACGCGGCGCGGCATTTCAATACGAAACTCGCTCCAAAGTTTACTGGTCCTTTCCTAATAAAACGAGTGTTATCTTCCTGGACTTATGAACTCAAAGATTCTGTGGTAAATCCCTCGGGGTTTATCATGTCAAAGATTTAAAGCCACATATACCGGCCGATGATTCTTCTGAGTCCGATTCCTCCGTGCACTTGGCGTCCTCCTGTCCTCTTCCTCGTCCTGATCGATCCCTTCGCTATCCTAAACGACGCAAAAGACACAAACCTCCTAGCTAAACCCTTACTCCATTTTTTGCTATTGTGACGTTTTGGCTTTCCTTGTGGCTCTCTCTTTTCGTAATGGGCGGTTGGTTGGGCGATACTGGCGGGCCACTTTTATGGAGACCTCTCCTTCGTCTTCCGTGACCTCTACATCCGGTCCCTTCTCTCTCCTGTCTGCATTTGTCCGGGGTCTTCCCTACTAATTTCCTCAGGGGGATCTCTGGAGACTTGCCCTTTTCATTTCACTTTCCTATCTTCTGTCTTTGATCTACATCTACTCTACCTTCCTATTTCACTTTACTGGATGAATGCTTGTATGAATGGAGCTAAGAGGAACGGGATGGGTACGCCTTCCCCGTGCGAGCTTCGGTGACCACGGGATCCCGGGAATCAGAGTCAATGGGGAAAATTTTCGCCGCAAATGTGATTTCTTCTTTCTCCTACTATCTCTTAATAGCACCTATGCCATTTCATCTGTGCTAGTTCATGGTGGCATAGGGTTGAGTTGGGGTCCTTAAGGGACCTACTTATTACACTCTTTCGGCAAAGGGGTCAAAATTATGGGCTTTCTTTTCTTGCGGGTTGGGATGGGTGTTCTTCGGGGTTTTGGTTTTTAGGCTGCCGGCCCTTAAGTTCGGCTGAGGGTGGGGTACTTTTCTAGTGGGTTGGGTCCTTTCTTTCTTCCTCTTCTGCTATTCTTTTAGGTTCTTTAGGTTCCGGGTATTCCACGCGTGTTTGCTTTTGGAATGACTGAGACGAAGACAATCTACCTACCCAAATTACCTCATCCTTATCCACTTTGCTTCCTTAACTTTAGTAATAGACCTTTTTGTTTTCTCCTAGTTTTTTGTTTTTTTGGAAGTATTATCGCTTCACGGTATGCTCTCCTTTCACTTTTGTTTTCTTTTCTCCCTATTTTATCCTAGTACCGGCCGAATGCCGAAGGGCTCACGTGGGAGTTTGGAATCAGGTTGTTCTTTCGTGGAATGCTTGAGTTGTATGCTTTATGGGTGTCTCTGGTGGTATATGCGTCATTGTCGTCGCACTTAACTTTCTTCCTGTCTTCTCATTTCTTCTTATTTTGGGTTGGGTTTACTTTGTTTGCTCCGGGTTGGGAATGGCTTAGGGTTGTTTACTTCCTCGCAGGAGTTTGGTTTTTACTTATATATATATATATATATATATATATATATATATATATATATATGTGTGTGTGTTGGGCGAGAATATATGGGGTTGGGTCATTAGGGATTTTAGGGCTTCTTGTCCTGAGCGTAAGCTCAAACTTCTCTCTTCCTCCTACCTTCTTTCTTTCCTACCGTACATCGTTATAAATCCTCTTCCGAGGTCTTAATTTTGCTGGGGGGGAATCTGTTACGTGTTTATCGTGAATAACGTGTATTTTCGATAACTTCCGTTACTTTATTTAATGAATGAACTAATTAGTTACATCTAAATAAATATTTCCGTATTCGTTGGTGGAATGTTTTAATTTCGTACCTAAAAATTATTTTTCGCACCTCTACAGTTAAATTAATTTATTTAACGTACACATCTTTTTATTCCTTTATAGATATAAATTTGGTATTTAAACAAGTTGCGCCATCTCGAAGATTTAGGGTCATTTAATAAAGTTTGAAAAGGAATCTTGTTTTAAAAGACAACAATGGGATATCTGTAAAATTTATTTATCAAAATTTGGTTTTAACATTCTTATCTAGTTTGAATAGTTTTGACAGGTTTGCAATATTGCTTTTGTTAGGGCGTTGTTCCTGATCTTTCTTTTACTTAACACGCCATTTTCCGATGGGGAGATTGATCTTCAAGAAAAATTTTTCCTTCCGTTTATAAGATGTTTAAGCATCGTTTCTTTGGAAAATTTTTCATATAAGGTAATGGTTTTTGGTATAAAACCTTACTGACGCTTTACAAGCGGATCTTATTGAAATTCTCAATCTTCATATCCTCGGGCACTTTCGCAAGATTAATTAAATTTATAACATAGGTCTGTTGAAACGAAATCATCGCTATCGGCTCTAAACATCTAAAAAGAGCGCTTTGATACCGGCGAAATAAACAGCTATTCTTTATTTATATACATAACTAGCAAATTGGAATCCACTACCGATCACCTCCGTACCTATTCCTACTGGAATGCTGGCTCTTAGCTACTGATTAGCTGTCTTGGTTCCACAAAGTAACTACCACCTTCGAAACACGAAGGGCATTTACAGTTTGGTAATTCTTCATCAAAGGTCAGAATTCTTTATTATTCAATATACACAGGATTTGTGTAATGAACAGTGTATTGCTAAAATCAGTACAACAGAGTTAGGTTACATTCGGTGTTTAACCTTATTTACTTACGTGTAACAAAATTTATCATTTATAATAACATGCTTTTACTGGAGGCTAAAGTGGTTGAATAATTTAGAGTTTGATTTGTTCAATTTGTAATTTCTTTCTGCATACAAAAGAAGAAAAAACCACACCTATTATTCACTGGGACGTTGACCTACTTAGTTCACTACCTTCACACGGTAGTTGCGCGTTGAAGCTCCTGTTTTTAAAATACATTATATACAGGGTGGAACAGATATCGAGGTCGTATGAATTACAGTCATTGTTTGAAACTGTATATATATTTATATTCAAATTTAGAATTTCTGTAACTTTTCTGTACTTTGTCTTTCATTAATATTAATTAATTGTCATTACGGATAATTTTGTTCAGAGCAGGTTTTGCTGTAATAAAAATTTCTGTACTATTGAATGTCTTGCTGCAATTCTATGCCTTGCACTGAACAGACTATCCCGATATTTCTATTTAATACCATTTCTTAAGGTTTTAATAAAATTCAAGAAACCGAAATCAAAATCATTGGGGATTTAAATTCTATTTTGTGAAACGTAGGCAAGCCGTTTCAAAAATTAAGCACTACTATTTTCATTGTAGATCTATTTCAGATCGCCCTTTCGGCTGCGATTTGTAAGTACTTATAACCGTCGGGAGCGGCACAATTAACGAAACTTTTCTTTTACGTTTAGGGTTCGATTAACGAACTAAATACATTTAGTTTTTTTTATTCCTTGTGGGCATCTGCGATGGCTCACCACTTGCCATCGTCAGGGCTGAATTATAATTATTTTGTTAGTTAAGATTGTTATGAATACTTTGGGGGAAAACTAGCATAGTATCATTATTGTTTACGTTCGATATTTATTCGACAAGTATTAATTTGAGTTTAAATTAAATTAAATAAACGGTTACTGTTTGGTTGTTAGGGTAAAAGTTTGTCTCTCTTTTAAATTGTTTCCTTTTTTTGGAGCACTACCTGTTTCAGGTTTTACAGGGCCTGTCCCTACTCTACTCCTCTTTTCCTTTTCTTTCCTTTTCTCCCTTTCCTGACTAAAACCTGTGGCGCCTATCCTTTAGTGGCTATCTAACCACGTCAACAACCTTGTAGCAACCCTCCAAAACCCACGCATCCAAGTGCTCTGCGGTCAAACGACCGTACGCAGGAGTTTAGTCGAGTGCACTTTCAAAAAATGTTTACATGCTGGTTAGACATGTAGCAAGTGTATCTCTATTAAGTCCCTATCCATCTTATAGTTTAACCGTAATATACTCTGTGTCGAATACCATTTATACAAATTGGGTGCCCAAAATGTATGGAATAATGGTTCTGCAGTCGTAACCGTACATTTCATCACAAAACTTTCAAGACAAAAGTTTTGACGAAATAATGCGCACATTGTGCATATGTCAAAGAAAATATTTTGATTGTCAACCTCGAGACATGACGTCAAGATTGAAAACCAAAATATTTCTTCTGACATGCACAATATGCGCTTTATTTCGTCAAACAACTTTTGTCTTGAAAGTTTTGTTTGTTCTCATGTTGCTCCGTAATTTTAGATAGATAAAATGTTTAAATATGGAAGTTGTGTATTAGTTTCTTGTCCGTAACCTAAAAATATCTACAATTCTACTGGGTGTTGCATTTTCGGATGCCAGTATCCAACTTAAATATTTTAAATTAAACACCCTGTATATTTTTAAATATTCTTATTCTGTCATTAATTGCCAGCTGCTAATGTTTTGTTTTTTTTTAAATTAGGATCAGCTGTTACAGAGTTATTCGACTTTTTAGAAAAAATATGATGTATGCAAACAACGAATAAAATCTGCAGCGGCCACGTTGTCGCAGATTAATCAAGAATATTTTGCCAAACGTTTATCAAGGTCATCTATTGTCATGCGAAAAATTAAAAGTTAAATTCCGTTGTACAGGGTGTTTGCTACGGTGATACAATAACTTAATATTTCGATTGGCCATAATTCAATTTTACTATAACTAAAGGAAATGAGTATAATGATACCTTAACAAAAGTTTAAGAGGATTAAAATCTCAACACCATAGGATACCTAAATATAGGGCGTCCTATTTAAAAATTCAAAAAAAAATGAATTTGAATATTCCCAAGTTGCAGGACTTGTAGAAAGCGTCCTGTATAAGAAAACTTATGCGTTAAATGAGTCACTTAAGCACCCCTTTGTCTTCTATGGTGTCAATTTTTGTTAAAATAATTAACGTGCTTTGAAAGTTATAGTGCATGTTATGGAGCCATGTTTTTCTTCAAATTTAAACATTTTTCGGCTTAAGCAGACAACGTCCCAATTTAATTTAAAACTAATTACCCTACCATGGAGATAATTTTAGGGGAATCCAAATATGTAATAATATATAGGGTGTTTCGTTAAATAAAATAAATAAGTATTTTGGCCCGTCGGTATGCAACACCCTATATGGTAAAAAATATTTTGAAGATGTAGACCGCATGTTCACGAATAACTTTTATATAAAGAGCTTTTTTTTAATTTTGTAAAATAAGGAACGTATGGTACTTTGTCACACTATTCCGCTACCCTGGGTATATACACTCAGCGGCAGAATTAACCGTCCACCCTATGTTTTGGTATTTAGTCGCAGAATTTTGTAGTTCTGAATATTTTTTTATTGTTTTTATTGTCTAACTACATGTTAAAAAAGCGAATCAATGCTAATCAATTGAAAATTTTTGTTTATTCATACAAAGTAAAAGAAAAAACAGTTTTGAGAATTTCGACATTTTAAATAAAATTAGGAATAAATGAAATTTATGGAAAAAAAGTATTGTGAATATAGAAAAGTTAACTTCAATAACGAGTGTTACCCCCTCTTGCCCTAATCACATCAAGATGCTTACGAGGAAGTGCATCCATTACGTTTTGAATTTCTTCCAATGCAGCAGTTTTCAGCTCTCTAATGGTCGTTGGAACTGGTCTCCGTGCTGGAATCCGACGTTTTAGATAGTCCCATATGTGCTCTATCGGATTGAGGTCTAGACTGTTTGCCGGCCACGGTAATGTTCTGATGCCAACTTCGTTGAGGTATTGCAAAACCCCTCGAGCGACATGAGATCGTGCGTTGTCTTGCATTAACACAAAGTTGTCTCCAATAAATGATGCAGATGGAATGACTTGATCTTGAAGAACTTCTTCCACATACCTGTAAGCATCTACACCGCTTCTATCAAAGATCACCAGGTCTATACGAGCTTCGTAAGCAATTCCGCCCCATATTATTGAGCTTCCTTTGTAACCCACAGTTTCTACAAGAACACAAGGAGCACACCGGTCATTCATCCATCGAGACACTTTAAAGCAATTTTGGTCTCGTCGGAGAATAAAACGTTCTTCCACTGATTCATATTCCATCTACTGTAATAATAAAAATAATTGGGTGGGCGGTCCATTCTGCCGCTGAGTATATATATATATATATATATATATATATATATATATATATATATATATATATATATTATAATCATTATGATCACATTTGTGAAACGGGTAACCTTTGAGATTGTTAGTATACATTAAATTATTTTGCTGAACAATAATAACGTTGTCACATTTATCACAACTGCAAATTGAATTTTACGAGTAACACATAACATCAATCAAAATCCTAATTATTAGTAATATGAATGCAGTAATTACAGTACAATTAGAGATTTGAAACTTGGTATAGAGTAATGGGTACATACATACTATGTTTTAGTGTGTATTTGACAGTTGACAGTTTCAAGATGGCGGCTGGGTGCCATTTTGAATTAAAAATTTAAATGGAAAAGGGGGTTTGCGATACCTCATTTTGAACCTCGGAGTGAGTACTTTATAACCCTAAAATATTAAGTCAACATTTTTACAGTCTGTATTACTTTCGTTCAGATTTTGGTCCTAAGTAGTGTTTTTGGTTCTAATCAGTGTTCTTAAAATGTTTAATTCTTACCCATTAGAAGAAAAAAATGAAGCGGTTTTTATTTATGGGTCAACGGGTAATTTTCACGAGAAAGAATTTTCAAAAGCCGCTTTCCCGATGCTCTATTTGTAAAAAAATAACTTAGGGAACTCATAGCTAAATTCACAGCTACTGACACGGCACCTGCTTTATTTTGGATCTACATCAGAGGTTAACAAACGTTTGTCGAAATATTGACGTTAAAACATTTGAAAATATTCCACAAGAAACTCCAGACGTGCATTACCACCACCTTTTGAGTTATTGTTTATAATGTGTCTTTTTAAAAAACAGCTAAAAACATCGACTTCTGGAAAATGATACATGTGATTCAAGCAATACAAGTATTTGTCTTTAATTTGGTAGATTGTGAATTAGCGAAAACAGATTTGAAAAAAGTTCAGCTTTTCTGTAATGGACACGGGCGGCCGGATGGACGGATCAGACTGACATGATGAAATTATAAGGATACGATTACATATAACCCAATAAATCCTTTTAACGATTCAATAGGTTAAATGCGATACCGTCATATCGTTTTCTGGATGTGCATGAGTAGAGGGCAATGAAATACATACCTGAAATATCCTCTAAAAATGCTTTCGAATAATGTCCTCTTTGGTGCAGAGGAAAACAGGAACTGTTGAAGATCATTCCAGAGTTCAGAAGCCGCATAGAAGAATGTGTAAATCGCCCGTTTGATACGATAAGGAGAGATTTGTACTGCATATTGATGATAAGAATTCCTAGCAAAGGTGGTATCAAAGAATGTAATTCATGCAACGTAATGGAGCGCATTTATAAGCCTAATCGCTCTTTTTTTAATACGATCAACGATATTGAGAGCGTATTGGGGAGCACCAACCCAGGGGTGATAATTATATTGTAGATAAAGTGGAATTTGGGCATTATACGGCGGTAAGGGTTGTCTGGAGGCAAAGCACCGCTTAGATCTGCACAAAAAGTCTATTTAGCGAGCATCGGTTTTAGTGGCTGGCAGAAGATCTATGTAGGTTTGAAGATACAGTTATTCCCAACATATTAATAGGGGTTGAAAACTTAAGATCTGATACATTCATGCTTTCAACAGGAAATTATCGATGTTCTTTGGCGGAAACAAACCAACACTAAGTTTTATTAGCATTAACATAACTGGATCCTTACTTCCCCATTCAAGCATACGTTGAATGCCATTCTTGATTGAAATAACATATGAGATATAAGGTGGATTACCATTATGAGCAGACTGAGATGAACTACAATGAGGAGTGCTGTCGTGAGCAAAGCAATGAACCGGGATAGCCGTTGAAGAAGAAATAAAGTAATTTATGTTTAACAGAAAACGTGTAGATGCTATAACTGATCCCTGTGGCACGCCCGCGTTTAATGCCAACTTCTTTTGAAAAGAAGCCATCAACTACAATACTTATTCGTCCTTCATCAAGAAAACTAGAAACCCAATTGACGAGCGTACCATTTAACCCAAACGAGGTGAGTTTTTCAAGTATACACATGCCAAATTTGGTCAAACCTTTTGAGATATCTAAAGCGACTACAACTATTTCACCGGATTCTAATGCTCCAAACTTGGGTAATGCATGAAAGAATATCGCCTGAACGACTCTGCCTAAAACAATATTGGTAGTCACTAAGAAGTTGTAGAGAAGAGAGCACTTGCTAATTGATAGCATTTTCCATGATTTTAGACAAAATGGAAGTGATGGCAATTGGTCGGTAGTTGAAGGGATCGGTCTTATCGCATTTTTTGGAATAGGTTAAACATTTTCCAACTTCGTGATGAGGGAAATTCCCGAGTAGACATAGAGATCCAGTAGAGCTTAGATAGGACTGTACTAGTTCGGGAAAATATTTCTTTAAGATAGTAGCTGTGATGCCGTCTAGGGCAGTCGCCTTAGTGGGATCAATCATACTGATGGTCGATTCTCGAAGATTTTAGCGGAAATGAATTGGTTTCATAGTATATGAGGTGAGTAGGGGCACATCCTTTCCAGTGTCATTAGGACACCAGTTTCATGTAAATAAATATACAAAAAGATTGGCTTTAATTACAAAATCAGCAAGTACAGATCCGTCAAAGGATGTCATGGGGGGGGGGAGGCTATGATGTACTAAAGCTTTTACTGATGGCTTTAGCTAAAGACTAAAATTTTAAAATTTGCCCTAAAGATATGTAACTAGTTCATTGCATTTTTGTTTAAACAACTTTTTAGCTTTAGTGATAACACGTTTACAAGTATTTCCAGTACCAACGTATTCTGTATGACTCTAGACCGTTTTATTAGATTTCCATTTAGTATAAAATTTATTTTTCAAATATATTGCATCTGAACAAGCCTTATTGAACCAGAGTCGGGAACGAGAATGACGTAGACAATTTGGTTTTATGGGAATGTATAATTCCATGTCCATGAGGATGACTACATATACTGAAAGAGCAACGCCCAAAGACGCGGACGGCTTAAAACAATATTCACGCCATGGAAATGTTGCAAAGAGATCCCTTAAATTACTCCATTTATCTGAATTAAAACACCGTAAGGTTCTATTAATGTTGCGAACAACAGAGGAATTAGGGACAGTAGAAGTTATTTCTATTAAATAATGGTCAGATAAACCTAGTGGTGGATGAAGTGAAGTTTTATAAACAAGTGGGTTTGATGTAAAAAACATCTAGAAGATTTGGAGTATGGTTAGGGTTATGAGGGATTCTGATGGGTTCAGAAATCATTTGCGTGAGATCACATGAAATTGCAAATGTTTCTGCACTGTACTCAGTAGGATTACTAGTAGATGAATATTGGAGCCAATTAGAGTTATGAACACTAAAATCTCCCAAAATTGAGGTATCCCAACTGCAAACTGAGACAGAAGGTAGTCAAATATAAAACTAAGGTAATCGAAGAAGTCTTGAAAGTGACTGTCATTAGTAGACCTATAAATGCAGCAGTAGAATTTCACAAATTTATGACCAGATTGTTTAAACCAGAACGCGTTGAATTATTTACTTTTCAAAGAAGAAATCCTCTTGCAAGCGAAGTTGTCCTTGAGATAGGCACACACTCCTTTGTACCGAAAGTCAGAGTGAAGATTGTATTGGGGAAAAAGTCGGGTGAATCAAAGTTTTCAGAGGAGGCTTGTGTTTCACATAGAAACAAAATGTCAGGTTGTAATTGTTCAAGAACAGGATTAAGAATAGATCTGATCCCGCGGATGTTGCAATAATGAATCAGAAAGTGAGTACTTTTGATCATCGAGGTCGCTTGGGCTTTGCCCTCTCGGACCGAACGTGGCAGGATTTTATGTGCGCCATTTATTGCCGTAGAAACCACAGCCAACTTTTTCTAAGTTTTGGACTTTCAATCCAATAACAAACAGTGAGGTCGGGATGAAGAGTAGGGTGAGACTAGATTAAGGATAAGAAAAAGAGTGACCGACTTTCCTTACTGAGCTCAGCAAATCGAAGGCCCTTGGTAAGGTTAGCATGGGTACACATGCCTCCTACCTTAACTGAAATGATGTCAAGAGAAGTAGAGCAGCCATATTACAGCAGGGCATATGTCTTAAGTGAAAAATTGTATCGACATTGACCTGTGCCCTTGTATTTGAAATCTCCACGATACATGCTTTCAAATCACATCCATGTTGCCGTAGGTTATACATAAAACACATCTTTAGTTGGTTTGCTATCAACTAAAAAAAGCAGATTTGAAAAAGGTTGAACCATTGAGTCTGTAATATCGGATTCAAGTTTATAAGAAATAGGTCATACATTTAAAATCTCCATAAAAATGCGTTCGATTTACACCGATATTGCCGTTCATTATCCTTTGAAAATTTTGGTGATCACCTTTTACCCAGGAGGAGTAATATGATCGAGGCCAAAACAGGGGGAGCTGTCAATTAGCGAAAGCAAATTTGAAAAAAGTTCTTCCGTAATCGCGAACAAGGACGGGCTGACATGTATCTGACTGGACTTATACGACGAAATTATAAGTATGTGCAACGCATAACGTAAGATGGAGTAGATATTAGTTTTTTTAATAGGGAAAATGTTGAACCCAACACGAGGAAAATTCTACTTAAAAAAACATTGCAATGTAAAGTTTCAATAATACTGGAGTGCATCATCATGGTACACTAGTTCAATCTAGCATTTTTTGAATATTTAATTTTTGAGGTAATATTTCATGGCCTGAGGTAACAAATAACCGATTTTGATACTATGCAACTCAATTTGATTTTATTTTTTGAGAAGGGAACTATTTCCAAAAATGTGTACTTGCCACGCGTTCTTGATAAAATATTATTTCTTTTCACTTCTTTGACCTATTAAAGAGGTTACTGTTCTTGAAAAACAATCTTTCCAATTTTCAACTCAATTCACAATACTTATTGCTTTTCTTTTTTCTTTTTCCAACATAACTGTATAAACTTCAATATTAGTGCTACAGTCTTTTTACAATAATCCAGAACTTTAAAATCGTATTTTCTTTGGCAGATTTAAGTACAGAAATATCTTCCTGAGCATGCATTAATAAACAAACCTAATTGGTAATTTATGTAAATATAACTTTACACTTATCTTAACTTTATATATCACATGCACATTTTTAATAGGAGGACTTAGGAGTGCACAAAAGCGACGACAATCTTATCAATCTTCTATTTCAAAATCACGAGCACAATCTTTAGGTAAGTTCCTTTCCGTTTGATTAATAACATAATTTAAATGTTTAATAAATAAGTCTGGATTTAATGTTTATAAAAATTGACTTAACGTGCGCTGTACTTATATTTATTACCAGAGGCAGCTGAGGCACAGTTACCACTCAAAATAGAAAAAGAAAAACAAGTTTCCGATCATGGTAACATACCTTCGCATCCAGAAGAACCTGATAATTGTACACAACTACCACAAGTTACGTTAGCGCAATTAAATGGTACGATAAAAAATATTGATTCATCCAATATGGACGAAAGCCATGAAATAGAAAATAAGCATTCACTTTGGAAGTGGCCATCAAAAAGAGGAAAATTTACGCAGGTATTAAGAATGTCTTTTATTATCTTTAAAATGTAATTAAGGAATTTTAGTTCACGTGGATTATAACGTGGCCAATTTACTTGGTGTTTTTGTTTACTATACCAGACTGTGAAAAACCGCGGTTTAAGAAATGGTTTCCTCTTACGTTCATGATGTGTATAATATGGATTGGTTCTCTATCATACGTTGTAGCGTGGATGATTACAATTATTGGTATAATAAAATAAAAGACATAACTAAGCTCTACTTTGAATTAATGTTTCAGGTGATACGTTAAAAATTCCAGATTCTGTTATGGGTATAACGTTTTTAGCAGCTGGCACAAGTGTCCCCGAAGCAGTGTCTAGTGTAATTGTAGCAAAACAAGGTAAGAAAAGTAATTTAATAACGCTTAAATCAATTTTCATGAAAATTAAATCAAAGGAACTAAAACTTTCTCGTTTTGTTTTTTCTTAAGGTCACGGATCTATGGGAATTAGCAACTCAATTGGGTCCAATACATTTGATATTCTTTTGTGCTTAGGTTTACCATGGTTCATTAAAGCAACTTTCATGCCAACAATCCCAGGAAAACTTTGGGTATATATTTTAAAAACTATTATGTTTCTTAACACTTACCATTTTAGGTCGGTATAAATTCAGCAGGTATTGAATATAGCGCCATATCATTGCTGTCAACGTTATTAATGCTCTATATTGCATTTTCATTGAATAAATTCAAACTAGATAGAAGAGTTGGTCGAGCTTGTTTACTGATGTACGCAGCGTTTTTAATATTAGCTAGTTTGATAGAATTAAATGTATTCTTTAGAGTAAATTTGCCAACATGTGGGCGGTGAACTTATGTCTTTCTAATTTGTACAAGAAATTTAAGTGCCTGATCCGCACATCACACAGATTCTATATTGAATCAAACTAGCATATCTGTTTTTTACCACTAGAATTGATAAGTAGTAATTTGTAAATTATGCCTCAACTTTTTATCAAATATAAATACGTTAAATCTAGGAAAATATTCACATTTTTAGAAGAGTAATGTATAACTTATTATTTACTTATTGGATATTGAAAAAATTATTATTTCAATACAACACTCAAAGTGAACATACAGAATAAATCACGGAAATAGATAAGGAAAGGACTAACAGTGTGTATGTACATATTAGAGTTAGTTTATTTAATATCATTTCCTATGGCATTATAGTGCAGGAATACTTCTAGTTATTATCTTACCTACAGTAATTATGTTAAATAAAGAAATTATAAAATTTATAATTATTACCATCCTTAAGTATAAGACGTGTTAGGAGTCTGTCCGCAGGTATGTAGTTTACAATTTAAACTTCTGTGACACATTATCTAATCTTATGATTAAAAAAATTAACACTGGTAGAAAATAAAAATAAAAGGTTCCTTATTACTACTAATATTATACAGCATTAGAATATAATTCAGTATTTATTTTAGCATGTTCCATTTTAGACTAAGCTTACTTGTAAAAAGATACTAAGGTTAATTGTAATCCGATAGTGGTAAATAGAAGGAACAACTTAATTAAACAGTTGACCTAGGGGTACTTTTGAACAGTTTCTTTTCTTAAGTATTGCTTGCAAATGTGGACTAATCATGTTTGTTTTCATTGTTTCACACACTTAGGTACAATTTGCCGAATATTTCAGGATAATACTTCTACGATTCATAAGTGAACTGAATGTAATTGAGTGAGAAAAACAAATCAAATAGTCGCATTGCACATACAAACTCGTTAAGAAATTAAATGATGTAGGTGACAATTCAAAGATTAATACGATACATGCACACCCACTCGCGCACGCTCACACGCACGCACCCTCCCGCCCACCGATAGTGAAAAACTGTCCAGTGCATAACCTTTTATTCCTGTGTATGTATATGTAGGCAAAAAATCATGCACTCCCCAAAAGAACATAAAGGGTACATACATAATTGATACATAGTTTTATGATGACATAGCGGATTTCTGGAGTATTTTTTTTTTGTATTACGTTGTTTAAATTATTTTTCGGTAAAACGTAGCAACTTATTCCAAAGGTCAGGTTATATTTGGTGATAATAATCGTAAGATATGGTAATATCACTTTTTAAAAAATTGTACTTATTCAATCTCTATTTTTAAATATTTCCATTTGCGCGCAGCATGTCATTTATAAATACTTTAGTTGCTGTATTAAATGAATATTGGGTTAAACTGAAGTTAAACTCAAAGTTTGTATAAAAATATAATTCAAATTGTTCTCACTAGCATGTGTAATGGGATATAAACAAATTAACCCTTAGTTGCATGATTTTTTATTTCTACCAGAAAAAAAAATATATAAAGTAAATTAATATGTACCGAGTGGACCAATAACCCGATTCTCCTGCTATATCTCAGGAATTGTTTATCGTACAGATTTGGGAAAAAATTTGCTTAGTCAAAACGGCCAAGGGAAATCACTGGAAATAACTTTCAAGTTTCTAACTTTATCGCTAGAGGGCATAATCTTTATAGAAAAATTTGAAAACAATTTTTTTATAAAATATGTCTAATCATAGTAGGCATTAAATAAGTAAATTAGAATGATGCATAATTTCTGCACAAATTTTGTTAAATACTTTTTTCTCTATTTGTTCAAATAAGGAGTGGGGAGAGTGGGAATGTTTGTATGAATAAATGCCTATAACTTTGGTTTGGATCAACCTATTTTAACGAAATTATTTTCATTCGAATGGGCGTAGATGAACCAATTACATCTACTATAAAACAATTGCATTTAGCTTTAATTATCGTAGATAGAGGGCACTTTCGAATAAAAAAATTAAAATTAAATTTTTAAATGGAAATACCTAAGTATTGTAAATTACAACGGAAACTGATTAAATTCGTAACAAAATGGCGCAAACCGCACGTCGATATCTTTGGTCTAACTCGAGATGTAAGTAAAAACGCATAAACATACGTAAGTAGTATTGACTCACTCTGTATTATAACTTAAAATAACAAAATATATGAAAAGAAGATCACACACATTAAAACTTAATGTCCAATTAAATGTTCAAAATGTTTTTCATCATTGTCCACACAAAGACGTAATCTATCGCGGGTAGACGTAACAGCTGCTTCAATCTCAGCTATGGATATACTATTTATTGCATTTCTAATGCGTTGTGTCATGTCTTGTCGCCTGGTTGGTCGAGTTTGAAAGGCTAACTCCTTCGATCTTCCCCATAGATAAAAGTCTACACATATTAAGTCTGGAGATCTAGTTGGCCATGAAAATATACTTCCCCTTCCAATCAATTTTTATGTGGATATCTTAAATTCAAATAATCTCTAACTCGCCTGGAAAAGTGCACAGGACACCCATCATGCTGAAATATCAGATCTCTTCTTGTTTGTAAGCAAATGTCTTCTAATAAAATAGGCAATTCATTTTCCAAAAAATTTAAATATGTATCGCCGTTTAAAACTTCTTCAAAGAAATATGGTCCTATGATTTTTCCATCAACTATACCACACCAAAAATTAAGACTCCGCCTACCTTGAAGCTGCACTTCGTCCATCCAGAACGGATTTTCTTCAGCCCAACAATGCATATTACGCAGATTAATAACACTCTAGCTACTAAAGGTGGCTTCGTCTGTCCACAAAATATTTGATATGATATGCGGTTGTTCTTCCAGCATACCTAACATCCAATTGCAGTAATCCAGCCTTGCATCGAAATCCGTTTCATGTAAAGCTTGGTGGAGAACTACATGATAAGGATGCAGTTCAAAAAATAGAAAAACTAACATTTTTAAGGAATGAATGAAATGATTAAAGTGCCATATTGCCGTTTTTATCGCAATATGAAAATAAAACAGTTGAATCTAAAGTTTAAAGAAGATTACAATTTTCAAACTTAAACGTACAGTTCATAATACTATAAGAAACCTACCTGTTATGCTTTAAAATCCTTAGAACGGTAGTTTTTGGTATTTTTAATTCTGTAGAGATTTGCCAACTACTTATATGTGTATTCTGTTGAACTAAAGCAAGAACTTCGATTACATTATCTTCGGTCACACCTACACCACGTAGTTTATAACAAGGAGGATGAAAGCTACCAGTTTCTCTTAATCTTCTTGCGTTTCTTTTAAAGACTTCTTTACCATAATGCCTCCTGTCAGGATATCTTATGACATATATACGTGAGGCAATAGTGGCATTTTGATGGCATTCGAAATAAACTCCAATCATATTATACAATTCGTCATTTGAAATACTCATTATCAATTAATGCTGATTATTTACTGATATTAGTAATATTAATATCTAATTATGAAAGGTTACATTCGAGTTATATGCGAACACTTCTTAAAAAGATCGCAATGTTTTGACTACTGTCAATAAATAAACAATTTGAAGCCCCTGGCAATTTTATTTCGCAGCCTTCTTAGTTTAACAAATTCTGAAAATACTGACATATTTTGTTATTTTAAATTATAATACAGAGTGAGTCAATATTAGTTACGTGTGTTTACGCGTTTTTACTTATATCTCTAGTTGGACAAAACATATCGACATGCGGTTTTCGCTATTTTGTTACGAATTTAATCAGTTTCCGTTGTAATTTATAATACTTAGGTGTTTCCATTTAAAAATTTTAACATAGACAAATTTAAATTTCTGTTATTCAAAACTGCCCCCTATCTACCACAATTAAAACTAAATGCAATTGTTTTATAGTAGATTTAATTGGTTCATCTACGCCCTCTCGAATGAGAATAAATTTCGTTAAAATGGGTTGATCCAAACCAAAGTTATAGGCATTTATTCATAAAAACATTCCCACTCTCCCCCACCCTTGATTTGAAAATATAGAGAAAAAGGTATTTAACAAAATTTGTGCAGAAATTATGCATCATTCAAATTTACTATATTTTACATAAAATTGTTTTTAAATTTTTCTATAATGATTATGACCTCCAGTGGTAAAGCGATCTCCCTTGGCAGTTTTTACTAAGGAAATTTTGTTCCCAAGGCTGTACGATAAACAGTTCTTGAGATATAGCCGGAGGATCGCTTATTGGTCCACCCGGTACCTACAAGTTACGCGAAAAAATGTTTGTTGTTTTTATTAAATTTTTTATAAAAAACACGTATATGTCATATATAACACATAATGTACTAATGACCGGTCTCGCACAGTTATCCGGTATGAAACCGAATGCAACAATTTCTGTCTTTAATTAAGCAAAACGGTATTTGGAATTTTACACAATATAAGACTGATACTTGCACTCAGAATGTTTTCACCTATTTCTATAATTTTCTCTCCATTCCCACAAATAATCTGCTCCGTCTTTTCGAACTTAAATTTGATGAACTTCATTCGCAGGGCCACATTTTTTCCTCTGCAAATAAGCATTTTCAGGATTGCCACTAGGTCGTTCACGCTTTCTAATCAATGTAGATTTCCCACTGTTACATAAGGCATCTGCAATATCTAGCTTAAAATATGCATTTGGCATATAAGTATCATTCTGCCTTCTCCATCAAAGCCAACTATTTACAACGCACATGTCTATAAAATGAAAGAAAATACGAACATACCATTTCTTGGTTCGTTACACTTTAGGATTGTTTGCGGGCAGTCCACATTTTTGTAGCATTTCTCACTCCTAAAAAAATCTTTGCTTAGTTCCAGTTAGTTGTGCTCCAACGTACGTTGATAAAGTTGAGAAAATTTTGTTGTCAAACCAGGAAACACTTAATTTTACAGCGTGTTTGATAGCAGTTTTCTCTTGCCAATATACTCTTCTAAGTTTCTTGAATTCCATTTTATAACCTGGAACTCGATTCAAGCGCACAGTTCCAAAATGTAGAATATCATTTTTGTTCAAGCAAAAGCTGGTGAACCAATTGTCAAACAAAATTTTATGGTTGCCACCACATTACTTCTAGTTCCCAAATCAGGAGCATTTTCAGGAACGATGAAGGTTTGAGAGCCAACAAAAATGTCGAAACTATAACTAAAGGCAGAGATTCCGCTCAAAACAAATACTTTGAAACACCACATTGTTGTTTTTTATTATATTGTTTTATTGTCGATCTGGCTTTAGTGGGGATAATTAGTTCGTCTACCACAGCATGTTCTTCAACTTGTATACTATCCAGTAAAGATCTTATCTTGAATAATTTATCATGACTAGGTGTGCTACGAGGTATAAAGTTC
Source organism: Vesta saturnalis (assembly GCA_036346205.1). Classification (NCBI taxonomy): domain Eukaryota; kingdom Metazoa; phylum Arthropoda; class Insecta; order Coleoptera; family Lampyridae; genus Vesta; species Vesta saturnalis. The sequence continues at coordinate 374,689 of JARFJB010002351.1, read as the reverse complement.
TTGTTATTGTTGAAATGAATAAATCGTTTGATTTCTTCCCACCTGTTATCAGTATCATAACTGTAGGTACCGTAGGATTCTCTAAATGCGGTAGTTTGTGGCAATTGTGTAATAGACATAATCTGAATCTGAATAGTCTTGCATGGTTTAACAATGGTACGAAATTGATATTTTGGAAATTGTTTGTAAATGTCGAGATTGTGGAGTAATACCTAAAGTGTGTAAAATAAAACCACGCCAAGATACTTATGGATCTTCCCATATATTCAACAAAACCAGCAAGCTCTTTTAAGGAAACCCATAAACAATGAACGTAAAAACTTGACCAATTAAATATTCACCTGTTTTATACTTTTTGTACTTTAAGCTCAAAAAGAATCCACCCCGTTATATTTTTAGTAAAATGAACATTAATCAAACTACTTTTAGTATTTTAGAAAAGGCTTCAATTATGCTGTTACACCACAAATAATACCAATGGAAGATATTATTACGAACATAGAGTTTTCTCTTAAAGATATAGAACCAACTATCGTTGATTGTAGTAGAGTAAATACTATTTATATCCTTAAGAAAGCTACTCCAGCTAAACAAAATGTTACAAAAAAACATCTAGACGCCTTAAACAAGTTAAAAAATGACACTTCTGTATTAATACCACCTGCTGATATACACAATGACACAGTTATTGTAAGCAGTGAAGATTACAATTAAAAGATGACGGAATTACTAAATAGAACCGAATACATAATTAGTAATGCTGATCCCACCACTTATTTAGAAAAGAAAACTAAGTCCATAATTAATTCAACATCTTTTTAGACGAGACATTAAAAAAGAATCTAATCCCCAGAGAAAAAGTTTTAGGGTCCCTAAATTCTACGGCCTTCGCAAGATTCACAAAGGTAATAGTTGGCCTTTACGATCAATTGTAAGCGGGTTCAACTTACCAACAGATGAACTTGCACAATTTCTTACGAAAATTCTGCAAATCATATGGGAAAGTGGAAAATCGTATGTTAACACTTCATTTGAGTTTTTTAAATAAACTTAGAAAAATTAATTTAGGTCCCAATGATATTCTAGTTAGTTTGGACGTTACATCATTTTTTTTCTAAAGGTTCTTGTTGACGACACTGTTAAGATTTTACAAAACAAACATTTAATAAACCAGGATTCAATACAATTAATTACCTATTTTATATGCAATAGTCAACTCTATGAAGAAATTGTTAGAGCTCCTATGAGTTCACCTCTCTTGCTTGCGATTGCTAATGTTTGCATGGATGATTTTGAAAACAATGCTTTAAATTTAGCAACACTTAAACCTAAATGCTGGTATCGTTATGTGGATAGCATAGCTTATAATTTCTAAATCATTTTTTGATATATCTGTACAACATTCACCCTAACATCAAATTTACTACGGAAATAGAATCCAACAATTCCATATCATTTCTAGATGGATTAATAACAAAACCTCCAAATGGCAAATTTCGTCACACTTTATATAAAAAACCCACTCATACTGGTAGATACCTTAATATGCTTTTTCACACCATCATCTGAGGGAACTTTATGGTGTTAAATCTCTAATTAATCAGTCATACAAATTAGCTGATGAACACATCAAAAAAGAGGAAATGAAATACGTAACGAATCTTTTACATGACAATGAATATCCGATTTGGCAAAACAATAAGATTATAAATAACAATAGCTTCCATAGAACAAAACCAGATCTTTCTGAAAACAAAACCGAAAAAGTTGTAATATTATCTTATATCAATTGGCAAGCAATTTCCAGAAGATCAATTTTGTATCATTTTTAAACCATACAAGACTACTCAACAACTGTTACGTAATACAAAAGACAAACTTTTGGTGAAAGTCAAGAAGTGTGGGAAATACCATACATTGGTCAAACTAAGCGCAGGTTACACGTTAGAGCTCAATAACATAAGTTATATATAAAGCAGTTTTAACTCTCCTTTATCGTTGACAGCCCATCATCTGGAAACTGAACATCATATTAACACTAATAACATAAGATTACTTGCTCCTGTTATCCATCCTCATGAGAGAATAATCCGAGAAGCTATAGAAATAGAAAAACGGCCTTATGTTCTCAATAACCGTGATGTCTTCTAGTTACATGGAAGAATCTACTTGAGAAAAATGATACTCCTCCAAGACTACCATTCACCGAATCCGACGAGCAACAACAAATTCGCATAATCCATAATACTACCTCTCGTGGATCCGTTACTCGTAGTGGAACACACACTTGGACACTTTTCATGAAAAATTAAACATAGATAAGTTTCTGAAATATAAACAGAAATATTTGTACGACATGAGCACGAGAAAATCCAGAATATGAATATTTCCAGAAATAAAAATACTGGAAAACTTAATATATATATATATATATATATATATATATATATATATATATATATATATACAGGGTGGTCAACTTCGTTGAGAGTTACGAAAAAAAGAATAAAAGTTATTCATAAAGTCACGCTGCACATTTTAAAACTACTTAATATTATACAGGGTATTTAATAAAGTCATAGCATATCAAATTATTTTTCATTTTTCCTATTCCAATGATAAAGGTTTTACTAGGTTCTACAGTGTGCTTTTAAAGATATGGCCATTTTTATGTGAAAATCGTAATGAAATCGTCACATATATTATGTAAAATAAACAATTGAGGGCTAATCTCTCATGGACAAAATACCCATCACTTTTGTGATAACTTTTATTTTTTGTACAGGGTGATCCAAAACCCACACCCATGATTATCTCGGTTATTTTAAATGGCACGCCCTCTATTTTATATCATCTCTGAAAAGTACTTAAGAAATGCTTTTACTCTTCATAAGCATTCCCTATACCTAAATCTTACAGTTATTAATTTACTTAGATTTTTTAAAATAAAACCGACATATTCGGCACTGCAAGTTTTTTACAGTTTGCCATGACTGTAAGGTATTATTTGACAGAGGGTAGTATTATCTGTCTATCAAGCTTGTAAAATTCATATTTTAGTTTTATTCGGTTAATTTCCTTGTTATTTACGTACAAATTTTGAGTTCATCATAAATTTTACTAATGAGGAATTAGTGGATATGATCTGGATACTAGGTGAGTGTCATAAAAATTGCTTGCTAGCAGTAAGGATGTATCGCAAGAGATTTCCAGAGCTCCGATCACCATACAAAAGGAATTTCGAAAAAGTGATGAATCGATTTAATCGTACAGGTACTGTAGTATATGAAAAGAAAGAAGAAACGAAAACTATTGTTACCGAGGAAAATGAACTGAATGTATTGTTGGCAGTTACATATGATCCCAATAAAAGTATAAAAGAAATTTGCAGAGAACAATAAATAAGTTATGGAAGTGTACAAAAAATATTATCCAAAAACAAGATGCACCCATATCATATTCAATTGGGCCAGGAATTATTGGATGATGATTTTCGACGAAGAATAAATTTGTGTAATTGGGCTCAAAGAAAAATTCCAATCAAAGAGATTTTCTTTCCATAAAAACGGATGTTTAAATAGACATAATTTTCATTACTATTCAAGAGAAAATCCTCGTGTAAATATTTACTACTTCACAAACAAGATGGTATTTTTTCGAGGAAACGGTAGGAAAGTTTATTTAAATTTTCTAGAAAATCAGTTGCCTGTGCTTCTTGAAAACGTTCCCCTGCGTATTCGTCAGTGGATGTGGTATTTACATGATGGGGCTCCCATACATAATAACGCGCTGAATCACGGTCAACTACACGATCAGTTTCCAGGACGATGGATGGGTAGAGGAGGGCCAATTCGGTGGCTTGCAAGATCGCTTGATCAAATAAAAGTAGATTTTTGTCTGTGGGGGTATGTGAAAAATGAAGTACATAAATTACCGGTAACTGCTTTAGAGGAAATAAAAAATATAATTACAGTGGTTTTCCTAAACATTAATATCCCAATGACTAGAAATGTAAGTTGAAATTGAAGATCGGCTACAACATTGTTTAAATGTAATCGGAAGCCACTTTGAAGCGTTAATATAAATACCACTTCATCCAAACACTGTATTTCGTCACTATGATTAAACTGATTTAAGTTCAACCTCCTGATAACGATGTGGTATCAATGAAACGATTGTCGAGTGATGAAATACTAGTTGAAAAGTTTAGGTTCGCCCACCTGATGAGGTGATGTGGTCAACAAAACGATTGTCAGTCGATGAAACACAGTGTTTCGGTAAAGTTCAGGTATGTATTTTGCTCAATCTACAATGTTTTAATCTCCAGATCAAAACTTTGTTATCTACATATTATTTCGTTACTCATTTTTTAGAATTTTGTTTCATTTATTAGTCTCTGTTATACCTAGTTTTGTTAAACAATTTGTGATTTTATTTGCAAAGTTTATACTTGACGTAGGTATGTCTTTTTCGCCTGACAATAATAGTATTGATACAGAGCTAATTAAACTTACAGTATTTTCAAATAGTACATGCCAGTCATGGAAAAAATAAAAATTTGAAGTTATGCCAAAAATGTCGATTTTACTTTAAAAATCTAAATAAATCAATAACTGTAAGATTTATCTAATGGGAAAGCTTTGTGAGCCTGCGAATTTGTTTTTGATGCGTAGATTGCGATTAACATAGTAGTGGAGGAAAAATTGTTTAAGATTGAGTAAAATATGATCAGATATGTAATATCATTTTAAATTAATATTAAAATGGGCTCAAGGATATTAAAAACCTTAATTGTATTTTGATTTGCGTTGATATTTAGGAAAAGTGTAAAGTAGTGATTTTAGATAGTACTTATTACATTTTTTTAATAGTTGTTGGGCAAGCAAACCCACCAAGATGGCGTGGAACACTTTCTCCACTTCGTACCTGTGGAGCTTAATTTTGAAGGTATGAGATGGACAATTTTATTGCAGTGTAGTATAGATACTTTGAGTTCGGGTGATGCCTTTCGAATATTAATTTAGTCAAATGTTAAAGTGGAAATATAACAGCAAAGCATTTAATAATAATGAATCTTGAAAAATAGGTAAACATTTTTAAAGATATACCGGATGATTCACACTGTGGTAATAATATTCAGAGCGAGTTTCTGTAGAAAGAAAATAAAGGAGAAAAGTTCATATCAACATATATCTAGAAATGCAAAGTTTTGAGAACACAGGCCTACAGGGTATTCAATATGAAATTAAGATTTTTTACAAAAACAATAACTTAAAACGAAAATATTTCATAGTAACTGTGGGAAGTGACGACCATTATCTGCTGTAAGATACTGTCACATGCTGTCAGATACAAGTACTAATTATTTCCATTAATTATTAGTATCATTTTACAATAAAATCGGTTACACCAACGCTGAAATTTGCGATATCCGCTTTGTTTACGGCCTTGCTAATGGAAACTCAATCATAACAAGCCGTCTTTATGAAGCGGGATAACCTCAACTTGTGATTCCCAATCTCTTAACATGATAAATAACAAGAGAACGGTTATAGACCTAAAGTATCCTATTGTTAATAATTCTACTAAATATTTCAACTTTAAAATCTCCCTTTAAATAAAACTAAAAATTCTCATCTAACAAAACAAAAAAGTATTGTGATGTACTACAATTGGTGCAGATTTATATATTTTATTTTATATTTTGAGAGTAGAAATAAGGTGTGCCCGGGGATGTTTTTTTAGAAAATAATTGACGCGGTTGTTGATTTGATGTTTCGAAAAAGAATTTATGTTTTTGATTATAAAGGAGAATGGACAGGTAATGTTACATAACTATTAACTGTATTTTCTTTCAGAAAATCTTTATAATGTTATTATCTAAATGAAAAGGTAAAGTAATTATAATATTGTAATAAATTGGTTTGAAGACAGATCGTTCTCTTACAAATTGAAGTAAATAATAATTGAAATTAGTATATGATTCATATTACAATGCCATGGTATGAGTGATTATTTTACCTAATATAAATTAATATCAAATTATCATTTGTAAGTTAGTATTACATCACAATCACATTATTTAATGTGATTTTTTTTTCATTTTTGATGTATTTTATTTTAACATTTCACACCTACAATGTAGCATATTTTAAGATGGATGTTCCCTTGTAAATGTTGTAACAACTTTTTTTGTGGTTGTATTAAAAAGTACATTAATTTAAGAATCGTTCATTTATTTGGCGTAATATTAGAAAAGTTTTTAATTATTAATATGTAAAATTGAGAATGGCAATTTAATTGGCATTTCCTAGAACAAATCTTTTGGGTGTAATATTACATAAATAGTTATAGTTCCCTTTCTTAAAAAATTGGATTTATATTATGGTATCCGCGCAACGCGTGAAGACTTTTAGGGGGAATACACTTGAGTTATTCTGAAAGCTTTTTTTTTTAATTCACTTAATGCTGAATGTTACAGCAGTAAGCATGATTTTTACCTAATTTTTTATATTTTGTGCCATCACTGATGGTAAGTTATTTTCTAATTCATTATATTTAAAACTAAAGCCTTTGCTTTTTTTTAGGCACCTTTTAAGTACTCACCTTTTAAGTACTCACTTTTAAGTACCCACTTTTACTTACTTTGCACTTACTTTGCACTTAGTTTGCAATTATTTTACTCATATTGTTTAATGCATACTTTTATATGGCATTTTTATGATAATTATTTTTAATGGCACGTATAAGTCAGTAATTGACTAATCTATTTTCTAATTTAAATGGCAATTTTTACTTGAATTACATTTTACAACGCAAGTTCTACATACTTTTATAAATAAATTTGGCGAATTAAACTTCAAAGAAATTCAATAAAGTTATGGACACAATATATAAAGGGAAATAAGCAAGACATTGACCTCACCAAGTTCACCATTCTGCTTCATAGTTACCAGTTACAGTTTATGTACCGAACGTTCAAAGGTAATGTTTTTATATAATTTTAGAATAGTATAAGACTTCTGATTTTTAACCTTTTCAATCAGATATTAAATAAACTAAGTATATCATGTTATTTTATTTTCATTTTGATAAATTGTTTATTATTATTCTTAACTAGGTTTTGTTGTTCCTATATATATATATATATATATATATATATATATATATATATATATATATATAAGACAACATCGCGCTCGAGATTTTATCATTTTTTCATAATTTTTAGATAACATTTTTTTATGAATTAAGTATAAGTGAAAATAATTAAGCTTATGAGAAGCAGGCAGTATTTCAGGTATGTTAATTAAACTCTAAATTAGAACTCTCCCTATCTCAATCTACCGATGAGCCGACGGCAGTAGCGATTATTATTTGGTAATTTGTTATATTAATTAAAATCATTCGATCAGTTACAAATTGTTTATTACATCATCGCTTTTGTGTTAATGTGGCCCAGTTTTAGTGTTTATACACTTGGAGCCGCTTTTAATGTTATAATGTAGTGGAGGAATAATTCGGTTCTCGGGTAGATGTGCTTAAAAGCCACCTTGGGGAGATAACCGTTGTAACACTAAAGTATGTGTATCATTGGAATACCTTGTTGGTACCTGTTATGAAATATGTTACTTTTTGGTTCATTAATTGTAAATGCAGACTGTTAACATATTGTGATAGTTTTACTTATACTACAGTTAGATAACTGTATAACCTGGTGATCACCATCGATGAGATACATGCCTGTATTAAATATTACAATATTACCATATTGATTTATTAAGGTTAGAGTAGGGTGATATCAATTTTATCTTGCCATAAAAGTGGAATCTAAATATCTTTTGATCTAGGTATTTATAACTAATACTTGTACTTTATTTATGCTATTATTGTTGTTGCAGTATGCAATAAGGTGTTTCTTTCGTAGTTCTTTTCCTTATACGCAATAAAAACAGCAGAACTACATTGCACTTGCTTATAAATTTATACACTGTTTTATTGTGTTACCTTTATTTTATGCTCCCTGAAATACCTGCAACATTCATATCCCTTAATAACTCTTTCACAAAATGTAACTGGTCCTACCTGTAATATGAAAATGTAAACTTTCATCATTAACACTCATAATAAAATACTTACCTTTTTTGGGGTTTTTTAATGGTGTACTTTAAATTATACAATCTAAACGTTTCGATAACACGTACAGTTATCTTCGTCAGTAGTAATGTTTGTTAAAAATTGTTAAAGATGTAGTAAACAATTTTGTCAAATTTGAAAAATTAAAACATAAACATAAGCCTGCTATTAATATAACAGTTTGGGAAACATAAAGCCAACTATAAAATTTTTAGTAAAGAATAACTAGGTCATAAAAATTAAATATTATTAAACTGCCTCAAAGATGACAAACCAGAACACTCTCTACGACGAAAGCTAACAATGAAATTTGTCAGCCAAAAAACACATTTAACAAAATTTAATCGAGTTATGATGTAAGTATAAAGTTGTGAAAAACATCAATTTGAAAATGATAGAAGCATTCACAAATCCAAACATTACATCAAATAAAATAACCCAGTTAGATCTAACAAAGAGATATCTTTATCAATAATTGGAAGTGTTATTAACAATGAAAAGCACGATGCAGAACGTTCTTTGTAATTTTCAATTTTAATTTAATTTCAACTACTTATGTTAAATTATAGTGCTGTGGTAATTTAACATATAATTGGTAAAGCATTTGCTTCAAGGTCTAGGAAAAACACAGCAAAAAACCTAGACATACCAAAAGTTAAAATTAAAATCAAAATTAAGGCGTATCATTATGCTTTTTTTAATTATAAGATGCCAAAACCTATTTTAACGGAGATTTTCTTCTTGTCTATTAAAATTATTAAGGTGTTTATATATTTCAATAGCTTCACGTTGCAGACGAACATAATAATGAGTTTGTCTTGACAATATTACCATATGTTCTTTGAGTCTTGTATCAAAGCTACGAGAATGATATGCTAATATATTTATTTGTTGTATATACAAATGTAATCAGTGTATTATTCAGATATATGATTTTCTCTAGAAATAAAACATTTTGATTTAGTACAAGTGCAAACGGTCCTTTCCACTTCTGTATCATTACACCTGCAGGGACGTGGTGCAAGTAATTGAGCGTACGTGCAGTGTAGTGCCCATCGGAGATGCTCCTGTAGCGGAGTGTCAGATGACCGCCATTGGTATATTCGAACTCCACACATGAAGCATTCAACCGTATCTTCTGAAGATATGGAAATAAACCCTGCTGTTGCAAGCGATGTAGTTGAGTGAATTCCAGACCATGTTCGATACGTAAGTAAACGTTTATCGAAACAATTGTAATACTGAGGATAATAAAAGGTTGGCGTCACGTCGCACATTTTCTCACCCTAGAACACAGTAAGATACTAACAGGAAATAATTTATTATATACAATATATACATTATAAAAAAACTAATTGTCCAACAATGATCATCGTGTAGAGCGCCTTTAACAATAGTTAGGGCGCTCTACACGATGAGCACCAGTATTCTCGGTGTGACATATGGTAAATTGCGACCCATCTATCCACATGTGTATGATTGTCAATAACTCGGTATTCACTTGGTTGCAATGCTTTATAACATAAATGCATATGGCCAACAAGATGATAACGAGTATGAAGAGCAAATGTGTGTGAATAATATCCCAAATTACCCATGAAGGCATGATGGTGGAAGTAGCGAATTCTTTTATCTAGGTTGGCAAACCATTCAGTATTCCATTGCACATCTTCATATGTATTCTTTAATGCTTCTAATGTCGTAGAAGGCAGTGGCCCTTTTTTTTCAAATTGCACCTAGTTGGGAATTAGTTCACATGCCCGCCGTACACTTAGATTAAAAAGTGATAATGGTTGGTAGCACTCCCTATCATCCCAATTGTTCTGTACTGGGCTAGCAGACATACTGACACTGGTGGAAATAACACGATACTATATGTGTAGTTATCCCTACTTTTAAGGAAAGGAAAGACCGTGTGAAAACATATGTATAGTTAATCTTGAAGAATGACATGATTGATATCGACATTGTGTAACCTTGGAAAAGTGGTAAACGTGAGAGGTGGAGGACATTGTAAGTGTGGGAACCTTGAGGTTATGACGACCTTGAGGGCGTATGAACCTCGAAAATGATAACCTTGGAATAGTGGTAAACGTGAGAATGGAGGACATTGTAATGGAGTGAACCTGGAAAATGGGAAACCTTGAAAAGGTGTGGGGGGGGGCGGAAAGGTGAAGGAGACATCCTTGAAGTGATTGGTGAGACCCGCCAACTTTGCAGAAACGTCGTGATTAACGGCCTTGAAACGGTAAGATTACTGAAGTAACGTGCAGTGTGGCAAGGTGAAGCAGGTAACCTTGACGGTAGAAATAGTGGGTAAATTAGGATACAAATGCAGACGGAGTACATGTGAAACAAGTATTGTATAAATTAAGCAGGACTTTCGTGTATTTTATGCCTTTTTCGTAAATAAATTTTTTTAGGTTATAATGCCTTTTACTGTGGAACAAGACAAGTTTATTTTGGAAGCTTATTTCCGAAACGGCGAAAAGATGTAGATGGAAACTGGAAGTATTGAGTACGATTATGTGTTGAAGAATATCACATCACTTTCAGAACATCAATTAGATGATGATGTTTTATGCAGACACATTCGAAGAATTGTTAGTCGTTTTCATGAGCATGGTAGTGTTTGCAAGGGAAAATCTACGTACAATGTACTTACAGAGGAAGTAGTGGAAAATGTACGCACATTTGGAAAGAAATCCGACAAAACCTGTAAGACAATTGCCAGCAAACAGGTAATTTTGCATTATACAAAACATGGTTGACATGAATATGTAAGCAATAAAATAAAAAGAATCTTAAAAACCAAAACATTACATAAGTAAAGTTAGATTGACAACATTGTACATATTTCAATATAAGCAATTGTTACAGGTCTTTCTTATGGTACATGCCATAAAGCAGTCAAACGTCAACTACATTTTCATGCTTACAAAATAACGGTTGTTCAAGAATTACTACCTTTAGATTTTCGAAAGCGTTTAGAATATTGCCGATGGTTCAACAACTTGAGAGATGACGAAATATTAAACTTAAGTTTCTTTACGGATGAATCTTGGTTCCATTTATCTGGTTATGTGAATTCGCAGAATTACCGTATGTGGTCAGCAGAAAATCCACACGTTTTTGAAGAAACTACTTTACATCCTGTGAAAATAGGTGTTTGGGCTGCACGAAGAAGAATTGTAGGTCCCATTTTCTTTGAAGATACAGTAACTGCGGCTCGATGCAAAACTATTTTGGAACCTTTCATTGATCAACTGCACGATGACGAGCTCCAATATGGATATTTTCAGCATGATAACGCAACAGCTCATACAGCTAATCAAACACTGACTTTTTACGTGTACATTTTGATGAAAGAGTTATAAGTGTGGGAGTTATCTTAAAAAACAATAGGTACATCATAAAGTAGACATGGTGACTAGTTCCATATGAGAAGGGCTAAATCAGTGGTATATAATCTGAAATAAGTTTTTGTTAAAAAATTAGAATGCAATGCAAAAGTGATATCTAGCATTAAGTTAAATAAGTTCTTTTTTTTCCATTATAATGTATTTTTTTCCATTATAATGTATTTGTGATGTTCACCAGTGTACATTCAAAGGTGGTCAGCAAAAATGGTGTACCTGACTTGTGCTGAATATGTTGAATGTATGCATTTATAATAAACTAACCAGTCATACATGTAATTTGTTTTCACTAATATTATTTAACAAATATATCATACATTGATTTCTGATTAATGAAATTCATTTTAAAAATTCATTTAAATGTTTTAATGTCATTGTAAAGGTAACATCATCAATATCACTCCTTTTTTAAATATTCACTCTCACATATTCACACTTTCTTCGAGTTCTCAGCTGTAATTTTTCAATTCTTCATTGCCAACTGCTTAACACCTTCCATTTGAAATGTCACATTCCTAGCTGCTATCCGATTTTTCAATGGGATTTAATTCAGAGTGGTACAAAGGGAGACGAAGGACAGCATGACCATTTTCAACTAGTAGCTTGTCTAGAACGGTTTCTTCAGCAACACATTCTTGTAATTGGGATAATGGCATTGACATCGTTCCTTCTTTTTCTTTTTTCATAAATTGGTACACATTGTAGATAATTTGCCGCCCTTTCAATTATTCATTTTCAACCTGACCACAAAATTCATACATTATTGCCTATTTCAAACCACTCATGTCAATATAAACAAAAAGATCATTAAACGCTTTACATACCTTATAACAATTTCCCTTTAGTCTTAAGAAAGACTAAATTACAATTATTGAAGTTTTTGTACGTCTACATAATACGCAATTCGTCATTCACCAAAGTTTTTGTCATTTATGGTAGTATTTATTTTAATATCTGCATTTACGTCACTGGGTATAGCACAATTTTCATTTTAAGGATGCGGAACAGTAGTACTGTTCTAGGAGCGGCATGGTCAAACAATGATGATCGCACTGTACATACACATATAATAAATACATATTTTCTACACATTTTTAACTTTTGGCAACAATGATTTAAATACAAATTTTCTCAAGTTTGTAAAATTGATTTTTAAGGTGTTGGCCAATTTTTCTTTCTTCCTTTTTAAAAACGCCTTTGATGATGGATGTTGAGTTTCTAGAGAATTTTTCGTTTCTGGTTCTGGATGCTGACGCATCATTTTTTTGGAAAATTCTCACTTAAAGTAATACTTGGTTAAGTAAGAGTAAGAGGCACATGTTTCGATAACCTCATGGTAATTAAAATTGTTTTCAGGTTTTCGAATATAAAAGCATTCAATACTAATTCTTTACATATATAGACACTTCAATCGACATTACGTTGAATGTTCACTACCGGCTCGTTTGTGACCTGTAAGAGGTATGAACGGTCATAATTAATTAAACATCGTACTTATATTTACCTTCTTTTAGCATCTCTGTACTACCTACATTTCTAACGTCATTCTTTCTTAAATTTTCTGCTCACATTTTACTGTTACGTTACATCCAAAGTACATGATTATCGCTGGAAGGCATCAGAGCCTTGCTGACATCCATGATCATATGCGTGAAGGCTGCTAAATCATTGGAATAGTACCCGAAATTTGCAAGATCAAATAAGTAATAGTTTCAACAATAAAGGTCAGATCTTTTTTTTTTCTTTATCACCTGGTTACACGATTGTGTTTCCAAATTTCAATTACACCTAGGAGGTTTTTAGTGAATTTCTACAACGAAAATAAATGGACTGATAATATTAATTTTGTAATAAAATAATTGACAATTGTTACCTCTTAATTAAATTTATATATTTAAGTTACTTCCAGCAGTTCACCTTCACAAAATTATTTTATCTAAAATGGTATATATATATATATATATATATATATATATTGAATCATTAATAGTGACTTGATATACTGCACCCAAACAGTTTTAGATTCCATTTTGACCTAATTAATTCTAGCTTCTGTGGCTAGATTCACCGAACGATTTAACTCCTGTTTTGATTGCAATATACCGGGTGTAATGATTATCGGTATTACGTGAACTACTGCAAATGTTAAACATTTAATTTCATATGAATTTGTAATTTTGTCTCGTAATCTTTATGTGTTATGTACATTACTTTTTCCTGTGGACAAGGTTGTTCGGGCCAGTTTATTTCCTATAAATTTCTTGACTACTTTGTTTGTTACGGTAGGTATTTACTGTGGACCGAATAAGCTTTCAAATTTACTGTACACTGTGTGAAGCGTAAGGCAAGCAAGTTCATTAATTAATTTTTTTTTATCTTACTAAACATCCCAATGGGATTATGTGTTAAATTAGCCAATTCCCAATACGGACAGTAAGATCTTACAACGGCCGGAAGGGGGCATATAATAATTTTACTTTTTTTTTATTTAAATTGAAATTTAAATTATAATTGCCGTGGGCACAAACTGAGGCTCACTGCTTGCCATCGTGGGCTTTGATGGAATGTCAATTTATATATTTTTTTGTTATTCTTTTGTCAGGATATCGACAATAAAAATTACTGTATCGGGAGAATTGTTAACTCATTTCTACTTCCTCCTTTCATTCTTACTTCTTTCTTTATTTTGTAAATCCTGTTTCAGGCTTTACAGGGTTTACTCTCCTTTCAACACTTGTTGAGTATTTCCTTATTAAATCCTGTGGCGCCTACACATATCCGGTTCCTATCTAACCAGATTACTATCATTTTAAGCTATACCTCCAAAACGACCACGCATCCGAGTGTTCTCCGGTCTTCCGACATGCCTGAGTTTAGTCGAGCCCACTCATTCTTTTTTATGCCATATGATGGTTAGACACGTGGCACACGTAATGAGCAGGTAATTGGACTGGAACGTTTCACTGCAGATATTCGAAAGACTTTGTAACTCCAATTAGGTGTGTAACCCTTAGAGAATATGCTTCTGTATTTGCTAATACGTACATAATCCCCCACTTTAAATTTAGGTGTCTTACGGTCAAGAACTTTATGACATTTTAAATGTTTCAAAATAGAGGCAGCATTATTTTCCGTTACTTCTATGCGTATCCGGTGGTTCTATGCTTTCTTGAATTATAATCCACAACAATTTGAGGTAATATTGATAACGATTTACAGGAACCTTGCATACTGAATGTTTTCCACATTATTGCTTTAAGAGTGCGATTTACACGTTCAACTATACTACTCTTCAAGTTGGAATAACTACTGTAATGATTAATTTTTTCATAACTTTTTTAAATTCAGTATTATAAAACTCCGTTCCCATGTCAGTTTGTATCTGTCTAGGCGTCCTTTGCAAACCAGACAAAAGTTTATTCATTACCTACGACTAGTTTACCATTCTTGCGTTTGATGGGAAAAGTCCAGACATATTTAGAGAAAGCATTTATTATCACTAAAATGTATCGAAATCCCTTATTTACCCTAGCGTAAGGTATCATTTCCACTAAATCGGCTTAAAAGAGATCATTTAAACCTTTTAGTACAACACACTGCCGCGGAAAATTTCTCCTTGCTGGTTTGTGCAGTTCGTCAACAATATCAGCTTTACTCATTTTATCGCTTTCGATTTTAGTAGAATCTCTATGAGGAATGGTTGTTCTTGCGTAAATTTGACACCGTCTGGTATTATATGTTGAATCACAGCTTCCTTACGTATAGTTTGACTAATTAGAAGCATCGGTGTCGTATACAGTAGATCACCCACTTGAAGATGAAGAACTTGAGGTGACCACATACAATGCGCTATTGTACACTCTGTATAAGGAAACAAATATTTGCCATCTGTACCCAATGGAATATCTACTATCTTCTTATGCAATAAACATTGTTAGGTAAAATAAGTTTCGTAATATATATCACCTTGTTTCGTGGCATTACTATGATGATAAGTAATATGTTTACCAAATTTATCTATTGTCATTTGATGATGAAGGTGTCCACCAAATTTATCTATTGACATCAGTGCTGGATATGTAGTAGTTATCTATAGTGATAGTCGTTGTAACAATGAAATGAATTGAATATAGTAATAGGTTTATAACCAGAGATCCTACTTTATTACTTTCGCTTTACGTAATTCGTCAAGTATATATTATTTCGTTGTGATTGCTAGTATTTCCTGCCGACATTGATCGCAATAACTCCCACAACCAATCCACTAATTTATTCGGATCATTCCAAGGTACAAACTCAATCGTTTTGTTACTGTATCGTAATAGTTGCATTCCACACCCTCGTTTGGAGATAGAAGTTGAGCGAGATCTTGTGGTAGGAGGTGCAATAGCTGATATAGCTGGTCGTTTTAGGGCGTAGTAATGGTTTAATGATCTCAATGTATTTCCTACTATTGGTTCCTTGGATTTGGTCATCTGGGTTATAATTACGTCGAGCAGCATTTGTGCGGCGCAAAATGTCATTGTATTGCTGCAAATCACTCTTTTTATATACGGTAGGAGATTTTTTAAATAGTAGCTCATATAATCCCAGATTTCCATCATAGTCTAATGATGATCCATCAGGAAGAGCGATACGAAAATTCTCTCCAAGAAACTTCTAGTTCGGCACCACCAATAAAAAATTTCTCTTTTTCGGGAAGAAAGTGTACACCGTATGCTAAATCATACTCGTCTTCGGGATCTCTAAATATACCTTCCACATAATATTTTTCTAATCCTTCATACTGACTAAGGTACTCTTCAAAGGCCGGTTGAGATCCAGCAGCTAACAGTTCTGATTTCAATTGTTGTAAAGTAGGAATCTCCCTCTCGTCATCATGTGTGGTATCAGCAGTCACAGTTTCCTCTAAAACTTGTGGAATGGCGTCAGGAACAAGAATACGTGGTGCCTTCCGAGTTCTAGATGTTTTAGGCGTATGATGTAAAAAAACTTCTTTTTCATGTGCAACAGGCTCAGTTTTTCCGAATTCTGATGTAAATGGTTCAGCTTTGATGAGAGAACCATCTTGCTTAGTAATCAACTAGGGGATATAGCGTCACTGTTATCACTGTATTCGAAATACCCGATATTTTTTAAACGTGCATGTTAATTTCGTAAGTACTGGTATTTGGGTTCATACAAATATTTGCAGTATACATAAACATTTTCAAAACGTAAACCATTTGGATGTTCTAATAAGGTAATCATAACATTTGTTTTTCCGCAACCTGATGGACCGACGATTATACCTAGTTTATAACCTCCTTTTAGCAGACCACTATGTTTTGAGTAGTGATTATTGTTAAAAGTCATAATTTTTTATAGGTAATACAGTATCTTTTAGAATTAAACGGATGTCACCCATTGTAGTACTGAACTATAACTTGTATGGTAGTAATATATAATATATATATATATATATATATATATATATATATATATATATATATATATATATATATATGAAGAGAAGATGGTGACGCGGTATAGTCAGTAAGCAGTCAACCCTCAAAGCATCGACAGAGCTGAATAGAGCATACTTGCAAAGTCTTGGTTTCATAGTAACACAATGAGTATATTTAACGTAAACGAAAAAGTTGTTGTTGATAATGCCATAGTAAATTCCGAACTCCACACCCATCAACCATATACTATAAGATTTGGAAACAATGATGAAATCAGAATACCCATTCAGGAAGACATGTGCACTTTACCATCAGAAAGTTATGTCTACGTAGAGGGAAGATTGCTGAGGGAGAATGGTGCCGTCTCTAACAACGCGCGGTTTGTTAATAATGGCATTGCATTTTTATTCAGTGAAATTGGATACGAAATGAATGGACTAGTGGTAGATTCCGTGACGAAGGTCGGATTAACGTCTACAATGAAAGGATTGGTATCATTGACACCCAACGACCTCGCTCGTTATGAAAACGCAGGTTGGTTGCCTACCTCAGAGTACTAACAAATGACTACAATAAAGTGATTTTGAACATCAGACAAGAATTGATTTTAATTCGCAGTAACATTGATACCGATGCGGTAATTTCAACTGTTGCAGATGCAGCACTAAAAGTTAACATAGATAAAATATATTGGAAAGTTCCGCACATCATTCCAGCATTAGCGGAGGAATTGGCGTTAACGAAGTACATTGATAAAAATGCGAATACTCCAGTAGCATTTAGAAGTTGGTAAACACACATATATCCAGCAGTTCCCACAACAGATAAACATACATGGGCAACCTAGATACATTATTATCGGATTTCAAACGGGGCGAGAAAATAATGTTTTTCAAGATACGAGCAGATTCAATAAATGTGCACTAAAGAATATTAGGGTATTCCTTAACACGAATCGTTATCCGTATGACAATTTAAACGTGAATTACGATAATGGTTGCTTTGCTACATTGTATGAAATGTTTACTAAATTCCAAATGTCCTATTATCAAAGAGATGGTCAACCATACTCACACCTAGTCAATTTACAACAGTCGCACCATTGATAGTGGTGGACTGATCGAATCAAAAAGAGACATTACACTCTAAAGCAGTAGTACTTCGTGTAGAATTAGAAACAGCAGTCAACATACCCGCGAATACGACAGCATACTGTGTTATACTCCACGATCGCTTAGTTACGTATAACGCGTTAACCAAAGCAGTAATACAGCTGTAATACGATGCCCGTCGTAGTAGACATTGTAATAAAAAATTAATAACCGGGTGTAGGCGTTGTTGTTAATAACAATTCCCTAATATTACTTATACTCCTAATAATAAATAGATTTTGTGCCTTCAGCTAAGTCAGTGATTAAATGGGCCCATGTTCTAAAAATTTGAGTTGCTGTAATTAGAAAATGTGTGTGGTTAGATATGTTCGCTTTACAAAAGGATGTAACTTCAACCTGTAAATAAATGTTAAAATAACTCGGACGCCAACTTATTTTATGGAAAACAAGTAAACCGTAAATGTAATAAATGTAAAATTGAAAAAACAATAACAAGGTTTATTATAAAATCTTTAAGTCAAGTTATAAAGTAAAAAATCTTAATACTAATGTTAGTAAATTAACTTAAAAATACCTTATGAACTAATGATTAGAAATAAAATACCTGTTGTACTTTAAAATTTTGGTTGTCACTGGTATACTGTTACGGATAAAAAATGCTGACGAAGCCACGCTTTCAAATTTGGTTGTGCAACTAATCTTGAAAGGGAAATATAATAGAGTTCCGATATTTGTTGATCCCAAATGAATAAATTCTTTTATTAGCCAAACTTGGTTGGTTTAAATGGGTTAATGTACCATTTATTTATAATTTTCTTCATAGCAACAAACTTCTATTGCGTCATCCTCGTTAAATTGAAACGTAATACTACCATGAAATTACGTAAAAGGAAAATTTAACGTAATAAAGGTAAAAATAAAAGTGAAACAAAAGTGTCTAAAAGGATAAGTATAATAGACAAAGAAAAATAGGTTTAGTTAGCTCTTACCGTAAAATTTACGACACTTTTTAATAAAAATATTCAAGAGCAAAAATGGAAGCTTTTTGCTTTCATTATCGTAACAACAACGACTTCAAAATAGATGTCTGCGCAGGAATTCAATGTGCAGCAAAACGAAATGCGCGTACTACCCCACTTTAAAATATCTGAACGCATACTTTTCAGCCACTAAAGTACGCAATTCACATGACACAAAAATGAACGAAGTTGCCTAAACTACTGCAAATTTCAATACAACTTAAAAAGGTTTATTACAACGTACAAAGTTTTAAACTTTAAAAAGTTTTTATACCGAAAGAACTCACAATTTTTAATGGAACACAAGTGGCCCACTACATGTTTAAATCACCGTATCCATGGCAAACGTTAGATGCGGAGAGTCGCCGTCAAGCTACTTGGTTAATTCATAATCAACACTGTATAAAATGGGAAGAGGAGCATAGACCACCACACCAATTTCGCAGAATTCTCAGTCGCTTGATCCAACCTACAGATACTGTCTACGTCAAGGGTAGAGAGAAAGCGGATTACATCAGAAAATTTGTTACACAACCCGTTATAGAGCTTGAGGAACATCCTACTCTTCCTGCTTTGCAGCCAGTTTGTTATCATTGTAAATCATTATGTCACTGCGCTCTGTCTAATGTATACCATCTGTACGATACTTATGTAATGCACTAAAGCTTGTACACTTTAAATAAAATTGTAAATATATATTTTTGTTTATTTCTTTTATATATACACAATATGAGTACATTTGTGATATATATATATATATATATATATATATATATATATATACAGGATTTATAATTGTGTACTTATTTTAATGATTCCTGAGGCATTTCACCGGAAAGTTCATATAAATGTATGTCCTCAACTTTATATCGATCTACAGGCTGTTAAGTTCACAAAAAAATATGTTACGCCACTGTTTTACATGACGCATTTACGATATTCATCAGAAATCAATTCCGAACAAAAAGGTTTCCATACATTTTCACGTAAAACTCACCGTTTGGAAAAAATAATTAAAAAGTGTCGTGTCGTTATAACGTGCATTTATTCAACATAGAAACTATTTACAGAAACTGAACAATAAAGGAAAAACTTTTGTGCAGTCATCCATAAAAAATGCTGAAAATGTACCATCCGCTTCTATACAGGCTTCTGCTCTTCTCCTCATTGAACGACGCACTCTTTCAAGAATTCGTGTGTTCTGTATGTTTGCACAGCCTCAATTATTCTATTGCGTAAGTCTTCAACGTCTGAACTGGTGTATTATAAACTATTTTAAGATGCCCCAGAAATAACAGTCTAACTGTTCAGATCAGGCGATCTCGGTGGCCAAACTATCACGACCTATCCATCGATTTGGGTAAACTGAATTCAAATATTCACGCACCAAAATGCTGAAGTGCGCACCGTCGTGCATAAACCACATGTGCTGACGTACTAAGAGGACATTTTCTAGTAATTCAGGCAAATTATTTTGAAGAAACGCGATAGGTATTGCCGTCAAGGCCTTGGAAGAAAGAATGGTCCAACTAAAAATCAATAATACCAACCCAACGTTGACTGAAAATTGCTGCTGAAATTTTGGTTCTACTATAGCATGAGGTTCTCTTCGCTCCATAAATGAGCATTACGAAAATTTCTGATTGCTTCTCTGGAGAAATTTGCTTCATCCGTGAAGATAACTTGCCGGTCGAAATGAGGATTTTCTGCAACCTTCTGGAGAAACCACATGGAAAAATTCCTGCGTGCTGGAAAATCTCATGGAAGGAGAGCTTCATTTGCAGATGATAACGGATACAGCAAATATTCTCTCAAAATTTCCAAACAGTTTTGTGGCAAATATTCAACGCACTCAAATTTCGTGTACTAGATCCTGAATTCTGTTCAATTTCATTGAGAACAGTCTACTTTCGCCGTCCTCACTGTACAGGTCGTCCCTCTGGTTTCCATTTTGTAAACTGCCATATTGAGACAGTCGCAGATGGATGTTTGTGAATGTTCTACTATCGAACAGCATTGAAATATTTCTTGGTAAAGACGTGGCTTTTTAGCATTGCCGTCAGCCAGAATAGACGAAATGCATGTGGTCATCTCGAAATAGCATAATTGACCATTTCTCTTACTTTTATGAAGACAAAACACTTGGAAAACAACAAAAAGAACAAATTTTTAAACTAGTTATTGCCTGTCAAGAATAAGACTGACATGACAGGATTATTAACGAAATACATAGCGATGTTTCCTTATCAACGGACAGAGCTCACTTGTGTTTTTGTGACATATCTTCATCTTGTAAATAAATTGCAAGTTGTAACGACACGACACTTTTTAATTATTTTTTCCCAAACGGCGAGTTTTACGTGAAAATGTATTGTGACCTTTTTTGTTCGGAATTTATTTTTGATGAATATCGTGTAAACGCGTCATATAAAACAGTGGCGTATCTCATTTTTTTGTGGAATTTATGTCATGACCTAGCTGTATCTACCGCCACTGGTTAAATTAAAAATGAACTTTTCAGTTGAAATAAGGGCCTTTATACCCTTATACAATATGTAACATTTCAATATAATATCTAGAAGAGTTTTCGAAAAATTTGGAAAAAACCGAAAAAACACAACTTCAACAGCCTGTAGATCGATAATGAAGCTTCTGAGGACATACATTCATATGAACTTTCCGGCTCGAAATCACCTCAGGAATCACCTTAAAATAAGTACATACTTAATAAACTGATATATATATATATATATATATATATATATATATATATATATATATATATATATATATATATATATATATATATATATATATATATATTCCTCGATAATGAATTATGGCATAATAGTATGTATTCCACTAAAAAGTTACTACATTAAGTAGCCGACCTGGAATGGTGTGTCGATATTATACATATTAACATGTATGGTTATACATGTTCATACCTTCATTTTGTAGATAATATATACACTCCTAAAACTAACGAGCATCAGTACCCAAACTATTATCTACTAACTGGATTATACAAATTCATTTGCCTAGCAACCTTTAGTAGACCACTCAAAGGATCGACGTTCTCCAATTACGGAATTCGGCAATGCCCGACGCCAATGTTGTACACGTGCCACGCAATCGATACCGTTTGTCATCCTGGGACCGAAAAGCGATTTTGTATAACATCTCGGCAATGCCCCCACGCCAATGTTGTACACGTGCCACGCAATCGATACCGTTTGTCATCCTGGGACCGAAAGGCGATTTTGTATAACATCTCAGTGTATATATCATACAAAGTTGATCTAAACACGAACATTTTACACATTACTGTTTTATCAGACGCCTCCGCAACAGATTTGTAGTCTACCTACGTCAGCACTTTTTGAATAACGATTTTCTTAACACCTTTCGCTTTCTTAACCACTTGATCATCAGCAAGCTTTGGACAATAAGATTTTGATCCTGCTCCATAAAAACATTGAATAGCTTTCCCTGCATACTCATCATTCATTCTTCCGACGACGGATGTATTCGTTGTAATATCATGCAGACCGTTTTGATAGTTGGATGTGTCATATTCATCAACATTATTCCGCTTATGGGCATCAGTTGTTATCTCGACAATTAAAGAATCTTTGTCTGTATAGAGCAACGTTACATAATTCCCGTAATGACTGCGCAAGATATCGTAAAAAAATCGATATATTATAATTTTGGAGAGATCTAAAATACTAAATCCAACATATACGGGTTTGTCAGAAGTAACGACCTGTTTAGACAATTCTACTGCAAATAATTTATCAGAAAATTGAATAAAATTCTTAAATTGCGGTTTTGCGACGTACCGTGCTTGACCCAAGCGACGTCCGTTATTTTCCCAATGTGTTAATAGCTTTATTACTCTTCTTTTGTCGACATTCTCCATTGCTTTACCAAATACACCATTGTTCATGCATTTAAAGAAATCCTTTTCGAATTTGTTCTTGGCTTGATTTCGAAGAGTTTTATTAAGGTCTATGTATGGTACTACCCAAAGACTTTGACGAAACCGTAAAACCCTATGAATATGAGTAGCAATTAACCCATGCTGAATATATTGTTTTAAATATCGGTAATGCATAACATAGTTGGTCTTATCACATAAATTAGGAATTAATTTTTCCTCCTTGGAATGTGGTGCGCAGATCATTTCGGGACAAAGAGGATAATCATTGTGTTCATCATGGAGGTGGTGCGGAGCACATGCCCAATATCAGCATCATCATTAATCTTCAGTATATCAAAGTTTTGAATTTCCTCTTCAGTTAACCACATAAACTCATTATGAGGTAGGTGTTGCCGCATACTCCATCCGTATAAGTTTTTGGCATCTAAATACTGTAAAAAGACTTTTGGACGATTAAGATCATAATTTGGGATAAACTCGTTGTTAGCAATACTTCTTGGATTAACACAAGTACTCACTCCACCTGGAATACCTTTCTTAAAAAAGTGGTACATATCCATATCAGTGAATAATTCTAACTCTACTTTAGTACATTTCAACATGGTATCCCACGCCAATCCAGCTATTGTAACATACTGCGCTGGTTCTAATCTATACATGTCTATACATAGCCGCCTAAAGTTTTCGAATACGTCAGCCAACAGCAACACGTCTGATTTTAAATATATGTCAGCATATCCCTGAGCGTATTATACTTAAAGTGATCCCATACCAATAGGACGCGACAGTATTCTTCATCGGATATATTTTTATCACGCATTTTATCGTAGAATTTGTCATAGGAAGGTACTGTGACATCGTCTAATTTATTAAAATTGTCCCGTACGCGTAGGGGAAATTTTCTTTCTTTCTAACCAAGTTAAAGTCATTGTCATCAACAAAATATTTCCTTACCTCTCTACATTGATCATCTGTTAAATTATGAGATAGAGTATCTAAGGATGCCGCCATAAACCTACAACTATCGACGAATCGCAAATGTATGTACTTCTTTTCCCTACAGCCGCGCCCATTAATGAATTCGTCTACATAAATATGCTTACCGAACGTTATACATTTCTCACTATTAACAGGGAGTACGGTAATTTCTTCAGTTTCACTTGCTAACTGTTTGATGAACAGGTGGACATCATAACCACTGAGATTATGGAAGAAAACTGTGATAAATGTAGGTAATTCATAGTTTAAATTGCAATTTGAATGTGCCGCACCACGATATTTACCAGTGATCTCGTACTTTGGAATTTGTAAGATCATCCGTAAAAAGCTTGTCGCATATATAATAATTACGACTTTGCTCATTGTTGAAATGTTAGTCCGCTTAACAGGAAATTCTACACCATTCCAGTTAAATAACGTCCTGAAATCAGGGTAAGAAGTCCTCCGTTGTGGTAACCCCGTCGGTATCACTAATGCTGATACAATAGCTCACGCAAAGCAGCAATTATCAATATTCTTCACATTCACTATGGCATGTTTATGCGAAATTTCAGGCCGGACATTCATATAGGGTGAACCCGTAGTGGGAGAATATGTCAACTTGTTTACCTCTAAATATACGAAATTCACCAGCGACCACCCTACGAAACAACATATGTTAATAATGTACTACCCTACTACTCATAACTCGCACTTACCAGAACCTTTATGCTGAAATTCTGATTGCTTAGCATCCAAGATTTCCACTACTCTTCCAACACCATCCCGACACTCAATATATCATATTTCGCTTGAAAGGAGTTTAATTCGGTACTTTCTCTACTGAATTTGTATTAGTTGCAAAACATTCACTTTAACGTCACCCATAAACGTCTGCACATCCATATGGGCGATAGTCTATACGAAACAATGCGTTGTTTAAAAGTGTTGCGAATCACTTCAACCCCAGTATCAACGAGTAGACACACATTTGATTTGTGCCTATTGCTTCTAAGGTGTCCTTGATAAGCATATCGAGGAACATCTATCGAACAATCAGTGCAGTGCACAATTTCAACACTTTTGCTACTTTTATTTTGTACTGCTTCGCTGCTTTGGTCTGACTTACGCTTGCGTGAGTTTTTAAACCCGATGGTCCTGGTTCTGCAAAGGAATCATCAGCATCTCTGTGCTGCAAATTATTCTTTAAGTTGTTTAACCCTGATGGCCCAGGTTGTGCAAGACGTTCAACAATATGGCTATGTTCCGTTCTGTTCACATCGGAAGTACTTGGTTGCACCACATTCCTAAGTGCGGTACGATTTTGCCGTACAGCCTGCGGCATCTCTGAAGCTGGGGTAGTTGGAATACTTATCCAAAACGCAGCTTTTTGATGTTGCAGTAGAGAGTCTTTACTTGAAAATTTCTTTAGACATTCACATTGAAACGCTTTATTGCGATCTGTAACAGAGAGAATGTATAAGCAATGTATAAGTGAACGGGTAGAGTTACGTGCTTTGTTATAATTCCTTTTTTTAACTGTTCATTGCTCTTTATTAGTTTGCAGCATTACTACCATGTATTACAACTGTTAAGAAAAGAAGTTATATCCAGCGATGCGAACGAGGACGCAATGTAACATATCGCCAAGAATACGATAATATGTATGATGGATATAACAGGTTGAGGGGTAAGGTAGTGTACGGGTAAGGAAGCAATAACAATGATAGTATGGATAGAGTGTTGCTGAGCACATATATTCTACCCAGTATTGTATCTCACCCTGCCATGTGCTTTGGGATGGAAGCAAGGTATTACCCCCACCTGTTTTCCAGAAACTCCGCAGCACATGTAGGGCTCGACACACTCTGGGGAGAAGATACAGCATTTTCCACTATATCCCTCACCGGTGATTGCGCAGGTAAGTATTGTATGGGTGTTGCAGGACTCCTAGATACTGATAAGTCATTTAGCGACCATTCATTATCTATAAAATCAGCAGCACACACAGGACTGAGGATACTGTTTGATGAATCATCCATTCGCTCCACTTGTATCGAAGAGTTCATAGGACTCCACTATTCAGCGAATTCTGCAATACAAGTAGGGCTTAGGACACTATCAAAAATGGGTCCCTGGCCTCTCCTACTACCGTATAACTACTCTACGACCACTCCTCCATAAATTCTACGGCTGAAGAAAAACCTTCAAATGGATTCCCTACTATTCTACCCTCTACATATGTTGCAGATGTGGAAGTTTGCTCATCTACAACGCATGCATGTATCAGAGTAATCGGAGATTCCTCTTTCCTCAGCACCGGCTGCGCCACAGAGCTGGACGATAAACGCCCTTCCGCAAGTGGAGACCATTCTTCTCCAAACTCTGCAATGCAGTCAGGACTTAAGACATGATGCAATACTACCCGATCTTCACTCACGGGTGACTGCATCCTCTCATACGGTTCACGTACAGGTTGCAGGGTGATCAGTATTTCGTCCACGTCTGCCTGCTAGTACGTGCGTGATAATACCACATCCAAATCGTCCGCTGGAGGTGGTGTATCCAAAAACCGCAACGCTACTTCACAGTCATCCTGGTCGAAACACTGCTCGTTCTGCAGCCGGTCACTGGCAGCACCTCCTTCCTGGATCAGCTCCATCACATCCAGTGCGTCATTCGTATGAGGCCGTTCTCCCAGCATCCTCCTCAGGATGGGAGTGTCATCCCGCGGTAGTATCACAATGTGGCTTATGATGTTAACTCGTCCACCCACCACTACGGGACGATCATAAGCCACGTATGCTCGTGACCTACCTAAAAGCAAAAATTTAAATTACACATTTGTGGCAGTAATACATGAGAGCGCTTTCTTACCTCTGTTCACGGTAG
Organism: Vesta saturnalis; assembly: GCA_036346205.1. Classification (NCBI taxonomy): domain Eukaryota; kingdom Metazoa; phylum Arthropoda; class Insecta; order Coleoptera; family Lampyridae; genus Vesta; species Vesta saturnalis. The sequence continues at coordinate 347,740 of JARFJB010002351.1, read as the reverse complement.
ACGTAGTATTCTCCACTACAGTGACGGCTACACTTGGGTTTACACACAAACACACACACACACACACACACACACACACACACACACACACACACACACACACACACACACACACACACACACACACACACTCACACACTCACAAACACAAACTCACAAACACGCAAACACGCAAACACGCAAACACGCAAACACGCAAACACGCAAACACGCAAACACGCAAACACGCAAACACGCAAACACACAAACACACAAACACATAAACACACAGGAAATTCCTATTTCCACACAAGTCAATCCACTTTTTAAACAGAACCTTGAATTTGCTTTGATTCGGAAAATGATGTTTACTTTCCTTTTTTGAGTCCCAACAACCAGAAACAGCACAATATGAACCGCCCATATTATACGCTTTAAAAAAACTTTACACGGTACAAAATACGAAATATCAATGCACACCGTACGTTTTTGTATGATGCAAACACAATAACACTTAACACATACCATAGATGTGACAGATAATCTCCACGTGACGTGCAGGTTGCAAAAATAAACGTGACTTCTTCGAATTTTTTCGGAAGGATTCGGTGATTCAAAATAAATGAGACTTATTCGGATTTTTTCGGTGATTGAAACGCCATCTAACGGCGTGGGGAAAAGCTTTAAGCAATCACAGCTGTATAATTCGACTTGAACATCTATTTTCTATTTTATCTATGACCTAAACTAAATTTAGGTTTAGACGGCACATGTACATTAAATAAATATGATGGATTAGATTTTACACCATTAATTTGATATACAATATCTCTAGGGGTAATAACAAAGTGTGAGTTAGGTTGATCAGGTGTAAAGTTATTTGTTACTACATCTGTGTTTATTGACGTTTATGATGGTCCATACCATTTTAGAATTATTTTTACTGCTCGGTAAAATTGTGTCGTTAGCAATTATTTTCGCTTGTTTTAGAGTAGATCGATACTGAGATCGAAATTGATTATACAAAAATCTAAATTCAGAATTACCCACGCAAGTTCATGTAGTTTTCACACACACACACAGCGCACGTAGCACGCACGCACGATATAAACAAACACACACACCATGCACACGCACACGCCATAACACGCACAAAAGCATGCACAAGCACGCACGTTCCGCACGACGCACGGCGCACGCACGGACGCACGCACACGGACGAATGGACGCACGGAGGCACACGGACGGACACGCACGCACGACGCACTACACGCACGCAGCGCCCGCACGCACGCAACGCAAACGCACGCACGCACGCACCCACCCACGCACGCACGCGCACGCACGCGCGCACTCACGCACGCACGTGCGTACGTACGCACGCACGCACGCACATGCACACAAATTACTTTTAAATAAATAAATGAGCAACAATTAAGTGAGCAGGTATTTAGACATTATAACTTAGATATACATCAAGCTATTTTTGTTAATGCGCCATGCGCGTGCCAGCTTTTAGTAAATATGTAAAAGACAACAACAAACAGGACTATCTTGATGTTAAAAGGTAAGCACGATAAAACAGGGTAGAAAACACCTGTGATTGCAAATTTTTTTTTCACCGAAAATTTTTTGAAATAGAGGTTGATCAAGCACGGCTCTCTCTTGCTACGTAACTCTTAATTAAAACAACTAAACTACTAAAACGCTTTATTTATAGAAGTAGAATGGTTTAAAAACAAGCATTATACAGTAATTTGATTATGGGATCATTTATAACTAAACATGTAGTGAAAAACTTATTTACAAAATCAAGCAAGACTAGATTAATAAATGCATAGTTTGTAGGATATGTCGCCGGTTTGAGGGGCAGCAGAGATGGTTCGTCGAGGGGGACGTCGCACTGGAGCGGCACACCGTCTAATATTGTACGTGTATGCATCATTATGCTTTATTATATATACATATTTAAAACACCTCATCTTCACCTTTCACACTTATAATTCCTTATCTACGCTAATTATACGTTGCTTCATTACGCTCCTTGATGTATTGCTGAGGTGAAGCCTCTTCATTATCCTGTACATTTCATAAAACCCTAAATCTAGTTTCATTATTTCGTTTATTTTCCTTAGCAGCTCGCCTAGCCTCTTCTTTCTCTCGTCTATGCTAATACATTTTCTTTACTTTCCCCTCGTATCGTACGTACTACTTCCGTCATTTCTGCTAAACTGAATCGCGCCCTCCCAAGCAGGCCTTTTACAGATCTTGAAACGCTAAGTGAAAATTCTTGTGAACTCATTCTATTTTAGATTTCTAAGAATTGTAATATGACCCCACGCGTGCGCATTGACCTAACCTAACCTAGAACCGTGTGTTTATTAATCTAACTTAATATTGTAAGCGTATTCGGTCTAACCTAATAACGCAAGAAACGAGCGAGAGACGATAGAGACGAGGAGAGAGAGAGAGGTAAAATTTCGCGACGCGAGGCTTTCGCCAAGGGACCAGGGACTAAGACTCGAAAACAAGTTGCGAAGCCATATGTCTGTCTTATAAGTTAGCATTAGACCCCCTTATTATAATACAAGTTCAACATTTCCCCTCATAGATGGCACCACAAACAAATTCAAATTTTTGGCCGAGGAGCGTAGGCCTGAGAGTAAGTTGCTAAGCCCTAAATCTGTATTACAAGTTAGCATTATACCCCTTATTACAATACAAATTCATATTTCCAGCCATAACCTGCAGAGACTTAAATACAAATTCAAACTTTTCACCAATGCCTCGACGAGAGCAAGTTGCGCAGCCCTACACCTGTCTTACAAGTTAGCATTAGGCTCCTTATTATAATACAACTTCAGATTTTCCGCCAAGGATACCACGACAATACACAATGGCACCCGAACAAGTTCAGATCACAAGGGACGAAGACCCGAGAACAAGTTACGACACCCTACACCTGTCTTACAATATTTGTTATGTTCTGGGAGGGTTGGAGTGGGGATCGCCGAAACAGCCTTCGCCGAAAGCCTGGCGTCGCGAAATTTTACCTACATAATGTATTTTTAAACCAGAGAATATTTTCTCTAATACACCTCTCTCTCTCTCCTCGTCTCTATAGTCTCTCGCTCGTTTCTTGCGTTATTAGGTTAGACCGAATACGTTTACAATATTAAGTTAGATTAATAAACACACGGTTCTAGGTTAGGTTAGATCAATTTGCACGCGTGGGGTCATATTACAATTCTTTGAAATCTAAAATAGAATGAGTTCACAAGAATTTTTCACGGTTAGCGGTTTCAAGATCCTGTAAAAGGCTCTTGAGCGCGATTCAGTTTAGCAGAAATGCCGGAAGTAGTACGTACGATACGAGGGGAAAGTAAAGAAAAGGTATTAGCATAGACGAGAGAAAGAAGAGGCTAGGCGAGTTGCTAAGGATAATAAACGAGACAATGAAACTAGATTTAGGGTTTTATGAAATGCACAGGATGATGAAAAGGCTTCACCTCAGCAATACATCAAAGAGCGTAATGAAGCAACGTATAATTAGTGTAGATAAGGAATTATAAGTAAGAAATGTGAAAATGCAGTGGCAATATATTGTTAATTTTGATATGTATTCAGCAGATATGTCTAGAATATAAATATTCAGCAAAAGTGCGATGTAAAGACGCTTTTAATATGTTTTAAATATGTATACATAATAATGCATACAGTAATTTTGAAATGCATACACGTACAATATTAGACGGTGTGCCGCTCCAGTGCGACGTCCCCCTCGACAAACCATCTCTGCTGCCCCTCAAGCCGGCGATATATCCTAAAAACTATGCATTTATTAATCTAGTCTTGCTTGATTTTGTAAATAAGTTTTTCACTACATGTTTAGTTATAAATGATGCGATAATCAAATTACTGTATAATGCTTGTTTTTCAACCATTCTGCTCTGATAAATAAAGCGTTTTAGTAGTTTAGTTGTTTTAATTAAGAGTTCCGTAGCAAGAGAGAGGCGTGCATGATCAACTTCTATTTCAGAAAATTTTCGTTGAAATAAAAATCTGCAATCACAGGTGTATTCTACCCTGTTTTATCGTGCTTATCTTTTAACATCAAGATAATCATGTTTGTTGTCTTTTAAATATTTACGAAAAGTTGGCACGCGCATAACGCATTAACAAAAATAGCTGGATGTACCGAGCGTCCCAATAAAATGTATACACTCTTTAAATGACACTAGCAATTATTATAATACAGAAAACTTTCAAAAATGAAAATAATGTTAACAAATGTAGAAACTAGTCAATTATCGAAAATGTTCAAATTGTTAGCCATTGTGGTCCATGCACAGCTGATAATGCTGATTGATTGAATCCAAAACGTTCCTAATCATTTCAATTGGTATTTCGGCACATTCTCTTTCAATAGCTGCTCTCAACTCATCGATTGTAGCTGGTTCTGTGGTGTAAACATTGTGTTTAACATGCCCCCACAGAAAAAAATCCATGTGGGTCAAACCCGGTCAGCGTATGGGAATTGATTGTCCTCTGCACATTTTCCTTGGTACCACTCACAAAATTGTATTCTGCGATCATAATCATCTTCATTGAGAGCGTGCACTAATCTAGGAATAAAACTTCTCCATTTGGCACGCTTCAAAATGCGATAGACGCTCGATTTTGAAACTCCTGTCTCACGAGCCGCTTGCCGGACAGATTTTCTAGGTGATTACTGAAATCTCTGAATGACTTCTCCTTCTTTTGTGGGGCTGGTGGATGATCGTGGTCTTCCGGAATGGTTCTTATGGACATCCTTAACAGTTCCTTCTTCCTCAAACTTATCTCGCAAACGAGTAATTGTGAGTCTCGTTCGTGCATCTCGTTGAAACTCCATCCTAAACCGTCTTTGCACTTCACTTACGTTCTCAGTCTTCCAGTAGCACTTTAGAATGAAAAGCGTGGTTGTTATGAACTGTTAAAGAGTGTATACATTTTATTGGGACACTCGGTATATCTAATTTATAATGTCTAGTTACCTGTTTACTTAATTGCTGCTAATTCATTTATTTAAAAGTAATTTGTATGTGTGTGTGTGTGTGGTGTGTGTGGTGTGTGTGGTGTGTGTGGTGTGTGTGGTGTGTGTGTGTGTGTGTGTGTGTGTGTGTGTTGTGTTGTGTGTGTGTGTTGTGTGTGTTGTGTGTGTGTGTGTGTGTGTGTGTGTGTGTGTGTGTGTTTGTGTGTGTTGTTGTGTGTGTTGTTGTTGTGTGTGTGTGTGTTGTGTGGTGTGTGTGTGTGTGTGTGTGTGTGTGTTGGTGTGTGTTGTGTTGTTGTGTGTGTGTATGTTGTGTGTGTGTGTTGTGTGTGGTGTGTGTGATGTTAGTTTGTATATGTGTGTGTGTGTGTGTGTGTGTGTTGATGTGTTGTGTTGATTTGTGTGTGTATTAGTGGTTATGTGTGTTTTGTTTATTTAATATTGTGTATATTTTGATGTAATTATTATTATTGGTTGTGTTATTAGGTGATGTATTTGTGTTGTCTATTTGTGTTATGTTGTTGTGTGTGGATGTGTTAGTGTTGTGTTCTTTTGTGTGTGTGTGTGTTTGTGTGGTGTGTGGTGTGTTTGTGTGTATTGTGTGTTGTGTGTGTGTGTGCTACATAACATACTTTGGATGTATCTGACTGATGAACTGCCGATAAATAAATGTGAATGATATATTTCAAATAGACAATTATGCAGATTCATTTGTAAAATATTGTAAAGATTAATTGTATTGTCGAGGTGTACTTCCATTCATAGTGAGTTGATAACGTTTAATAAATCAAGGTATACACAGATTAAAGCGGAGACAGAGTTCCTGTATACACTAGAAATATTTAGAAATGATTATAATTCACCTTAAATAAATTAATTAATAAATTTCTAGCATAACAATTTATAAATTATTTGTAAACGCAATTAATTAACACGATTAGGAAACTTTTATTCTAGTGAAAATATACTGTCTAATGATATAAAATCGAATTAAAAGCCGCAGAGTACAACATAAAAGGAAGAAGAATGTTTACTAACAATCAGTTAAGAATCTACACTTAATTAATTATGAAATTAACAATGTATGCAATCTGGATGTTATATAAATATATGTGTAAGGAAATAATAATAAACTTTATATCTTTTGTGAAATATATGTTTTCAAACTCATAATAACAAACATACAATCAATTTAGGAAGAACAGCATTACTAACCTTGAGTAGGACTCTTGATCACTTGTTCATTTCTATTTGCATTTAATCTGAAGTTAGAACGTTATGTAAGTAGAATATAATGATTTACTTTCTTTTTCTATTTTTGCGTTCCTTATAAGGTTTTCTGACGTTATATCACGTCATTACTAAATGATAGATTCTTCAGTGACGACATCGTTTGATGATTCATCTTCGCAAGCTACAGGGTCTAAAGATGCGATTATACTTTGTAAATGGTTATTGTGAATTTGCGATGGAATTGGTTGGTGACGCTGATATCAGTACTAAAATGGATTCAATAACTAGTTCTGCCTCATAAAAATTATTACATTGAATTTATTTTGCCATGTAAGTAAAATTCTCTAAACCTCAAAGAATTACATGATAATTCAAATACCGATAAGAAAATTCAACATTGTTGCCAACTTTCTAAGATATCTGAAAATAACTAAAAATTGTCTAAATTTTCAATCGGATATATCTTTTTTAATATTCAAAATACGAAAAAGTTATAAGAGAGCCTTTTGATAGCTATTTTTACGCAAAATAGGAAAATGCGAATAAAAATTTTTTAGTAATTATTTTTCGAGCTACAATCCAAACATACATTTTTTTAAATGGCAACTATAGCTGGTTATGGACTCATTCGATGGCTTATTTTTTTCTGATTTCAAAAATCCATTTTTTGTATGTTTAGTATTATCAGTTCTCACAATTTTCAAAAAATTGTAATTATAGTATTTACTAAACAAATGCAATGTTTGCCGTGGTGTGCTGTGACAATTAAAAACAAAACTCCGTTGATTGACTGTCAAATAGTAGATATTGAATTATTTGTTGTAACCAGTTGTAGTTCGTACTTAAATAGTGAATATTAATTTATTAATGGCTTATTCTTCTGAAGAAAGAAATTATATGCTTTTTTGCTATTACGTATCTAACAGAGATGCTAATGCTGCTTCGGAATTATATCTTCAAACTTATATGGAAAGAAGACAACCCGATGTGAGATTATTTGCCAAACTCGAATTGAATTTAAAAAAATATGGGGCTTTTACTAATCTCAAAATTTTAAAATTAATGTTATCACATAAACAGAACGTGTTTTAGCCTACGTCGAATTTAAACATCTCCGTGAAATTGCGAACGAGTGCAACACTTCCAAAGATGAAGCCCATGTTATTTTAAAACAAAATAATTTTAAGCCATATCATTTTCATATAGGAAATACATTGTATGTTGAAGATTATCAGAAAAGATTAAGTTTTGCTACATGGTTGATTAATGAAAGTCGAGCAAATAATCAATTCTCGAAAACTATTCTTTTTACCGTTGAAGCAAAATTTACAAACAACGGCATTCAATAGAAAAAATCATATCCAATGGTCCCAAGAAAATCTTCATATTACTGTTGAGAGGAGAGATCAATATGCTTTTTCAGTAAACGTTTGGTGCGGTACTATTGGTACCAAAATCCTTGGGCCGTTTTTTTATGAATACAATTTAAATCCCGAAACATATCTAACTTTTTTACGAAACGAATGTGAAGAAATTTTGAACGACCTTCCGTTGAACGTAATTCAAAATTTGAAATATTTTCAACACGACGGGACATCAGCACACAATGGATTACTTGTGTGTAACTCTTTACAGGAACGTTTTAATAATTGGATAGGAAATCGAGGTCCAATAGCTTGGCCGCCGCGATCTCCAGTCCCCCTGGACTTTTTCTTGTGGGGTGCAATTAAGGACAAAGTGTACCGAGCAAAAACCTGCTAATCTAGACGATTTAAAAAATTAAATTCGTGTTGCTATACAACAAATTAGAAACCAAAGTTTATTAAAAGTTCAAAACGAAATTTTAAAACGATGTCAAATGTGTGTTCAAAATAATGGAGGGCATTTTGAAGCACTTCTATGATTGCGTTATCTGTTCATATTTTTTGCTGTTACTCTTAGTTGCAGGTTAAATTTATTTAGAACTTTTTTATTTTGATAATGTAGTACATTATTTCTTGTTGTTTCCACAAATTTAGTAGTAGAATATTGTTATCTAAATGTTCACGGTACACTTTGATTTGTTTAATAAAAATTATAATTACCTTTTTTTAAATTGCGAGTTAACTAGTAATATTAAAGAAACAAAGCTATACATTTTTGAAATCAGAAAAAAATAAGCCATCGAATGAGTCCATAGCCACCTATAGTTGCCATTTAAAAAAATGTATGTTTGGGTTGTAGCTCGAAAAATAATTACTAAAAAATTTTTTATTCGTATTTTGCCCATTTTGCGTCAAAATAGCTATCAAAAGTTTCTCTTATAACACTTTCGTATTTTGAATATTAAAAAGATATTGCCCATTGAAAATTTAGACGAGTTTTAGTTATTTTCAGATATCTTAGAAAGTTAGCAACAATGTTGAATTTTCGTGTCGGTATTTGAATTATCATGTAATTCTGCCCAAATTTGCTCATTTAACCAAATCTGTGTCTCTTATAATAACAAAGATAGCCACAGAACGTGGATAGATTCTAGACACCCTGTATGTATATGTATGTATGTATATATATATATATATATATATATATATATATATATATATATATATATATATATATATAATCAATATCAAAAATTATATCAAAATATTGCCTTGTCACGTCCGTTATATCAGCAAAATTTCAATTCTGCTACCAACCATACAAAGTAATTACCCTAGTTTCTTTTGGAAAGTAAAACACCGCTGTGCGGGAAAACAAGTTTTCGGTGCATTTAAAATAACCGGGAAATACCTACTTTAAAGCTATGAGTACAACAAATTATTTCTAATGGTTGTTTTAACATCTTGAGTACTTACTAATTATTAATGCTTAATTATTTACCTGTAGCTTTTCAATGTTTTTCTTTTGAATTTGTGGGCTGTGATCTAGACACAAACAGAAATGTCAAGCATCTTTAGGCGCATCAACTACTAACGATTATTAGCACTACCCGTCACTAGAATTTCATCCTACTAAAGGAATTCAACCTTTAATAAGCGATCTTTAACGTATCAAACATCGTATTGCCACGGGACCTTCCCATCGGAAAAAGACTGCTTAAGTTTTCCCCCGTTCAAAAAAACGGCTACCTCAGCCACTGCCCGCGCACTCTAACCACTCCACCACCGAGGCAGCTATTAAAATTTATGTGGAGATGATGCAAAAGCAATGAATCTACACAAAGCGAACAAAATTTGTTTGCACTTACCCATTCCCATATTTATAATTTTTGCTCCTTATAACATAATCTACTAGGTGTAAAATACGTAACATAGCATTTAGACAACAGAATTTTGATATAAACATTATTATTTTTACTTATTTCCTTCGCCTCATTTTTCAGCAGTCACAGCATTTTGACGTGCCAATTATGTTTTGATGAGTAAAATTTAAGCTGCTTCGGATTTTTCCAATTTCGTTTCGTAACCTGCTGGGTATATTTGTCAGCACAACACAAGGTAAATAAAAAATACTGACATCGATATTTGCATATTTCTAAATGATGTTTGTAACAAAATAGTAAATCATTTCACCAATAAATAAATGCTTAGTTTTAAAAATACAAAATCACCCGTTGCAGGGCGTAAAAGTACAAATGTAATGGTGGCGTTATAGTAATATAGTAATATAACAGCGCAAAAATTACGGATAAACTCTATAAAATATTTCATAAAAATACTCAGAAGCATCAATCTTTATTTTTCAATTTACTCTCGATTTTCAATTGTTTTAACCCTACTATTTACATCATAAAGGTAAAAATCGCACATATGCATTTTAAACTAGTTTGTAATAAAATAAGAATTTTTACCAATAAATAATGCTTATTTAAAATACAAAAGCTAATATTCGGCAAAGTGCTGTTAATGGTGCGTTATAGTACATATAGTTAGAAAGCAATTAATATTCGGATGCAACTTTTAAATGAGTTGACAAAATATTTCAAATATATGGAGTATTTATTTTTCAATTGTCACAAATATGTTGTACCACTATTTATTAAGGGATAACTTGTAAACTCGTTATAAATAAGAATTTTCAAATGATTCAAATAAGGTTAATATTGAAGCAATGCTGTTGAACGTTTGTCATATAATGTTAATGAAACAATTAATTGATCATAACTGTTTAACATGCAACACAGTTGATTTGTGTGTTTTCTAATATGTAACAAATATGGCAAGATGTGATATGAAACCGATAATGAACTTGTTCATAATGATTTGTTTGAGTAGAAGCGAATGCGTGAATGTTTGTATAGTGTGCTTCAAGAAACTGAACAACGTATGTCCAAGCATGTGCACGTGTGTGCGTGTGTGTGTGTGTGTGTGGTGTTGTGTTGTGTGTGTTGTGGTGTGTGTGTGTGTGTGTGTGTGTGTGTGTGTGTGTGTGTGTGTGTGTGTGTGTGTGTGTGTGTGTGTGTGTGTGGGTGTGTGTGTGTGTGTGTGGGTATGGTTTTTGTGTTTTGTGTGGTGTGTGTGTGTGTGTGGTTTGTGTTGTGTGTGTTGTGTGTGCGTGTGTCGGTGTGTGTGCGTGCGTGTGTGTGTGTGTGTAATGATGAACTAATTCCTACTTAGGGGTATTGTTTCCCAATGAAGAAGATAATGTTGCACCGGATCACAAAATTTGGTAACAGCAAGACGGTATGCCTCCTTATGATATACATCCAGTTGTAGAATACCTCAATCAAATATTTCCTAATCAGTGGATTGGTAGGCCATTGGATTTTTTCTTGGGTTATTTAAAAACTAAAGTTTCATTCATTTCATCAAGAAATAGGCTCAATCGTCTCAGAAATGGTAGACAATGTTCAACAAGCGTTTGTCAATAGGTCTCACCGTTAACAGATAGCAATTTGAACATTTGATTATTTTCCAGTGTTATTTTCATAAATTGACATAAGCTTCAATGTTTTGGCAATCTCTTGTTTCAATACTCCATCAACTGATTTTGACAATTTTTGTTTACTGTATTCAGTATAAAAAAATACATCAATTGCGTTGTTGCACGTGTTACTTTACCATTTGAGTTTTTAATTTTTAACCCCTTAGGGGAGAAAGAGTAGGGGTTGAAAATTACATAACCGAACGGAAATTTAAAACTAAAAATCGTCTTGTCGGAGCGTTTTTCTGAAATATTTTTGTCAATGATTTTATAGAATTTCTCCGTTATTTTTGGGAAGCACTGTGTGTGGTACATACCTGGATACATTATGAATAAACATGCGGCATGTTTTGTTTGTAATTGTGATTAGTTTATGATATGCATAAGCGTAAAGCACTACATAAACTTTTAGTGCATATTTTGCTAATTCTGAGGTTTTTTGTCTATATGAAATAGTGTTATTATATTTTTATAGTGCATCACAATATTTTAGTGTTCATTTCGTTGTATATTTTTGAATAAAATGAGTAGTATAGGTATCTACCAAAATGTTGGTTAGTGGGAGACTTCGATTCCCAAGAGTGGTTTTCAGTAATCTCCCTAACAGCACATGACTAAGGCAGCTGTTTAATCCTATTCATGGGGTTAAAAAACACCTATTGAGAAATGGAACACTGTAAAGTATTTGGACATAGCTCACCATACTTCTGAATTTTGTATTTATATTTTTGTTACAACTTTTCAAAAAATATGTTAATGTACTCTAAATGTTTAAGCATGTTTATTGAAAATTTACGCATATTTGAAAAGTATTACATAACTAAATTACTAATTAAGATGTTTCTAAAATAGTTCGGGAAATAGCACCTTATTAAAAAAACTAGTACATAAAATTATGTTCGATGAAAAAATCGTAAAAATGTGTGCCAAATAGTCGGTTAACAAATGCATTCAGACTCGAACAATTTCCACCCGAACTCTTGCTATTATTAACTGATCACTTCAATTCCACATTTTTTTCCTGAAAAATGTTATGCTTTCGTTATTTTGCTGCACAAAAGTTTTTGCAATGTTCTCTACCATTTCTTAGTGCGTACGATAAAAGCGAAAAGTACACATAAGGTAGCTTAGGTAGTGAATGAATTCCTCGGTAGCCTCGTAAGTAATGTCATAGGCACAAGAAAGTTTGAGTTTTGTAAACCCCAAATTTCAACAGGCTTTCCAACGGTACCTTTAAGTTCGTACATACAATAAACTTTTCTTTCCTTCTTCGTTGTGATCCAACAAAAGTGCACGCTAATTTAGGAAAGCGAAATCTTGAAACTCTGGACTGGGCTTTGTTCTTTGGCCACGTTTCTCAAATTAATAGTTCGACATATCGACGACGTAAATTATAAACTTTCTTGTTGCAAAAGAGAAAGTAAGTTTTGGTTTAAATTTTCAAAAATCTTTCGGTCTTTTGATTATTACCGTTTAAAAATTAATTCCATGTATTCAATGATCTAGGGGCAAAGTTAACATAATAAGGGATATAACAAATGGTTTCGTGTTTGGTCGTTCTGATCGCACGTGAAGATTACAAGTTCATCCTACTACCTATATTTTTCTGCACGTAAATTAAATGGATACATCGTACTTTAAATTAAGGTTTTGAAATTCACAACTCTTGATTTTAGGCAACGTTACCGCAGATAATTGTGGGCGTAACAGCATATACCAGAAACATACAAGACCTCAACAAAATAAGATTTGAAACAGAGTTATTAAAAGTTTAGCTAAAATTTGTGCACAATCGAAAATCTTTAATTAAGAAACAAGGTACTTGATCAAATCTGATCTGTGCTTGTTAGCTGTACTCCCCAACTTTGGTTTTGGAGTTAAGATTGTCCTCAAAGATGCGTATTTTTCATATGGACCTTTGAAGACTGTTCCCAAAGGTCTCATGTAATCCTCAAAGGGTCGCAGTTATTAAAAAGAAGTCCTCGTAGGTACGCAAATGAGTATATATATATATATATATATATATATATATATATATATATATATATATATATATATATATACCAAGTGTACTAAGAATCTGAGGTAGTTGCTTACACAACTCGTTTTTATACAAAGTATATGCTCTTCGGTACTTGTGAGTCCCGACAACGTTGCCGCCGTAAAATCAAACTGTAGCAAGACATCAAAGACCAACTATCATGGGCCTAGCCAGCTAAGGGCAGGGAGGGAAAACTGCCCCCCCCCCTGGAAGAGCAAAAATAAATTAAATAATTTTTAAATTTTAATAAACAAAAAATTAAATCTAAAATCTACATATTTTTCTGTTCTGCATATTTTTTTTGTTATCTGTTATTAATTTAATTTAAGTATAATTAAAATCTCAAAGTTTTGTTTTCATTTGCCTTTTCTTTTTATCCTAAAATTTTACATTTTGAACGACCATGGACCATGGTTTGCCCCCCTGTTATAAATCCTGGCTACGCCCTTGCCAACTATATAATATGACATATACGATAATGGCTAACTATGTACACATAATAAATTTAAGAGCTTTAAACATTTGTAAAATTAAAATAATACTTCTTTGACCCTAACAGCAATTAAAAATCCAATCGATTATTTTAGTTTAGTAATGCTATCATCTTCAATATTTAAAAATTCTTATTAGTACTTCTAAGAATAATAAATGTATCCATGATTGCACTATATATGAAGCAATATACTTACTGGATGCTTGTTCGTAATGCTATAAGCAATTTTCTAAAGGTACTATAAATAAATCGTCATCTCTTAAGGTTAGTTCTTGTTACAAGTACAGAGTGTTTGCAAGTAACACTGTTTTAACACAGAAGTTCCATTCATTTTTTAACTTAAACCCATTATTCATTGTAATAAACAAAATACAGGTTTCTTCTCCTATCCAAATTCAAACGCTACTACATCAGCAGGAAATGAAGACCAGCAAATTGATGTTCCCGGCATTAGTGCCAAAAATAATACTCGCAAGAAACGTAAAGCTACGACCAAACCTTTGGCAATTCTTGCGTATAATAAGGGGAAAGGGGGCATAGACTTGTCGGACCAGATGACATCGTATGTATCCAGTCTACGTAAAGGAATAAAATGGTACCGAAAGTTAGCCATGGAGCTTCTACTAGGTATAGCTATAGTGAACTCTTGAATAATTTATAAAAAAGTTAGCGAAAAAAAAAATCTCAATTCGCACTTTTCGCGAAAAATTAATAGAACAGTTACTAGGAATAGAAGATAGAAAACGCAGAAAAGTAGAAAAGAAGTCTGGAAATGCTCACCTTTTGAAAACAAGACTGAATGACCAAGGAAAAAAAATTAGAAGGTGTTGCAGTGTTTGTTATGTCAAACTCAAGGTTTCTAAAGGTAGAAAGGTTGCTAAAAATCAAGCAAAAATGGTCTATACCTATTGTGACAAATGCCCAGATGAACCTCAACTATGCTTGGACTGTTTTAATTCGAATCATCAGTAGTTTTATGCTTTAAATTTTTTATAAAGCAGTTTTGTTTAGTTTTGTTTTTATACGTGTAACTATTTTTACAGGTTTTATTTTCAGCTGGTATTATTTGTTTTTTCGCCTAAATGTCTTAGTACATTTTTTTTTGTTTATATTATAAATATTTGACATTTTGTTTTTTATGTTGTAACTAAAAAATAAATATTTTTGAATAATTATGTTTTATTGAAATTATCGAAACAAATAGCAAATATTCGAATCTGCTAAAACCAAGTATACCTAACGGTTCGTGGGAAGCCACCGAATAAAATCTCATAAGAAAAAGCGTGTAGCGTCTGGCATATTTGCAAGACGCGGTCTGATAGTGGCAATTGTCCGTCTGGCATATATGCCAGACGTGGCCCCTTAAGAAACACTGCGTCTAGTATATATGCCAGACGTGGCACGCAATGTGTTAAATGCGATAACTAGTAAATGCCTTACAATATTCATCCGCGAACTATTGCATTCGGTTTTTGTTTAGCTAATAATGGAAATTTATTTGTAAATTTAATTTAGATAATTTAACTTAGTTTTCTCCTTTTAATTTAGATGTATAATTGAAAATATAAAATAAATTTAAGTTTTTTCATGACATGTGATTTTTGTTTAAATGTGATGACTAGTAAATGCCTTTTTTTTAACAAATTGGGATTTTTTACACAATTGGTCAAAACATGTTAAGACCGAAATACTGAACAATTTTTGTTAATAAAATTTTTCTCTAAAACTTATAATAGAGATAGAATATGCAATTGAAAATTTAACATGGGAAATTCATATGGTGTGTCTCGAAACGGGACATACGGTATAATGTTCGTGAATAAGAGATTTTTTATTAAAATTAAGCTAATATAAACCATTTATGTGGTGTCTTGATTGTTAAAGCTAATTGAACATAAATCACACATTATTTTAACCTAAAAGCCAAAAATTATTGGGTACATACAATATTAGTAATTCGCACAAAATTTAATTTTAAGAAAGTACGCTGAATTTTAACATTAAAATTGAAATCTTGACAACTACAATATAAAATGTAGCATTTACGTGGAGATTTAAGTGAAGATACAGAGTAAGAGTTAGTTTAATATTGTTTGTTTTTCTGCACTTCAAACTGAAAAAAAATGATCCTAAAAATCTGATACTTAGTTTCCTAATTTGTATATTAGTTGTGCAAATAATTAAATGTTCCCCCAATCCTATACAATCGAAATAATTTAAGCATTAGACAAAGGTCTTTTTTTAAATCGTCGTACGCAGGCAGACACATATGTTAAAATTGATTGTGTGGAATTTTCAATATTCTTATATTATTTCTACGCTAACTAGTTTCAAACTGATTGTTATTTAAATTTGATTGCATCTCACAATTACAAAAGACTAGTTTAACCTAACAATTCACGTTTCAATAGCTTAATTTTTGGAAATTTCTTTCTTAAAAAAAATCTTATATTCATTTTTGTTTACTGCATCCTGTGGGCGTTTCTTAACATAATAATTTGCAAATAAATCGATGTTGCAAATTCGGACTCATTTGGTATATACGAAGTAGCCCTTAAAGAGCCCGAACATAGCTTCCAATTTCTTGGCCTACACAAGGTCACGTTAGTATATTCAAACAAGCTGTATATAAAAGCGACCTCTGCAGCGTGATGGCAAGAACCAATCTGTATATAATGCACATATAAAAGGTATATTATGGAGCCCACCCTAAAATTCGTATTTACGCGTTTTGTCATTTGTACAATCATATTTTGATGCTATACACATGGGTACCTTAGGAACCCCCGGCCGGGCTTCATAACGTTTTTCGGGCTTAAGACCGTACTGTTAATATGTCGTACGGGCTCCACAATGACCTTAAATATATATATATATATATATATATATATATATATATATATATATATATATATATATATATATATATATATATATATATATATATATATAGATACACACACACACAAACACACGGGTATGGAAAATATTATCGTGGGTCTGACTATATAATAAGTAAAACAAAGACAGTACAATCAGTTCACGTGCTAAGTGAGATAGAATACACTACAAACTAAAAGCACTGATGTCTTTTTGAGTAGGCTAGTATCAATGACACATTTAATTGCTACCGTCAACGAGAATGGAGAATCAGTGTTTTTGCAAGTCCGACACAATACTCATTTATTCCACTGAAAAAAAATACAAATTATTAAGTGGTATTATTCAGGAAGCACTGCACAAGAAATAACGGGCAGGTTTGCTTTTTCCTTTGAAAACGGGCGAATTCCATCAGAAAGTACGATTATGCGTACTGTTTGTAAATTTCAAAGATGTGGACGTTTAAATAATTGTAGGAAATGCAGTAGCATTGATGGTAATGATGGTGAGCATCCTGGTCGTAACTTAAACGAAGAGCGCAAACTCCAAGAAATTGCAGTAGGTAGGTATGTAGTTTAGCAGAAACTAATTTCCCGTGCAATAGTACAAAAATTGCTGAAAAATGAAAATTGAACCAAGAAAAATATCTTGAAAAGAATAAATACCGTTGCTATAAGTTGCAAACTACACAAGAAATTTTTCCAGATCATCAAAAGCGTATGGAATTTTGTGAAGATATGATGAATCGGGCTAATGAAAATGAAAGATTTATTGAAAATATTTTGTTTATCGACGAGTGTTCTTTTAAATTACATGGCCATCACAACCCGTCTTTCGCTGTTGGTTACTCTCGGAAAAACAAACACATTAGTATTCCTTATCGGAAACAATACCCCCAAAAAGTTAATGTGTGGGCAGGAATTTTAGGCAATTCCATAATTTGTCCATTTTTTATCAACGGAAACTTGAATGCGGACATATATTTAGAACTGTTGAGAAACCAGATAGTTCCAGCTGTTCAACGCTCAATATAAATTTTGATGTTATTTGGTATCAATAAGAGGGCTGTCCTGCTCATACTGCAATAAGAGTTCAACAGTTTTTGGAAACTACGTTCCCTAACCGTATTATTAGTGGACAATTCTGGAACACTGGAACTGTGGCAGGATTTGTAACAAACAAAATACACCGGAAACTTGAATGCGGACATATATTTAGAACTGTTGAGAAACCAGATAGTTCCAGCTGATCAACGCTCAATCAAAGAATATTCTTTGGCTCAATATAAATTTTGATGTCATTTGGTATCAAGAAGAGGGCTGTCCTGCTCATACTGCAATAAGAGGTCAACAGTTTTTGGAAACTACGTTCCCTAACCGTATTATTAGTGGAAAGTTCTGGAACACTGGAACTGTGGCAGGATTTGTAACAAACAAAATACACCCACGTACCACACAAAATTAAAAAAAACACCGAATGCGTTTCGATAACTATCGAAACGCGTTCGGTGTTTTTTAATGTTGTGTGGTACGTGGGTGTATTTTGTTTATTAGTGGAAAAGGTACTATTAATATCCTCCTCGATCACATGATATCGCGCCGAACGACTTTTTTGTTCGGGGATACGTATCCAAGCAAATTTATGGGCACAAGCATGAACGTGCTAACAATTTGGACGAACTTCGTGTCAAAATTACAGACTCTTTAAATAGCATCACCCAAGAAATGTTAGAAAACACCCGAACTGAATTTTATCACAGATTGGGTTACTGCCTTGCACAAGGTGGAGGTGTTTTCGAAAATCTTATAGAGTTTTAAAAAAAGTGTATTCTGTGCATTTTTAAAAATAGTTGGTTTTTGTAGAAAAATGTGGATTGCGTCCGTTTGGTACGACAAGTGGAGATTTGTACTGCATACTGATGATGCGAATGAGCGAACCGAGTGTTTCTCGCAAAGATAGCCGGAGATAGTATCAAAGAATGTAATTCACCAGCACAATAGCCGTTGTAATAACGATAATACAAAGAAAGAACTGAAACCATCCTTCTATGCTCAAAGGGACTGTATGTGAGAAGTTAAAGACGGGTCATTTATAAGCCTAATCGCTCTCTTTTGAATACGATCAACGATATCGAGAGCGTATTGAGGAGACTTAAGTAGTTCATATTTTGTGCCTACATGCAAATATGTACAAGAGGCAACATCAGTAAAGTTATGTCTCTCTTACACTCATATAACGCTTATTGGGTTTCTTTCTAGCTTATTATAAGTCAGACCCGCAATAATGTTTTTCCATACCTGATATACCTAGTATATATAATTTTTTTATCCTAGCTAAATTGATTGTTTATGAACGCTAGCGTTGCAAGACAAATTAACAATCGATTATGAACCGAGAATGTAAGAAGCATAATTTTTTAACGGTATTTTCGTTTTGAAAATAATTTAGAGCTTTACATTTTTATTAAAAACTTAAATTTCTGTATTTGTGTTTCTGGCAAAAATAATTCATGAAAATGTAAACTTTCATTGATAATTGCAAATATTTACCTTTTCTGCTTTTTTAAATAGTGGGTATATTTTATGATAAGTTATACAAAATTCATACATTTCGAAAACAAGTAGGTACAGTTATCGTCATTAGTAATAATGACATTTAAAAATTAAAGTATCAAATTAATTTATAAAATATGAAAATAAATGAATAAACTTGCTATAAAAATCAGGCGAATCTAGTATTAGAAAGCCTACTATTGACTAATATCATATTGCAGTAATGAAAGTTACATCTTTTATGGGCTAAATATTATTAAACCGTTTTGAAAATGACATTCCAGAACACCCAAATAACGTTAACGGACAAAGAGAACCATAAAAAATGGCGCAAGCAAAAAATAAATTCAAAAAAATTTAATCTATTCATGTAGTTTAAATATTTGACATTTTAACTTACACCAATTGTAACATTCGTCACACATGAAGTTATACATAACCGTGATACAAGAAATAAAAGTGATATATATGTCCCATATTGGAGGCTTTCCAAATAGGTAAAAGCGTAGCAGTTTGCCATACAAAATTTTAAATCATTTACCTCTTAATGTACGTTCTTTGAAATAATTGCAACTTCAATCCAAAATAAAGGCTTACTGCATTCAATTAAATTGGAGATTATGTTAACAGTGATACACAGTTTGTAAAGCACTATTTTGACAATAATGTTAGGTAATTATAAAGTGTATGTATTTATATTATGTTTATACCTGTTGACCTGTTTGACAAATGTAAGTGTGTATTTACAAATGACAGGCTAATAAATTATTATTATTATTTAAAATTTGTATTTGTATAAAAAAAAAAGTTTTCTTTAGTGTGTGCTTTGTCCTTCTGATTTATTTTGTTGAACACACCTTACATTTTGGCGTTGCTTTATTTAAATTACAAAATTGTAGGGAATACATAAAATAAATGAACATTAATAATGTAATTCACGTGTTATATAATTCCTTCCCAAAGTTAGCACCAAACCAATGTGTTTCTTGCTTTTCACATCAGAGGGTTTTTAGCAAGATGATTTCACCATGTGATACTTCCTCTTCGATTTGCATTGTGTAACTATGGTATGAAGTTAGTTAAAACCTGGAAGGAACTGAGGAACACTACAAGTTATTTTATTTTAACTATGAGATTAAAATAGCAACATTTTTTGTAGAAGTATTAACATGTACTCTATCTTTTATTCAGAGGTGGGAAGTATCTTACTTTAAAGTATCTCGATACCGGTATTGAGATTCTTTTTTATGAATATAGCTAGGAATAAGATACATTTTTGAATTGTATCGATATCTTACTTTCAATACTTTTTTATGTATCTTATTGAATTTTTAAAGATACCATTAAAGAAAAAATGTTTGCAAACTGGAATGTATTGATTTAAAATTTTAGTGAACATCGTACGTTTATTTCGCTCCACTGTCACCCGCTGCGTTAAGCTTACTTTGTTCTCTTGTATTGTACATTTATACAGGTTGAATAAATAATGTAAGGAAGTGACACGGTATTCTTTCTTATTTTTATTTTTGATTTACAATCCTTGAGTGAAATAATCCACGTTACCTAATCTTCAATTAAAGTAGCATTTATTCTACTTCATCCACGTGTTTTTGTTTATATCTAAAATCTTTTGTAATTTGCACATAAAGTTTTAAAAATTTGTTTATTGCTTTTTAGTTCCTCTACAAAAATGCCGACACTTGCTGTCGCCGGCTTAAGAATTCTTAAAAGGGCATGGATCTTTTTGTACTAATTTGCAGAAGTTCATTAATCCGTAGGTAGGTACATTAAATAAGTAGGTATTAGTTATTAGCCCTAAATACAAGTTGGTATTGTACAGCACGTAATGTCTGATTCAAATAAATCATACTTCTAAGGTACCGAACGTTGAAAACATATTCGTTTATAAATTTTAATAATACAAGCAATGTATACCAACTACAATTTAATCAGGTAAATAGTAAATACCTGTTATAGTAGGAAGTACGTAATACCTTTGGTCTGTAATAAAATTGAATATAATGTATATTTTTGAGATTTTAACAAAGCCGCTGCAAGGCTGTCTTAATAAATACCAGCAATGTACTTATATTGTCATGCAATAATTCAATTTTCCGTTATTTATTTTATTATCTATGTCCATCTTTACAATAGTGTTTAGTTTTTAGGGACACAAAATGAATATTTATATATAAAAAATATGAATATTGAAAACTTATGTAATTGTAGAAAAACGTTGTAATTAGGAAAAGTTCGCAAAAAAATTCGCGTTCTTACAAAATAAAAAAGAAAAAAATTAAAGTTCTTAAAAAAATAATGGGTTCACATCCCTTTTAAAACTTCGTTCCAAGTCTGTAAAATTGGCTACTGTGTAAAATAAACGCCATTACGCAGATTACAGGAAAGCGATATACAACGGTGATGATTCACCTTTTTGCGAATTTTAACAAAAGGATTTCAATATAGTACCTATAGTTAAATAATAAGCAGTACAATGTTATACCATTGACTTTAGTGTTAAAGTCAATGGTTATACCTACACATTTTACTTTATCCCATTGGTCAGATTTCATTCAACTGATTGATGATTCAACCAATCACAGGAATATATACTGTGATGTAATTTACTTTAAAACGTTTTTGGGAAGTTGATGCACAGTTTCTTTACTAATTTAGGTAAGTAAAGAAGTAATTATTTATTATTTTAAGAATACAGAGGCCATCTGTCTTGTTAACGTAACAATGGAAGAGAAAATTTTTTTACCGTGGGCGAATTTATCAAACTATTTTTATATTTCTGAAAAGGACTTTTCTACGAACTCTAAGTTTAAAGTAAAGTGCAAGTTGTGCATCACAAATAAATACATATATCCACCGATTCTTCATCGTCATCAGATTTAAGAAGCATTTAAGGGTAAGAATTTAATTTGTTTATTAAATAAATCAAACCAATATTAAATTTATTTCGGTGACATTACTATTTATTTAATTTGTGAATTAAAAATTTTTGCGTTATACATACGAACATTTACACTGCATTCCAATTTCCAGTTAGTACATCCAACCAAAACTGTGGAACTAATAGCAGAATACAGAAAACGAAAGAATATGAAATACAAGGACGTGCTTCCTACTAAGCAAATTAAGCTTGATTTTAAAGGTTCAAATTGAAATAAAATTAAAGGTTAAAGATTAAACTTTTTTATTGTAGTTAACCAAGCGGGAATTGACGATCTAATTGTTGATTATCACATTCAAAATTTTGTACCTTTCTGCAATGTGGAAACACCAGCATTTAGAAATCTGGCAGAGGGTTTACGGCCAGGTATCACAGTTATGTGTAAAAAGACATTGACCTCTAAAATTGGTTCAAGAGCAGAATTATTTAAAAAAAATTAATTTTGCAACTAACTGAAGTAAAATATGTCTCCACGACATGTGATTGTTGGAAAGGTAATGTTTATTAATTGGTTTACCTGATCTATTTCACAACTTAATGTTTAAATTTCAGGTTTTAGGAAATACTATTTTATATTGGATTGATCCGGAAACATTATTACGAAAAATGGCTCCACTTGCTTGCAGAAGGATCGAAGGTAAATTTACCCCATTTATCTAAGTATTCAGTACAAACGTTAGTGAAAGACTCGTTATTAAATAGTACAAATAAACTAAAAAAAGTCATTTGTAGATTTTGATATATTTGCATAAGTACATTCATTAAAATTTTTAGGATCAGTAACTTATGATGTATTGGCAACGATGATTTATGACATCCATAAAGAGTTTGCAATACAAAATAAAGTTACCAAAACAACAGACAATGGTAGCAATTTTGTGAAGGCATTTCGAATTTATGCTAATACACCATCAAAAGATGACCAGGATGAAGAAATGGAAGCAGTAGATCTAACTTCAGTATTAAATGATGCTCAGGGCAATGATCTCATATCCTTACCCCAACACCAATGCTGTTGTGCTCATGTATTAAATTTGATTTCAACAAAGGATGCAGAAAAGGGTGAAGCAGACATAATGTATAAAAAACTTTGGCGTTCTACATTTGCGAAACTGCAGGGTAAATATCTAAAATTTTGTGATAGCCCTATATTTGAGTACCAAATTTTAGCAATTTGGAACAAACAAAATCAATCTACTGTTCACGCTGATTTTATTAATAACGCATTGGGAAAATATTTAATTATACCTAATGCAACACGATGGAATTCATTATACGATGCTGTGCAGTGCATTGATCACATATTAAAAAACCAACTAAACAATTTGTTTGATATTTTTGATCATTGTGGATTGTCACGAATTAAAGAGGATAAAATGAAGTTTATAGCAGAATATACTAAAGTTATGAAGCCAGTTGCTTGTGCTTTGGACACGCTTCAAGTGGGTAACTTAAGCTTGTAAATTTACATTTTGTATCAAAATATTAAAAGTTAATGATTTCACTTTTACTATTTTAATTTTAGGGTGAAAAGAATTCGTATGCAGGTTATTTGTTACCAACTTTATATGTTCTTGGCAGAAAATTACAAAATTTAACAGACTCTCTGGATTTTTGTGCCCCATTGAAACAATGTTTATTGGATGGTATAAACAGACGATTTTCTACTGTATTACAAGATCAGGATTTTATTTTCGCAGCCGCCCTCCATCCTAAATTTCAACTGCGTTGGTTAAAGAATGATTCGGAAGAAGTTGCAGTAATGTCCTTACTGAAATCCAAAACACAAGGACAAGGTGAAGTAGTGGAACGGTCGATCTGAAATTTTTAGTAATGTCGTTTTTTCAGTCTTGTCACGAACCCCAAACTATTAATATTTCTGCATCCTCATCCTCGGACAATGCAGATTTCTTTGATTTTCATCCACAGCCAAAGCAATCCACGCAACTGGAACAATTTCTTGCTTTGTGAGGTTGCGATTTACAATGCATTAGCAATTTACCTTTAATTAAGGACTTATTTTTAAAATATAATACAGCTGTTCCATCTAGCGCAGCTGTCGAAAGATTATTTAGTGCTAGTGGCCTGATTCTTAGTAAGAAAAGAGGCAAATTATCAGATACAAATTTAGAGAATTGTATTTTGTTGAAAGGATCCTTAAATATATAAATTTTAGAAAAATGTAGTTCTTTAGTAGGTATCTTCATAGTATCTTCGATACTTTACATTGGGATTTAGTATCTTACTGAGGTATTGTTTTAGAATAGGTACCTTACCTTCAAAAAGATACTTATTTCAGTCTAAAATCTTATCCTATCTTAAGATGCTTTTGTAGAAGTATCTTCCCACCACTGCTTTTATTATATAATCACTTGATACGAGTGTTATATTGAAAATACTTTTCGCATTGGAATTTATATTTTTCATTTTAATTCAGAATTTTTCTTTAATTTTAATTTGGAACCTTCACTGAAAAACAGATGAAAAGTTTTAAATGAAATTGATGGATTGAACTAGAATACTAGGTGAATATATCAAATTACTGTTCTAATAAACAAATTTTGGGTAATGTTTCTATGAGTTAGTTTAATAAAATATATAATGGCACAGTTAACAGACAGAAGATTATTTTGAGAAAATGAAGAGATTTCAAAATTTCTAATGGATGAAAAATAATTTTGGAGATCTCATTGTCTTCTGCACATCACTAAATAGATAAGTCAAAGTAACAGAGCAGCTCGACATACAACAAATGATGTAAAGACTTCGCATAACTTATTACATCATTGAGGATTTATTCATATAAATTGATAAATGATTTTTCGTTTGTTAGGAATAAAAAATATATGTTGACTTTATTTCCCTTATAATTTCGTCTGGTCAGTCTGATCCGCCACGTCGGTCCACTAGTATCCACCATTATAAAAAAATGACTCAATTTCCTTCATATCTGTTTTCGACAATCAAGTGTATGGAAATTAAGATGTGCACCTGTTATTTTGACCTTGATTAGATTACCCCTACTCGCTCAAATGCCAAAGTCATTTTTCGAGAAGATTCCAAATATGTATTCACTGCCCTTTGCTTATGACCAATTACAAAATGAAATCAACGCATTAAATGTTAAGGTCTACTTCTATCAAAAGGTGTGACCATTTTGCGTAACCAGTGATATCGTTGAGAGAATTTCTTGATTATCAATTTATATTTTAGAATAAGTTTCTATGTCAATAGTAATAGTTGCTATTAGAAGTGAGTTACTAACATAACATAGGTAAGTGGCAAAAAAACTTTAATAACTAGACATCAAATATAACATTAAAATGACTTGTAGAATAAGTAATTTAGGTAAACAAAACAATCACAAATACGTAAAAAGATTACTAGTTGGCGTCATCACTTGCACACATGTATTTAATATTACACCTAACGTGCTAAAAAGTCTTAACAATATTTTAATAGTTCGTCATATTATTGAACCTTTCCAAGTTCTATTTTTTGTACGAATTTAACAGAATTATATAGCAAAGAATCTATAAGACCTGCTACAGTAAAAACACCACCAATTATTGCACAAATATTGGTAGCAAAATGACCAAATGACCTTTTCCTTTCAGTACGTTTCACCATTAAAGGTGATAATTCATACTGAAAAAATGCACCTGGCATCCCTGATTCTCCACTCATTATTGAAATAACTTTTTGATGTTTCGTAACGGAGTATTGACTGGAGGTTATAATCGCCCCATCTAGTTTCACGTACATGGTTGGAACCAATTTGATGTGATATTGAAACATTGTGGCACCTGAAAATAATTATAATTAGTAAATACTGTATACACACACCCACACCCACACCCACACCCACACCCACACGCACACCCGCACCCGCACACGCACACAAAATTTTAAATGAATATGAAATATATATATATATATATATATATATATATATATATATATATATATAACACAATATCTTAATTAAAGTTACATACACTCAAAAGACGAAACGCAGTGAGGTAAATAATTTTTAAATGTGCAGGTAAATGTATGTAAATTGAAATGTACATAAAAGTTAAGTCAAGTTACAGTTAAACCGCGTAGAATTTAATTAAAGGAAGGAAGGAAATCACGTGTTCGTACGTATGAAAATTAATATTCCTGAAACTAATATGGAACAGCTAATATCGCGCAACTCGGCAATCAAACTGGTTTGTGCGCAAGTGACTTACTGTTCGCTATAAAATGGACGCTACCTTAATGTGGGTATGGGTGTGGTCCACAATCTACCGGACAGTATTAGAAATTATAGTTTATAAATTATGGAGACCACTTAAGTACAGATCAAGCTAATGATTAAGTAGATTCATTAAGCATCAATAAATAATAGCAGTGGGTACCAACCACGTTCACTTGAGGAGTGTGCGAGTTCATTAATTAAATTATAAATTATACTGTAGTTACATTCAGTGATTCAATGACTTTAATTTCTGGGGGTAGCACGTTACTTAAACCATTGTAGAGCAAATTCACGACTCCTAATACGTACAGCGAAAATGTAGTAATTAAGTCCATGCGAACAATAGTAACAAAAGTTCTTACCTTTAGTAGAGTAGAAAATGTTACCCCATTATTGATACAGTAGTGAGGTTAGTGTAGACGAACCAAGTCAGTACGAAGGTATTCGTAGAACGCCCAACGAATGGATGTAAGTTTAAGTTCCCCACCTGGTTAACAGTTGCGAACAGGCAAGATTTAATTCCAGCAGTAATACGACTTTCGCAGCGGACAGGTAGCCACAATTACAGAAATACAGAAAATAAAATTCCCTGTGGTTGCAGGCAGGCACACTGAAGTGGTACGAAATGCCTTCCACTAATCAATCGGAGGATCAGTAATTTTTATGGTTGTATGATTTCAGTCGCTAACAAAGAAGTTTATGAATTAAAATGCAAGAAAGAAAATTTGAACAATAATTGTCAGAAGAGCCCAAGTATTGCTGAAATTAATTCTTCTAATTCACATCCGAAACATCATCGATTGAAGAAATTTCAGAAGAGCTCAGAATTTTTTCATAGCGTCGTAAAACGGCGACTACAAAAAGGACAAGAGAAACGTAGCACGTTCTTCATAACGAAAATTTTTAGTTTTTTATCGATTTCTTTGTTACCGATTGATATTTAGTAAATAGAGATATTGTGTTTGAATGTCCTAAAATCCTACCCTCTAACGAGAGTTCAATAAACTAACACAGTTATCTGTTATTGAGTAGTTTTAAACCTTTCGGGATTCGGCCATTTGCCCATAGGTGGCGTAAATATGTACTTTCGTTCAATAAAAATTCTTGGTGTGATATAATTACCTTATAAAACAGAAAATAAGGCAATTATGTTAATAAAAGAAATTTCCAATACAGTGTGTACGATGTGTGTAGTATTTTAAGGCATTTCAGCATCCACAAGTATAAGATTATTTAGTAATTTTTCACATCGTGAAATATTTGTGCAGAAATATGTTTAGCACATTACCATTTTCTTCCTAAACTCCCATTCGAATTTTAATTGAATTTATCCGCTATTTTACGAACGCAATGCACATAAAGTCTATATATATATATATATATATATATATATATATATATATATATATATATATATATATATATATATATACAGGGTTAGTTAAAAGTATGGAGACGGCGATTTATTGTCGTTAATATTCATTTTAGGAAATTATGTTCAATACAAAAGTTTGTTATGAAATTTTTATCTACATTTGAGAATACTTACGACGTCATCGATATTTTTTTGAAATGACAACCTATATTTCTGATTATTGATTTCCATAGTACATTCTATTCTCTTTTCAACGGTATACAATTTTCAATATGTTACATTTGAAAAAAATTGAGAAAAAGTGCCTTAATGTTCAAATATTAAAGATCCATTAAATTAGCATAATTAATCTAGATAGACAAAAGCAAGGTAACTTTATCAGTGGTTATTGTTTATGTCAAATAGTTGACATATTTCAATTGTGCAATTTGTTGCTGTTAATATTAGCAATGGCGAGTTTAAGTGAACGTGAAAGAATTGAAATACTTATGATGCTGGGTTATGGAAATAGACGCACAAGTTTACAAGACGCTTGTAATTTATTTAATGACACGCATCCAAACAGAAATCCAATTTCTAAATCCGTTGTTGGTAAAACCTTAAAACGCTTTGAACAAACCGGTAGTGTTAAAGATTTGCCAAGTAGTGGTAGACCTAGAACAGCGAAAAGCGATGATAAAAAACTGAATGTTCTATTGGCCGTATCTGAAGATTGCCATTTATCAACCAATCAATTAGCGGCCAATCACAATATTTCACAGTCATCGGTCGTTTCAATTTTAAAAAGTGAAAAGTATACCTTATAAGGTACAACTTCTACACGAGTTGACGGAAGATGATTTTGAAACGAGACTACAATTTTGTGAAGAAATGTCAAATATTTGCAATAATAATGCAAATTTCGTCAACAATATTCTTTTCTCTGACGAAGCTACCTTTTGTCTCACCGGTAAAGTAAACAGACATAATTGCAGATATTGGTCATCGGAAAATCCTTTTTGGTTTATGGAGCACCATATGCAGTACCCCCAAAAGGTTAATGTTTGGGTTGGCATTCTAGGGGGTCATATTATCAGTCCCTTTTTCATCAATGGCAATTTAACTTCGGCTCTGTATTTGCAGTTATTGAAAAATGAAATTATACCTGCTTGTGCTATGCTGTATCCAGATGAAAACAATGAACACCTTCCCAATAACAGTATCTGGTTTCAGCAAGATGGCGCCCCACCACATTATGGTGTAAATGTTCGTCAATATTTGGATAACGTCTTTCCAAACAGATGGATTGGGAGACGAGGAAGTATTGAATGGCCAGCTCGTTCGCCTGATTTAAGCCCTTTAGATTTTTTTCTTTGGGGATACGTAAAAAAACAGGGTTTACACAGATAAGCCCAACGATGTCGAAGATTTAAAATCCGAATTACCAGAACGATAGAAGAAATTCCCCGAAAATTTTTACAAAATTCTATTCAGGGTTTTGTAAATCGATTGAGTCATTGTCAAATTAGAAATGGAGAACAATTTGAACACTTACTTTAATTTAGTTAATTATTAATTTGTTTTTAATGATAAGATAGTGACTGATAAGTTTATTGCAAATAAATGAGTCTAGTTACCGTGTTAATTAATTCTGCTAATTTAATGGATCTTTAATATTTGAACATTACGGCACTTTTTCTCAATTTTTTTCAAATGTAACATATTGAAAATTGTATACCGCTGAAAAGAGAATAGAATGTAGGTACTATCGAAATCAATAATCAGAAATATAAGTTGTCATTTCAAAAAAATATCGATGACGTCGTAACTTAAAAACAATTGAAGAAAAAAATAATTCAAGTATTCTCAAATGTAGATAATAATTTCATAACAAACTTTTGTATTGAACATAATTTCCTAAAATGAATATTAACGACAATAAATCGCCGTCTCCATACTTTTAACTAACCCTGTATATATATATATATATATATATATATATAAATGAAAAGGTTTTGAATTTCTGAATACTTTTCTTCCACTACTGTTACAAGATGTCTCCTTGAAACAAGAAGAAATGTATTTCAGCGTGATGGTTGTCGGCACATTATCCCAAATCGTACGTCAGCATTTAAAACAATATCGAATCGTGTTATTTGGGAGAGGAAGTTTGTTACCCTGGTTCGCCGGATATAACTTTTAGATTTTTATCTATGGGTAGAACTAACCTGGTTTTCAAAAGAAACCAACAACCAGAAGATACGATGAACAATTCAAATGCATTATCAGCTGTCCAGGGCTGAAATAGAAGCAGAAAAATGCATCCGATGCATGCAAATTATTCAAAAGCGCCAAAGTAACTTATTTTCAACAATTAAATTTTAATAGCAACAATGAAGGGCAGTGATTAAAAAAACATTAAATTTTTAGATGTTCAAATTGTTGTGCTTGTACTTGAATATATTTTTCAATTCTTCTTCCTAAGGATTGACGGCATCTTTGAAATATTCCTGGGTTATTACGGAATCTATCTGCGGATTCCATAATTCTTATCCATAGTTGCTCTTCATTATGTATTTCTACAGAATAAACATCATTTTCATGAATCCCCAAAATGAAAAATCCAGGCGATTAAGGTCAGGACTATTAGCTGGCCAGGGTACAGGTCCCCTCGACCAATCCACGTATTTCAAATCTCCAAAATTCCTTGCCAATCGAGAAAAGTGAGCTGGCGCCATCATGCATGTAACGCATTCTACCAATAGCCAATGGAACATCCTCTAATAACGTATTTAGTTCATTCTCCAAGAAATTTCGATACAGTTCACCTGTCAATCGATTGGGCAATTGAAATGGGCCAATTAAGTAATTGTCAATTATACCTGCCCACACATTAATAGAAAACCCATATTGGTGACTTCTAATTACGGTTTTGCAAATAAGTTACTTTGGCACTTTTGGATAATTTGCATGCATCGGATGCATTTTTCTCGTAAACCGTTGGTCCTAGCGACTTCAATAAGGTATACCTTTCTGAAGCAGAAAAGATGGGAAAACAACAGGCGTAATTTAAATTTTGATTAAACTGTCTTCCCATTTAGCACAAAATCGTTAACAAGTCGAGCCTTCCTTCGCACTTTATCCAGACTTAGGACTGGTTCAAAATTAGTTTTAAAGCGTGTTTAAAGGCCAACGGGCCAACTTAACAACAGAACAAATGAAAAAAAGCACAAAACCCTTACAATTACTTAAATTAGTCACAAAAAGCTCACAAGTGGTCAAAATGTTTTCCGTCATTATCCATGCATTAATTTAATCTATTTTCGGTAGAGAAAACCACTGCTTCTATTTCAGCCCTGGACAAGCTGATAATCTTTTCTGCTTCAGAAAGGTATACCTTATTGAGGTCGCTAGGACCAACGGTTTACGAGAAAAATGCATCCGATGCATGCAAATTATCCAAAAGCGCCAAAGTAACTTATTTGCAAAACCGTAATTAGAAGTCACCAATATGGGTTTTCTATTAATGTGTGGGCAGGTATAATTGACAATTACTTAATTGGCCCATTTCAATTGCCCAATCGATTGACAGGTGAACTGTATCGAAATTTCTTGGAGAATGAACTAAATACGTTATTAGAAGATGTTCCATTGGCTATTATTGGTAGAATGCGTTACATGCATGATGGCGCGCCAGCTCACTTTTCTCGATTGGCAAGGGAATTTTTGGATAGATTTGGAAATACGTGGATTGGTCGAGGGGGACCTGTACCCTGGCCAGCTAATAGTCCCGACCTTAATCGCCTGGATTTTTCATTTTGGGGATTCATGAAAAATGATGTTTATTCTGTAGAAATACATAATGAAGAGCAACTATGGATAAGAATTATGGAATCCGCAGATAGATTCCGTAATAACCCAGGAATATTTCAAAGATGCCGTCAATCCTTAGGAAGAAGAATTGAAAAATATATTCAAGTACAAGCACAACAATTTGAACATCTAAAAATTTAATGTTTTTTTAATCACTGCCCTTCATTGTTGCTATTAAAATTTAATTGTTGAAAATAAGTTACTTTGGCGCTTTTGGATAATTTGCATGCATCGGATGCATTTTTCTCTGCTTCTATTTCAGCCCTGGACAAGCTGATAATAGCATTTCGAATTCGTTCCATCGTATCTTCTCTGGTTGTTGGTTTCTTTTGAAAAACCAGGTCTTTTAGTCTACCCCATAGATAAAAATCTAAACAAGTTATATCCGGCGAACGCGGCGGCCAGAGAAACAAACTTCCTCTCCCAAATAACACGATTCGGATATTGTTTCTCTAAATGCTGACGTACGATTTGGGTATAATGTGCCGGACAACCATCACGCTGAAACTACACATTTCTTCTTGTTTCTAAGGAGACATCTTGTAACAGTGGTGGAAGAAAAGTATTCAGAAATTCCAAAAACCTTTCTCCATTAAGGGTTTGGTCGAAAAAATATGGGCCTATAATTTTTCCTTCCACGATTCCGCACCATACGTTTAAAACCCAACGATTTTGATGATCTACTTGCCGCATCCAATGTGGGTTTTCCTGAGATCAGTAATGTATGTTATGCAAATTTATACCTCCTGCGCTATTAAAAGTGGCTTCATCCGTCCATAATATTAGTGACAGAAAACGTGGATTTTCCCGAATCATATTTAACAGCTAGTAACAGTGGTTCAGTCTTCTATCATAATCTGTATCTTGTAATGCCTGATGTAAAACAATGTGGTAGGGATGCATTTTATTTTCTTGAAGAATCTCGTGGACAATTGTTTTTGGGACCCCCAGGTCGTTCGAAATTTTTCTAGTGCTTAAGGTGGGATCGTATTGAACGTAGGCCAAAACATTAATAATATTTTCTTCAATACGTGTTCTTCGAATTCTTCGAGGTACTTGCATAGGATAACGTTGCCTGTCTCCCGTAATCGCCTAGCCAATCTTGAAAACACTTCTCGAGAAAAATGTTGTCTTTGTGAATATTGCGTTGCATATTGACGCGACACAATTATACCATTTTCGTAACATTGAAAATAAATGCGTAACATATCATATGCTTCCGCGTTAGTAAATGGCATGTTTTATGATAATCGAATTAAAAAAGTAAATCTGAGACACAAAAACTATGAGAACTAAATTTTGACAGTTGTGAAATCAGTATTTTTCAATTTAGCACTTACAATGGCTGCGGTATTTGTTTTTCTCGATAAGGTAACTTAATCTGATTAAAGCACTCCAATTTTTGACATTTTCTCATATAAATCAAGATCGGTTGGAGATATCGGGATGCAGTTTTCACTCAAATTTAGCTATTTTTATGTTGGTTTAGAGTCTTTCAAGAAAGTAGTACCTTTCCATTTAACTTTTTTCCGAAAATCACAGAAATGTGTAAACGCTGCAGATAACGCCCTCGAGTTTATTTACTTTAAACTAAACAGTTTACCAAAAAACTTTCTTTAAAAGAGCATAAAATACGCTTTCAAATGAGACCAAAAATGTTGAAATCGGTTGAACGGTTCAGGCGATATTAAAATGTAAATATTGACAAATCCTTTGGCTCCCCCCTCTCTTATTATGATATGTACGAAAAATGTCGTAAAGCAAAATGGTGCGGTATTACCCAAGCTGTCAAATGATGTTTTGAAAGTTATAGCTCATCGTCTAACTTTCCAAGATAGCGCGAATTTTACGTTTCTTCATAGTAGTTACGCCCCCTATCGGTCAAATTACGAATTTCAAAATAATTACCAGCTATTTCTCTTGCCTATTTCACTTATAAAGATTTTTTTCCCAAACCTCTAGGCCCTACCATTGTCAAGATACGGCCGCTCCGTACCCTTATCCAGACGCCCAGTATATATATATATATATATATATATATATATATATATATATATATATATATATATATATATATAATTTTGTTTGGAAACCGTTTTACTAACAACCCCAATATAGTAACAAGACACTTTCTCGTCACTAAACAAGTGGATTAGTTTAGCAACCATTACAAGAATATTGGAAATCCCGTATACCATAAATTACAATTTAAACCCTTTGTAAAGCTAATCCCCTGCAATCTGATTAAG
Source organism: Vesta saturnalis (assembly GCA_036346205.1). Lineage (NCBI taxonomy): Eukaryota > Metazoa > Arthropoda > Insecta > Coleoptera > Lampyridae > Vesta > Vesta saturnalis. The sequence goes on along the minus strand of JARFJB010002351.1, from coordinate 313,944 downwards.
CATAGGGCGGTTGTTGGATAGCTCAATTATTTCTATTATATAGGATAGAACATTTTCTCAATCTATGGAAAATGCGGAACTAATATCAAGTTGCGAAAAAGTCTCAAAGGCATAGCTATGAAATTCTAAGACGATGAATGGGACTGTATTCTGAATTTTTTAGAGTAAATCTCACATGTTTTGAGGTCAGCGTTTAGCGTACCGCCATTTTGAATTTTTTTAAATGGCAACCTAAATCGAGTGATATATCACAGATTATCAGCAATCAGCATTGCTTATTCTCAATATTTGAACCAATACCGAACGTATTTCATGAAAACACGGCTTGATTACCTTAACCACGGGGTATATTCGATTTGGTATAGTCGATTTGGTGTTTTCGATTTCGTATTTTCATTGCCCTCTTTAATGAAATATATCAAACTAGCTGTGTGATGTCAGTCATGACAGTAACTAAGCACGGTAACTAAGGTAATTTATAATAATTATACAGTTTATACTTACAATAAAAAAGTCAGTTTCTAAGACTAGATTTTATTGTTTATTAGTAGAAAGAAATGATTTAATCTGATCGATTACCACTCGATTTTCTCGGTATATTCAAATACTTTTCCTCCTTTTCGAATAAAATTAGTATTGCTTTAAGGAAATAACCCTCGCGTTCCGCTCGGGATGTTTTCAAGCAATACTAAGTCTGTTCTGAAGTCGGGCAAGTATTTTCCGAAGATACTAACCAATTCTTGTGATATTATCACAGATTATATCATTTCTGTAACATTAACCAATCAGCATTGCTTATTCTCAAAATTTGAACCAATGACGAACGTATTTCATGAAAACACGACTTGTTTACCTTAACGGCGGGGTATATTCGATTTCGTATTTTCATTGCTCTCTTTAATGAAATATATCAAACTAGCTGGGAGATGTCAGTCATGATAGCAACTAAGCACGGTAACTAGGTAATTTGTAATAATTGTACAGTTTATAATTACAATAAATAAGTCAGTTTCTAAGACTAGATTTCACTGTTTATTAGTGGAAAGAAATTATATAATCTGATCGAATACCACTCGACTTTCTCGGTATATTCAAAGACTTTCCCTCCTTTTAGAACAAAATTAGTATGCTTTAAGGAAACATCCCTAGCGTTTCGCTCAGGATGTTTCCAAGCAACACTAATTTTGTTCTCAAGTCGGGCAAGTATTTTTCGAATATACCAACGAAGTATTGTGATATTATTACAGAAAAGCTTATTTTTCCTTCTTTCCAACAATATTGACAATGTACCACTTTACTATGAAATTATGAGCGAAATTTAGCAAAAATATAAAAAATCTAATTTTTAAAAAAATTTTTATTTTACAAAAATTAGAACTAAACGATCTATTATGTTGCAGTTTCTTCATTACAATAACTGCTCATAATGTTGGCCATTTGTTTATTGACAATGATACAATCTCTCTTCGAAGCTACAAATAGAATTGTTGATGATTTGTCGAGTAATCGTGACGTATGCGATCCTTTAAATCATTTACGTTAGTTGGTATGTTAACATAACCGTATACTTTCAGGTAGCCCCAGTGAAGTGGTGCCAAGTCGAGTGTTCTTGCCGGCCACTCAATTACACCTCTACGACCAATCCATCTCTGAGGGAAAACTATATTTAAATATTGCCTAACGTCTCTTTGACAGTGTAGAGGTGCGCCATCGTGTTGAAAGTATACGTTCATATTTGGAAATAAACGGTTTATTTCAGATATAATTTCATTTTGGAGAAGATCAAGATATTTAGCACCGGTAAGCGTACCTTCAATAAAAAAAGGGCCAATCAAATTGTTTACACCAAACCCGCCCACACATTAACTTTTCGTTGATGCTCTGTATGAACTTCTTCCATCCAGTACGGATTACAATCTGCCCAGAACCGAGAATTATGTCTGTTAACCGAACCGTTCAAGCAAAATGTGGCTTCATCACTGAATACAACAAAATCTAAGAAAATGTTTTGCATCCTAATTTTCTCTGTTTCACAAAGCTCTAATCGTCGATCAGAATCATATTCAACCAATTCTTGGTGGTGTTGAACTTCATACGGATGAAATGTATATTTATGCAAAATAGTTTGTATAGGCTTTCTATAAATACCATGACTACTTGCCAATACACTTGTAGATGTTTTTCTAATAGAACGTCTAAAATTTTATCTTCACTAGTTGCACTTTTCGGTCTACTAGACCTTGGAAGATGCTTGACGCTACCAGTTTCTTAAATTTGTTTATTAATCTCGTAACTGCAGAACTACTTATAGGAGGGCATTCAGGATTTAAAACGTTAAAAAGATGACTTGCTTGGCAATGAGTACGTTTCCGATCACCATATCCAATTAACATTAGTATTTTGATTCGTTGTTTTACTGATAAATGTGCCATTATTCGTAATTTACTTTTAAACTCTGTGTTAATCTATTTGAAATGAGTATCAGTTTTGACAATTTGTACACCAATAATGATGTGGTTGATGTTTTTAATGCCTACTAGTGTTTTTTGCTTAATTTTAAAAATATACCAGAGGAAAATCATTATTAGAGTACAATTTAATTTAGATTAATAAAACTGATATTTTATAAGACATTTCGTAGTAAAGTGATAAATTACCAATATTTTTAGAAAAACGAAAAAATAAGCTTTTCTGTGATATATCACTCGACCTAGGCTACCATTTAAAACCTTCAAGATGGCGGCGGTATGCTAAACGCTGACGTCAAAAACATTTTACATTTACTCTAAAAAATGCAAAATGCAATCCCATTCATCGTCGTAGAATTTTATAACTATCCCTTTATACGTTTCAAAGATAACACCTTGGTGCGTGACTTTTTCGCAACCCGGTATTTTAAAGGTACGTATCTCAAAGTTATTTCAACTAACATAGCTACGCAAATGAGGGAAACTGGCAATTTACGAGTTCGTAGAATCCGCAATGTGTAAAATATTGTTAACGCCTTGGCTTAAGTTCACTATGAAAAATCGCAACTCATTTAAGCATCTGAAGAACTTGTCCGCAAGACATACTAACATGCGCCTCTTCCATACTGTTCTGTATCCGGAACTAAATAATGGGGATTATGATAGTACACTGAATTATACTCATTGGTTATTAAGCATGATTCGGAAAGATCCAAATTTATCATCAAAAATTATATAGACGAATGAGGCCACCGTTACAAATACTGGGTGATTAAATCTGCATATTCTGCATTATTGGTCTCAGGAAAATACTCACTGGATGCGACAAGTCTACCATCAACATCGGTGTCGAATAAATGTAGTATGCGGACCTTGTTTCTATGGCCGGCGCGTTCGCCGAATCCGACCTGATTAAGGTTTTTATTTTTGGGGTAAATTAAAGGATCTGGTTTTTCAAAAAAGACAAACAACCAGAGAAAATATGAAAAAATCACGACTGCAAACTTGTTAACAGCTCAGATTCGCCTTTAAGCGAATGGGCATATTATTGTAAAGTGCTAGGTAGACTTACAAAATCTCTATTTACAAACATTAACACATTTTCATCTTAAATACTAGAAGAACGAAAGACTGATCACAATGCGACAGAATTTAGTGAACTGCTTTTTCCTATGATATGGTATATTTTTGGTATTTTCGCACTTTTGATTATGTCAGAGGTCAATAATAGTATGTTACGGATTACAATAAGTGCATTGTCACTGATTTCTTAGGTACAAGACCGATTTGAAAGCTGTAGGAATTAGTCAAAGCTATAAAAGAAAGTCAGGTAAAAATATTTCTGTTTATATACCTAATTATGTCTAAAATGTTCACGATCACCATCCTTTCCTACAGGAGTACACGTAAACAATAATGTATGATTAAATTGATAAGTATAAAAAATGTCCAATGTGATATTTGCATCTATGTATAAATATTGTACTGTCTAAAACAGGGACATTAAAGAGATTAACATGGTGATTTTATAAATTAAAAGATATTAAAAACCTCCAGGTGCATTAAATACAAAAATTACAGTAATTTTAACTTTCCTGTTATTACGTTACGTCGTAATTTATAATTAGAAACTACTATATTTTGAGAAATTTAATATATTTTCCACAAGATATTTTTGAGGTTATAATTACAATATCACTAATTATAGTGCAATGCCGGCTGTACCAAGTGGAGTTTATCAACAAGGTCCCTCATGTTTTGATAGAATGAAAATGGGATTTATGTTGGGTTGTTGTGTAGGTATGGCTAGTGGGGCATTGTTTGGTGGATTCTCTGCTTTAAGGTGGCTCACATACAGAGATTTAACATTTTGTTAAAAAATTTAGTTTTTAGGGGTGGTCTAAGAGGCAGAGAACTAGTTAACACAGTGGGAAAAGTGATGTTACAAGGTGGAGGTTCATTTGGAACATTTTTAGCTATCGGATCAGGTTTAAGGTGTTAATTGTGATAACCTCTTATAATTCATTTGTTTGTAATTTAGTACCTTAAAATTTATGTACTTTTTATTCAGTTTGAAATTATAGAGATGTAATAAAATATTAGAGAATAAAAGACTTTAATACCTTCAGTTGCCACTGCTTCTGTGTTCTTTAATGGATTATGAGCTTCACTGTCAATGTTTGTGCCAAATGTGATATGTCGTATTCTGTGTGATGTATTAAAAGAGGTAGATGAGAATGGTTGCACATCGTGGATATGTACATGATTTACACTAAAACTCCGCCCAGGAGCTACATGAAAACTTCCACTAACTCTGTTAACCACAAGTGAACCATAAATTTGACAACCTTGTGAGAACGCTGTGCTTAATTTCTCATTAAAATGTTCATCTTTACATTGACTTATATTTTCTGGATTATCTGGAAAGGCCCAACGTCTTTCTCTATAAGCTTCCCGTACTTCTTCACAAGTGTTACAACATCTAAAAGTCACAATTTATAGTTTAGATAACCGTAAGAGTACAACCACCTGTTAGGGTCTGTTGCAGCTCCATAACAACTGCCACATTCCGTTTTGTTATCCATCTATTACAATAAAAAATTCTTAGTTACTGTAGTTTCTATATACATTTTTTCCTACATTAGATAATTGACAAACTTTCATACCTACTTACACGTAAAAATATGCACAGTAATGTTTATCAAAATCGTGCACATCAACTATTACTACTGTAAAATATGCATACTTTTAAGGTAACTCCACAACTTAAATTTGGAAATGAGTAATTAGCACACATAGGCTCAGTAAAAAAATTAATCAGTAGAAATTTAATGGTATTACCATTATTAAACTTTATGCATTTGTTTACCTCATGTGGTTTTTTAGTGGGAATTGTAATATCTTCTTTTTTAGCATCCTCAATTGGTTTACCCTCTAAGTCTAGACGACGTTTATAAATATTGTGATCAATTTGAAGGTGTTGTTCGCCTGAAGAATCCATTGCATCCAATGAAAGAACTATAAAAGTAATTGTGAATACAGAATTATACATTATAAAGAAAATAACTAACAATCACAAGATATACTAGGTACAATAATGTCTAGGTTAATTTGTATGTGAGGATTTCGAGAAGTGTCGACAAATAATTCTTCTGTTATATTTGGAGACATATAATCAAGCAATTCCATCCAAAACAATAAAGTCATTATACTGAAGCATATAATAGTTACTAAAAGGTACAAAGTTAAAGTTCACAAAGAAATTTGTGGTTAAGCCAGGTAAACAAACTTGCTGCTCCCTGAAAAGTCTTTATACTAAAATCTTCAGTTGTTTTAGGGTAAGCATCGAATGAGCGTAAATGTGTTAATAGTTTTCTCATTTCAATATTAAAAATCCTATAGTTACAATACAATTCCTGTGCACCTGTTGCACTATAACTAATTGACCAACACCGGTATCACAATGCGCTGCTGGCAAAGGATTATTGGCCCTTAAACTAATCGCATAATTGGGTACGAAAATGGGTCTTTTTAAATAATCTTAAACCACTACAAATTTATGTAAAGATAAGACATTGTAATTTACGTTGCGTATATAAATGAAAGCGTTGTTGAATGTATAAACAATGGCGAAAGTTTTTGATCAGTCTCGTTTGGCGTAGAACTGTTACTTTTTAGAAATCACATTTAAGAAAAAAGAACCGAACCTGTATATTTAAGGATTATAAAATAAAGAAACTCGTTTTGAATTGCTCTAAGTCAATAAATAATTTAATAATTAATTATTTAATTAAAACTATGTTATAATATTAAAATAATTTTCCTTAACTGTTACTGTTATCACATTCACTGTGATTAAATAATAGTTACAAAAACACGTGTTTGTGATAAATTCTTTTTTTTTTGGTTATAATCTGTAAAGTTGAATTATTGAAATACTTTTAACTATTAATAGTTTAGAAGAAGCAGAAACGTTTAATCCAATGGATGAAGAAAATGGAGAAATTCTAGACGACGACAAAGAAGAATTGGAAGTAGTTTATTTAGAGGATTTAGAAGAAGTTGAAGATGTAGAATTAAATAACGAAGATGAAGTTCAAGCAGAATTCATTCCCCCACAAGCTGTTGACTTAGCGAAACTAACATTTAAAAAACATTCAAGTTCCGTGTTTACAGGTGCTTTGAGTAAAAATGGAATATTAGCTATAACTGGTGGAGAAGATGATATGGCATATGTTTGGTCCACTGAAAGTGGCGAAATACTTTTAGAATGTACTGGTCATAAAGATTCTGTAACTGAAGCAATGTTTAATTTTAATGATCTATATATTGCTACTGGAGATATGAGTGGGTTAATACAAGTTTGGAGTATACAAGACAAAAAATTGTTGTGGTGTTATGAAGGTGAAGATATGGAGTGGTTAATGTGGCATCATCTCGCTAATATCCTTTTATCTGGAAGTACATCTGGGGATATATACATTTGGCAAATACCACAAGGGAACTGTAAGGTATTAGCATCTCATGGTCCATCCACAACTTGTGCTAAATTATTATCTGATGGAAAACGTTTGTTAGCTGGTTATAATGATGGGCAAGTACGCTTATGGGATTTAAAATTAACTACTCTTTTATGGCAATTAACATCGAATATTCCAACAGAAGGAATTACATCATTAGATATTACAGATGACTCAAATTTGTTAATTGTTGCACCTACTGCACAATTGTTTAAAATAGTAGATGGTTCTCAAATTGCTTCTTACCTCACAACCAATGAAACAGAAGTTGAGGTAGTGTCATTTAACTGTGAATCTGGTCTTATAGCAACTGGTGCAATTTCTGGTAAATTTTGTGTTTGGGACTATAAAAAAAATAATTTAAGACACGAAGCAAAGTTCGATGCTTCTATAACTACTATTAAATGGGGAAGAAGTGATTGCATTTTTGTAGGTTGTACAGATGGTTGTATATATGTATGTGACACACGTTTAGGTACTTTAATTGAAATATTAACTGGACATAATGCTGATATTTTAAACTTATCATTAGCAAAAGACTGTACTACTATACTTAGTACATCTGATGATGCCACAGCAAAAATTTTTGCAGTGAAAGGTAGTTAATGTTTTATAGAAATATGTGGTTTATTACACTTTGATTTTAAATTTTATAGATAAGCTTTTATCAAGTGTTTTTGTAAACAATTGTAATAATAATACAATGAAAAAATAATGTTTATTGCAGAAAAATAAAATAGCATATTTAAAATGGTTTTTTAAAAGTAATGAACAGTAAAATAGTAAAAATGCAAAAAATTGTCTACGGAAAATTAAATAAATAAGAATATAAAGTAAATAATTAAACGTCTTCAAAAAGCTTGATCAAATAAATCTTCCTTTTCTTCAGTAATATTAAAAGTAACAGTTGAATTATAATGTTCACCTAACCGGTATAAATGCTTATGATAAGTTAAAATTAATGGTGGTCCTTCATATGTTTCACCTTGAATAGTTAATGGTCCCGAAGCTTGGATAACTTTAATAGAGCATTTTAAAACTTTTGAAAGAGCAGTAAGTTCTAATTGGCCTCCCCACAATTTAGTATTAGCTACATCTTTACAGTACTTCTCAAATTTTTCTTCATCTATAATTTCGTCATCATCATTATACATGAATGGTAAAAAATCTTCCTTGTTTTCGCGTATAAAAGCTGCAGTAAGTTTACGTAATTTCGATACATTTGAAGTAGTACGTCCTGTAACTTCTAATTGATGGTTAATAGCACAATACAAACAATTGCCATCAGCTGGTATATTAAAAATTTGAAGTCCTTCATTTTGAAGAATTTCTTTAATAGTATTTAATTCTATTATGCGTGGACCTTGTCGGTTGTTTTGTTCTTCTTCTGCAATTCTTTTTTCACGTTCTTTATTTGCAGTGTCCTTTTTAGTTCTTCTTTTTTGAGCTCTTGAAACTTTTACAGGTGCAGACTCTTCTGAAACTCCATTGGTGACTTTATTTCTAGTAATTGTATTTCCAGAAGCTAAATTTTTCAATTCCATTGATTGTTGAGCATCAAGTTCTTGTTCCAATTGTACTATGGCTTCTGCAACTTCTTTTTTCTTTTTTTTATCACCTTTTACTACACTTTTTTTTAATGCTTGAATACGTGATTGTAAATCTTTTCTTTCTTGGCGATGTTTTTGAATTAATTCTTCTTCAGTAAGACTTATTTCAACATTTTCGGTAATATCCATATTTTCCATTAGAAAAATAATGCCGCACTTTTTCTAAAATATAGTAAGGTGGCCTTCGTAATTAGTTGAGGTTAGTTAGTAAGACTCAAATGAGGAAGTGTCAACTACTACGTCCTAACGTTCAGTCTATTTACAATGTTGTCAAATCATAATTTATTGTTATTTTCCACAAACATAAATATTGAGGAATCTTTAGTAGACACTTGTTATGCAAAGCCGCAAATTAGGGTTGTGAAGTAGTTTGCAAAATAAAGAGACCTTGATGTTGTCAATCACTCTTATTTAAAAACCATCCAACAATATTTTCTTCAGTCATTTCTACGTTTCGATCGTCGAAAAATTCTACTTGGAATGTTCCCCTTTCGGGCGTTTAGAAAATATTTCCTTTGCTGAAATCCCGTTTCGTACGTAAAATTTCTAAGTCCAGTATTTACACCTATACCATTGTTCAATTAAATGTAGAAAGTTCACGGATTGAACATTCTCATTGCTTTAAACATTATAAAAAGTAATACAAATAATATAATAAAATACTGCCGCTACCAAGTACTTTTTTTATTATGTTCTATGCATTAGAATAAATATGGTATAAACGTAAATTCACCGCCAACCACACCTTTCTCAAGCTTTAAATCTAAGACGACCCCATTTCAATTAATGTTCCATTGATTTAATTACCTATTTCCTCATTAAATTTTAAAATTGCATTGTCCAATTGAGTAGTAAATGCGGATTCATATCAAAATGATCTTATCTCCTTGCCTTAATCACCTGTTTCCTTTTTAAGTATTAAAATCGCACTGTACATAGGTTAATATACTATTAATTGTTGATTGTAGGCATGATTACAATAGTATCTTACTCATTATTCAATTAATATGTAAATATATGTTTCTCAAAGAACAAAGACTCAACTCTTCGATGGATTTTCATACACAATAACTGTCCAGTCATAATGCGAAACGCCACAACTGTATTTCAGGTATTTCAAAAAATAACGTTGTACAAGATATACCGTCAAGAGATGATGGTGGCTAGTGATAGAGGCTTGGGCTTCGTTACAAATATGCCACACTTTATGTCAGTTCTAAAAAAAAAACAAAATATAGAGGTTTCAGAGTTTATGGAAGAGTAGGGGAAGCCGAGGGAATACCGCGCAATGGGGAATACCGCGTGTTGCACTTTTGAAAAAACTTCAACCAAGAATACACCGGCGTACATTGCAAAATTTTAGAATTGACATATGATGCGTGCGCCACAAGTTTCGAGTAATGGCCGCTAGTCGTAAGTTGACAGTAAGCGTGTCTGTGCCAAATGGGTTCTGATCTAGCTTTTACTTAAATTAATCGGTTGAAAACAGTGAGTGTATATTTAAAGACAATACATTTTATGTCCACTTGCCAGTGTGTAAATAAGTGTTGTCCCAAGTTATCACCAATAAAATGTAAGTACTTTTTATGATATAAATTTTTAGATTGGAAGATGTTGCTCGGGGGAATACCGCGCATAAACAATGGGGTAATTCCACGCTGCGCGGTATTACCCCATCTACGATTATTTTGTTTCATTTTTTAATAACTATAGGTATCTTTTAGTTGATAATGCCCAAAACATACCGACGGACCTCAGAGAGAGGAAAATGGTCAGCAGACACACTTAAAGCTGCCGTTGAAGCCGTAGAATCAGCTAGGGCTGTAAGAGAAGTAGGAAGATTCTTTGACATTCCTGAATCTACGCTGAGAGACAGAATTCGGGAAAAACTATAATAAAGGTAAGTGGGTCGGAAGCTACATTCACTGAGGATCAGGAGAAAGCATTGGCTGAACTTTTTTCAAACTGGCCAATGTGTTTCACGGAATTTCAGCTCTAGAACTTCGCCGCCTAGCTTATGATTTTGCTGAGCAGAATAAAATCAAACATCGATTCCGTGTAGACAAAAAGTAGCTGGGAAGACTGGCTAGAACTGTTTTACATCTAAATCCACGAAATTCGCTTAGAAAACCCGAAGGCACTAGTTTAAATAAGGTAGAAGCATTCAATAAGGCGGCAGTGACAAAATTCTTTGAAAATCTTACCAGAGTCTTTGAGAAATATAAGTTTTCAGAAAATCGTATTTATAACGTTGACGAAAGCCTTCAAAGATTTTAGCACCGAAAGGTCAGAAGCAAGTGGGTATTTCAACCCTTCAAAAGCCTTCAAACATTTTAGCACCGAACGGTCAGAAGCAAGTGGGTTCATTAATTTCATGGGAGAGGGGAAAGAACGTCACAGTAGTTTGAGCCGTTAGTGCAGTTGGTCACTACGTGTCCCCTATGTTCGTTTGTCCTAGAGCTCGCAAGACTCCTCATTTAGAAAAAGACGGTCCTCCTGGGGAAATCTACAAATGTTCGAAAAACTGATGGATGCACGAAACTTTGTTCAATGAATGGCTGCACCACTTCAAAAAAGGTGTAAAATCATCACTAGATGATCCTGTCTGACTTATATTAGACAATCACACGAGTCATATATCTCTAGATGGATATAATTTTTGTAGAGGTAATGGTATAATAATGGTGTCACTTCCGCCGCATACATCACATATGTTGTAGCCACTCAATCTGACGTTTTTCGGACCATTAAAAAATGCTTTGAACAAAGAATGTGATTCATGTGCACCAAAAAATCACGCATTACGATTTGGCTTCAATTCTTAATAATGCATATACGAGACCCGCTACTATAGAAAAGAGGGTATCTGGATTTAAAGCAGCGGGAATTTGGCAGTTGGATCCGAAAAAATTTACTGATGGAACTGAAAATATCGTAGAGATGCCAATTTCTATGGAAGAGTCGTTCCAAGATGAAAACGAAAATTCACAAGTACGGAATCCCATGTCGTTGAAGCCCGAACATAGAGCACCTACAAAAAACAACATTGCAGAGAATATTGCGAAAGATACGAGCTGAACCTCAACCTGGATCATCAAATATAAATGCACCATATCTTCACCAAGGTCTATGATGCAAAAGTTAGTAGCATTACCCAGCTTCAATGCTAAAAAAATGTCAACGAAATCACGTCCTAAACAACATTCGAAGATTTTGACAGCTACTGCACTTAAATCAAAACTGGAAGCTATGGAAGAAAAGAAAAACAGAAACGGGAGAAAAAAATTAAATGTAGTGAAAAAGAAAAGTTTCAAGAGTTTTGAAAGGAAAAAGATCATACAAAACCAAAACACATTCGCAATATTAAATTTAATGAGAGCACACTGAACCTGAGAGTTATTCCGAAAGCAAGATTTCTGATGATGAAGACTTAGACGAAGTTGATCTTACCCCAACCCATAAAGACGACATCTGTTAGTCCGCGGAGAGTTCGGAAGGAACAACGAGGTCTGGTATCGTTGCAATTCATACTCCAAGTGGTCACATGCCGCTTGTAGTGGAAAAAAAAGGAAATCTTATCTGTGTGACTACTGTTCCTAACAATTGATTTTGATTTTTTTGTGATTATTGATTATTTTTAATTACCTGTATTTTGTGGAAAATAAAGTCTTAATGTCGCGAAGCGATCATTTTTGTTTTTATTTGTTAATGGGTATTACAAAAAAATGCTGATTTTAAATGTTGCAGTATTTCGGTATTGTATTGGCACTCCTTATAGAAAAAATCGGGTAATAAATGAGAATATTTAATAAGTTACAACTCATTTTGCTTAAGCGCGGTATTCCCGGTCTCCCTATTACCCCACATATAGTTTAAGACACTTTCATTTTTTATTTTGGTAATACATGCTATTTCTGTATGTTTGTTATCTTATATGTCTTTTAATTTTAAATTAACCCACTTTATACCACGATGTCAAATTTTTTAATTTCTAAATTTTTTTCTGGAAATAATAATTAATAGACATATTGAAAGATGATTTAATAAAAAAATTGTTTGCATTTGTGCTCAACGTCAAATAAATGGGACGTTCTCATAGGAGGACAATGGGATAATATGGAGGATAATAATACAGAAGACTATTTTTTTGTAATTCATTTTACATAAAACAAATTTTATTGCTCATGGTGGCTCACAAAACACGGCCTCTCGATACATAAGGTTATATTAAGTTTAGTACACTTCCAGCGAGTTTTTTGATGGCATTTCTTGCATCTTAGCTGCTTTTCAAGTTTCCCAGGATAATGGCCTCTATCACTGAATTTAAATCTTAAGTGACGCTTCCAGAGGGCCTGATAGATTTTTGAAATTTTTCAAACAAAATCTTGGTATCTCTCTGGTGAACGTCAGTAAGTCCATTTCTGACGTGGGATTTACGATCTTATATAAATGACAAGCGTTGACTACTGCAAGATTTAACGTATGTGTTGCTAAGAGCCACCACCATTTTTTCCCACATATAGATATTCCATAATTATGGACGCCCTGGTCAAGCAAATCGACGCCACCCATGCAGGAATTATAGTTTCAATATGGTTTCGGCTGTGCAACATATACTTTCACTTTCTTTTCGGAGGACCAACGTTTTACAGAATTAGGTGCAAATACAGCATCATGATTGGAAAGCATCATAACAACATTGTTATCTTTCCACCGCACGCATAAAAGTCCGTTCGACTTATCGACTTTATACTCGAATGACCCCCTTTCCATTTTTTCCATATCCTTACTATTTTTAGGGACATTTTCCTATACGATTTTCTCTTATGGTACCAGTTGCTTTGAACATCATAAGTTTTCAGTTCCTTCATGAGATCGTAGCTGGTGAAATAGTTATAGAAGTAGACTGTATGATCTGTTGGATGTTCGATAACCTTTAGCAAATCTAAAACAACTTTTGATCCAAGTGGGATGTCTGCATGCCCATCATAATTTTTGGCCCCACAGTACACAGAAAAATTGAAACAATATCCAGTTGAAGCGCAGAGACTCCAATCCTTATAACCGAATCGTACCGGTTTGCCTCTAATGAACTGTTTTGCACTATGGTGTCCATAATAACGCACCATAGCTTCATCTATGGAAATATTCTTATGGAGAATTCCCCATTGCCTAAATTTCTTATTCAATAAGTTTATTAGCGGTCTCAATTTTTCCATTTTATCTCTTTTATTTAACGTTGTTATTTGCAAAATGTAAATATTTCTTTATCTGTTGAAACCTATTTCTTGACATACTTGCAGCGACAAAGGGAACTTTCATGTCATCATCGAGGCTCCAGTAAAGGTATTCTCTTGGGAGTTCATGGTACCCAGTCAAAATAGGTATACCAATAAAAATTTTTAGGTCTTCAGTTGTCACATCAAAATGGTAGTCTTTTTTTTTGTTTAGCATATCCTAGTGATTCATCTTTCATTAGTTTCAATATTTCCACATAAAGAATGTCTCGAAAATTTGAAGTGGAGAACATTTAGCCAGTTCTTCCTTTAGCTTACATGAATTTAGAAAGGTGTAGTTAGTATTTTCCATTTGAATACTTATGTTATCATTTAACCAATCTGGAACCGAAGCGACCTTGCTTTTTTGTCTCTGTAGAGTAGATTTTTGAGGCTGTCGATGAGATTTGGTGATAGTGGAATGTATTAATCATCTTCATCCCTAATAAAAAATGCACTTATATTTGTCCAGGAACATCATTTCGAATCGAAGATATTGGAAACCCTTCATCTGAATAGTTTTCCTCTTCAGTGAGAACATCTACTTCTGGGTGTATAATAACAATGTCTGCAGAGCGATCGTTGTTCTCTAAATTCTCAACTATTTCTTCTAAATGTAGGAATCGCCTACCATAAAATGATTTTGCGCTTATAGTTGGATATTCCAAATCTGAAAAGCAAAAACACAATTACATCTCCATATACACAAATGACCCCATATTCGCCATTGTCCCCAAATAAGAACAGCAAGATTTGAGGTTGAATAATTTTTTTATTGTAATTGAAAAAGGTTTTTCAAGCATACATTTGAATTGAGTACTTACCTAAGAACTAATTATGGTGATTTATTCTTAAAAATCATGTAATACAATGAATACATTCACAATCAGGAAAACACGTGTCTACAGTGAGGACATCTATTAGTGCGAATTTATACTTACATTGTTTCATCATTACAGAACACTGTAATATGTTCAGAATCCTAATTTAAATCAAAATTTTCAAGATAAAAATTTTTAAAGTAGGTGTCCTCAAATTAGGATAATGGGATAAAATGGCTTAAACTGCTCAATCAGCACAACTCATTCATTCTGTTTTTACTTTTTCTATTTATTCAGTTTCGAGTAGGTAACAAAGATACGCACGAAACGGGAATTCAGTAGCACATTAAGATCCTGTCTATAGCCTTAACGCCCGACAGTGGAAAATTTGCAAGCAAGGGGAACGCCCGAAACGGTCATGAATCATTTAGATCAAAAATTGTTGAACTAAAATGAACATAATTTCAGTTTTATATGCTATCTACGATAAAAAAAAACCGAATTATACAATTTTTTAATTTACTTAGAATTTAATGTCGGTGGTTTTTTATTTATTTTTTATTTTTCATCAATTGTAAAAAAAACCGAGATATTATTGACACAAGTCTGGATGCCAAATTTTGGTAGTTACCCAATGGAAAACCGGAAATTTTCGTTTGGCGGTTCTCAGCAAATAAACGGATTGGAAATTCCTTCCTCTTGACAGTATTTTTCTTAGCCCATTACTGAAATATTCAAATATCATGGACAATTTAAAAAGTGTAGTATTTAGTTTTTTTCACATTAAATATACGATTGTCACCCTATATATTGAGAGATTAAAAAAAACAGCGTATTTCATAGTTATTTATGTATTAAGGGCATAATGAGGTTTTTATGTTTCGAGGAGCCATAAAAAATTGCCGTATGACCATAAAAACCAGTTATGCCAGCAATGCATCCAAAATTTTATGCACGTTTAATAAGTTGAATATTTAAAGTGAATTATAACGTTAATTGTTTTCAATACATTTCTCATTTATGATAGTGCAAAAGTGGGCATCCAAATTGATATATATATATATATATATATATATATATATATATATATATATATATATATATATATTATAAATTTATTTGAGGTTTTAGTATAGTTATTTAAACGCAATAACTGAGGTATTTCCAACAATAAGATGAATGAAATTGAGGAATTGCACCACCTAACATAAACATGACTAATTGTAAATATTTTTAAATAATGTTATAGTTTTGTGGCTATTGTTTTCAATTTTTGACGTTCCATTATAGTCCACTGGGTCATAATGACTTTTCACCCATCAAAAGCCGCTTACCATTCTCCTTTTGAAACACTGTCAATCTATTCATGAATTGCTGCATTTATGTCAGTTTCAAACATCGATTTCCCCGTAAATGTTTTTCAACTTAAAGAATTGCCAAAAGTCGTAGAAGAAAATAAGGACGATGTTCGATGATTTTAACTTTGTTTCTTTCCAAAAAATCTATTGGGTGAGCAGTGTGATATAAAGCATTAGCGTGGTGCAACAAAAGATCTCTTTCTCGAAGAGGCCCAAAAACTTCTAGCAAACACTTTGCTTTGTACCCGCTGGATGTAACTGTGTTGTTATTCAAGCTTGATAGCTTATATTAAACCAACACTTCTAAAGAAAACAACGTACATTACTTTTTTCATTGAGCGATGTTTTTTTTGAGTTATGGTATTTTTTACAAATTTGTAACGCCTTACCGTTCTGCTACAAATAGCTTCACAAAGAATAACGTTCAACCTTTTAAGAAGTCTTTAAAGACAATGATTTCCACAAGTTCTATTTTCTGTTTTCAGTGCAGAATTTATCCACATTATATTACAGTTAATTCGACTAAATAATAAAAGCCTTTACAAGGGACGTGTTTTACAAATTTGATCTACTACTTTTCCTTGATGAAGATGATCCCACTTCCGTTTACATGTTACCATTTTTTTACGTTCTTTGTTTTTTTTTTTACGAAAAGTGTTGCATATTGCCACAAATTCTGGAATACAGTTTGTTAGTATCATTTATTATTAGTTAGTACGCAACTTGATCTTTCGTTTATAATGTTGTTCTATAAAAGATTGTATTATTCAGTTCTTTGCCGAATAGTCTTTACGGAATGGGAAACCGACACCACGGCCAAGAGTTACTGACCTCTACCGTTCCACTTAACCGTTACACTATAATTTTTAAAAATAATAAATACAACGTTTCAAACTTTCGTGTTTAATTTGTAGGACAAACTTATCTTAGACAGGTTGCTAGAGGTATAGTACAGTCCCAAAAAGTTTTTGCAGCACACTGTACCTACCACCAATCCTGAATGAGTCTGTGCCTGTGTTTGTTTATCTGTGTGTCTGTGTGTATGTGTGTCTGTGTGTCTGCGTGTCTGTGTATCTATGTGCATGTGTGTCGTTGTGCCTGATTGCATGTTTGTCTGTGTACCTGTCTGTGTTGTGTGTGTGTGTGTGTGTGTGCGTGCGTGTGTGTGTGTGTGCCTGTGTGCGCGTGTACGCGTCTGTCCATATGTGCTTCTATGGGTATGTGGGTCTGTACGTCTGTGTGTGTGTGTGTGTGTGTGTGTGTGTGTGTTGTTGTGTGTGTGTGTGTGTGTGTGTGTGTGTGTGTGTGTGTGTGTGTGTGTGTGTGTGTTGTGTATGTGTGTGTGTGTGTCTGTGTGTGTGTGTGTGTGTGTGTGTGTCTGTGTGTTGTGTGTGTTGTGGTGTGTGTGTGTGTCTGTGTGTGTGTGTGTGTGTGTGTGTGTGTGTGTGTGTGTGTGTGTGTCTGTGTGTGTGTGTGTGTGTGTGTGTGTGTGTGTGTGTGTGTGTGTGTGTGTGTGTGTGTGTGTGTGTGTGTGTGTGTGTGTGTGTGTGTGTGTGTGTGTGTGTGTGTGTCTGTGTGCGTCTGTGCATATGTGCTTCTGTGGGTATGTGGGTTGTGTGTGTGTGTGTGTGTGTGTGTTTGTGTGTGTGTGTGTGTGTGTGTGTTTTCGTGTGTGCATGTGTGTGTTTGTTTGTTGTGTGTGTGTGTGTGTGTGTGTGTGTGTTGTGTCTGTGCATATGTGCTTCTGTGGTATGTGGGTTTGTGTGTGTGTGTGTGTGTGTGTGTCTGATCACATATATATTTGCAGACATCTCTTCCTGCAAGGCTTTCCGTGAGGTTTTTGATACTGTCGTCCTTCTCTCATAAATATTGGTAAAGTTTAGCGGCTGTGGTTCGTTATATTCTGTATCATCGTGCACTGGTTTACCATAATGCAAAATATCGTTTGATTTTTAAATAATATGTTAGTAAATCTTTCTGTTCTAGTGTTGATACCTGTTCGATCTTTTTCTGTAGTTCTGCTGTTGTAACCCACTTATGCCCATTAAAAAGTCCCCTACGGTTTTAAAATCCTATCGCTAAGCAACATTCAACGAATATAGGTGGTTTGATTTCTTTAATAAATTTATAAGCTGTCGTTGGTATGCCTTTGATATCCTGTAGTGCACGAGGATATCTATCTATCTAAGCTATTTGTAGCTTATTCTAGTGATACTACAAAACACGACTGCTCTGTTACCGTTTTCTTATCAAGGCAGAAAAACCATTTCCATGACACTCCATATTTGTTTTCTCGTGAGATTACACGGTTCATGATCACCCGCCAATTCTGAGATTCAGTTTCTAGAGTGACATTATCCGGAAGCACCTTTGTTTCGATTGTAAGTTTACAATTCCTAGTCCACCCATTCTAATTAGTAAGCACGTCCATTTCCCTGCACCAATGCATATCTGACCACATGAAATCAGTAAAAAGGGTCTGGAGTGTCTGCAACTGTGTTTTGCTAAAGTTTACTACATGAAACAGGTGTTACATTTTTGGTGCAATTGATTGATTTATTATCGTTTTCTTCAATGTGGTAGTTTCCGATTCTAATGTGCTATGTAGGTTTAAACCTTAATTTGTACATCAATACACGCTCTTGCAGCATCTTTTTTCTGGTCACCATGAAACTTGACTCCTAAGACTGTAATGTATTTGTTGCTCCATTGATGACCAAGTGGCCGCCTTGCCTATTTTTCCAGCGACCTGTACAAAACCCAGTAGATTTGCTCACGTTTAGCTGGAACCCAAATTGATTAGAAAAGGTCTCATAACATGTCCTTAAAAGGTGATAATCTTTCTCACGATAGAAACACTGAAACGTCATCTTCGTGCGTACTAATTACTATTTTAGATATACTGTTTGTATAGAATATGCCTTTAAGGATTTGCGACTTAAGGACTGTTTTAAACAAAACTACTTTGTTGAGTTTTGATTTACTTAAAAACGATAAAAATGATTCATTATGAGATTATCGCTAAACTTAAAAAAGATCGTACATTACAACACTCCCCCTGAATTGGTGGTGAGGTGATCGAACTACCAATAACTTGCATGTACGTTGAATACGTTGTTCATTAGGTCCCTTCGTCTTGAAATCCGCAGCATTTGATTCAATTGTTACGTACTTCAACTCTATACATTTGTTTTCGATCTCGTGTCTTATCTTAAATAATTTCAAATCTATGTGCTTTCTTTTATCGTTAGTGAAGTGACGTTCTGCCATTGTCTTCGCTGCCATCTTCCATTTGTATAGTCCACGTTCTTTCGTCGTTAATCATTTTCACCTCCTCCAGAACTGCGTTCATTCAAGTTACTTCTTTACTGAATTCACACAGCACTATAAATTCTGATTGTGTTCTGCTTAAAGCAACCCATCTTTGTTTTCTGCTAAGCCATGAAACTATTCCTCCTACTAACGCTATCGCGTATCCACTGTACAAGAGTCGGTCACTCACATCACTCGCCCTGTCTGCGTCAACATACATTTTGTTGTCGTTTGTCTTCCGGTTAGTAATTTCGTAGTTGACAGTGCCTCTCAAATATCTAAATATACTTTTCACTCCGGTCCATTGCTCGTTACTTGAATTCGTGGTGACATCTGGTCTCGTGTTCGTAGCTAGATACAGTAATCCACCTATTGCTGGTTAGTATTTTGGCTTGGCTCGTCTGCGTTTGCCTCATTTTTTCTGTTTTTTACGTTAACATCCATTGGTGTTTTCATAGGTTTACATTCGCTCATGCCACATTCATTTAACAAATTTACTATGTAGTCACTTTGGTGTATTCTCATCTCATTTCCAGTACGTTTAATGTTCACCGATAGTACTCGTTTCGCACTTCCTGGCTCTTTAATTTCGAATTCACTTCGTATGCTTCGCTTTATTTTGTCTATTTCCCTTTGATCAACATGTAACACTAGATCTTCAACGTATACCGGAATAATTAAATCCTTTTCGTCACTGTAATACACACCCGAATCAGACACATAACGTTTTAGTCCTTCTTTCCAAAGATAGTCGTTAAGCCTGTCGTTCCATAGAAGTCCTCATTCGTGCAACCCAAATAGTCCATTTTCAAGTTTAAACATGTATCGCCGTTTTTTCAGGTGGGGTATCTACCACAACCTTTTTTATCTCAGCATTAGGCATGCTCGGGCCATTCATACCAATACGTTCAACCTTCTTTCTTTCTTGTCAACCCTTAGTGCCAGCAATATTCTGGTGATTTTTCTCATTACTACTGGTGAGAAGGTTTTGTGGTAGTCTAACATTGCCACCTCGTTGTTACCAAGTTCCACTAATCTTGCAGTCGTTTAATTTTTTCTTAAATACCCTAGCACTCCGTAATACTCTTGATCTGATGGTCGTTTCACTAGTTGCCATGTTTCGTTACATTCAAAGTTCTCAAATTCTCTTCTGATAGCTTCTAACCATTTCACGTTTTCATCGCATTTATCACTTCGTAGTACGTTTTTGGTTCTCTGTTCTTACATTCGTTTAAATGATTAGTGGTCCTCACGTTTGAGCGTATGTTATTGTCAGTGGCACATAGTCATTCATCATCGTGGTTTATTAATTGCTCGACAGCCTCTCATATGTTTCGTTTCATTCATTAATTATATTTCTTGAATCTAGCTGACCCTCCTCATTTAAATCTCGTTCGCTTTGCTCGTCGGAATAATCGTATTCTACGTCGTTATCGTGTGATTCTTCTTCACTTTCATCGTAGGACAGCAATTCGTTTGGTTGTTTCCCGTTGCAGTCCTGCGATTCATCATCGTCGTCACTCGCGAAAGGGTTAACAAAACGGTTCCATGTAATACCCTTTTTAAGCTCGTTACTTCCATTTTTCATAGGAAATTGGTTTCGTCAAACGTCACATTTCGCCTCGTTATAATGCACTTCTTTCGATCATCCCAAACTCTGTAAGCTTTCGAAAAAGGTTCTTAACCTACGAATATTCCTTCGCTTCATCGAGGTTTGTATTTCTGCTCGCGAATACTCTTGAGGTACCAACACCTACAACCAAAATTTTCATATGCGTTACTCCTGTCTTGCGATTAATCCACAGTATGTAAGGCTTTTGGCCATTGTTAGCCCTAGTTGGTCCTCTGTTTTTGATATAGTTTGCCACGCCTCATAATTCATCGCCAGCTCCTGCATCCTTCATTAAGCATCTCGTTATGTTCATCAGGGTTTGGTTTAGCCTTTCCGCTACACGGTTTTGTTATGTTGAGTACGGTGCCGTTAACTCTCTTTCGATTCCATGCGGCTACAAGTAGTCGTTGAAGTTGCGATTAACGTATTCACCTCCGTTGTCAATTCGTACCGTTTTAATCTTATGTTCGTGCAACCGTTCTTTATTTTTGTACTTCATAAATTTGTCCAAAGCTTCACTTTTATATTTAACCGCGTACACTTCCGTATATCGACTATAACCATCTGTGAACGTAACTACGTATCTATTTCCTCCGCGTGAAGGTGGACTAATTGATCCTATTAGGCCAGGATGTATTAGGTCCACGCAGTTTTTTCGTCTACTTTGAGTCATCTTGGGGAATTTCTGTCGCTTAATATTGCACGTTTCACAGACACTGTTACATTCTTCTGAACTTAGATTGTACATTCCTCCCAAATTGTGCATCACGGTTTTGATGGAATGCCTTCTGTGCCATATTTCGTTTGATGCACCGTCTAACGTATAAGCACATTTTCCTGCTTCGCTCATAGTATACACGTTGTTTCTCCTCGTAACCGTTGCCAGAAAATCTCCATTGCTACTAAGCGTTGCTTCTGTTTCATTGAAGCTCGTTTGTATGTTGGAGTCGCTTAAGCGGGATACGGATAATAAATTTCCCTTTAATCCCGGAACATATAACACATCGTCTAAAGTCATACTTCTTTCGCCATTTTCGTGCACCCATGTGATCTTCGCGGTACAGTAACTCTCGGATTTTAAGGAATTTCCACCAGCGCATATAATGTTTGCCGTTCAATTTAGCACAATTTTTTCTTTTCTCCAGTTAAATGATCTGATGCTCCGCTGTCGAGTAACCATTCGTTTTCTCTTGAAAAATCCCTTTGCTATTTTCTGCTTCGCGCACTTGCTCACACGCGTTAGCAACTTTGTCTTCAGCCGGTTTGTCGTCCCTTTGGTTAGGTTTGTTCCTGTCATTGAGTACACGTCCATGTTTCACATTATCACCGTATTTAGGACAAAATTTGCCTATGTGCGCAAATTTATTGCATCGGAAACATTTTACGCTTGATTCGCAGCATGCAAATCGTATCGTTTTCGCGCGAAGGAAGCAATCGTTCCTCTTCAGAAAGTTTTTGTTTAATTGCTTCAAGATTAATCTCTTTAGAGATTAAATCAATTGATCGTATTGCCGCGTGATATTTCTTGCAGGTCGATAAGAATAATCCCAACCTGTATTTTAAAATCGAATTTTAAGCCGTAATTATCGAGTTTTTTGTATATTTCCTGTCAAGATATTCATACATGGTTTCCTCTTCACCCTGATGTTCGCCAACATAATCTTTGAGTATAGCAATTGCGTGATAACTATCTAATTTGGTGTGGGCTTCGTTTAACTTTTTCCATATCTCGTAACTGCTTTCGTAACCTACGATTAAACTTAAATTTTTATCGTCCACGTTTAATATAATTAACGCTTTGCATTTATTTTCAACAGAATTATTGGTGTCTGTTTTGATAAAGTCAACGTTCTCTATCGCTTCGATGACGTTATTAATTGTTAAAATGCTTATAATTCGTGTATCCCAAAACCGATATGTTGATTCGTTAAGTTTTTCTATTTCTGTCTTACATGGCGTCGTATACATTTTAACGTAGGCGTACACTTGCGTTTTATAGTAAGAATCGTTGACGCTCACCGCGACGATTTACACTAACACAAACAATTACTTAAAATTTCGTTTTTGGATTAACGTCTGGGCCCATAACCTGCCATTAATTGAAGCTATTTTGTTGAGTTTTGATTTACTTAAGAAACGATACGAAATACATTACATTAAGAGATCGTACATAACGTCACATTAACTTCGCGTTCATGCTTTCACTGTCACCTCTAAAGTAGTAATGGGACCTCTCGAATGAAAAATAATCGATCATTCGATTGTACGGATATCTCGAGATATTTCGAGTGATTATGCGAAAATCATTCGAATGGTTTGTTGATCAAAGTCAGCACCACAAACCGTTTGTGGTCAGCACTCACTCCGTCGCGTCACTCATCATCGTATTCATTCGTTCTACTTTCCTCTCGCTTTTGGCTTCAGCGATAAGATCGAATTATTAGTACACTACAGCTTCGGTCGGAGTCGGAACCTATTACAAACCTATCGCGCGTTCTGTAGCCTGTTATAAGGGTTATTTTGCTTGCGCAGTGTTTAGTTTATTTTAAATTAAATTTTATTCAACCATTCGACATCAACAAACATTAAAAATAATTCTTATTCAAGTTTTAATGTTTGAAAGGATACGTAGCACAATTCTGAATACAACAAATTCTTAAATTAGATGTCTGATTCAGTATATATGACTAAACAAAATGTTATGTACAAAATGGAAAGAAAACATTTCTTGCACAGCTTACCTACCACATTAGACTGATCCGTCGTTTTTATAAAAACTCCCAAAGTATAGATTTTTATTACCAATACGGCGACTAATTTTAATTTTCGAAATTGCCTTGTTGCACGATTGATTTGACCTCAGTGAAACTAAACTTAACGCAAATGAAAAGATAAGGGAGAAAAAAAATTGCAACCACTTTGATAAGACAGTTTTATCGGATATCATAATAATAATTATTTATGTATGGTTTCACCACCGCCGAATCCTTTGGCGGTAGCCGCACGTGCAGCGGCGTAAGCGATTAGGTTATCCCACATACATCTGTGGCGATTGCCGATTGTACCGAGCCTACTTGGTGTTGCGAGATTTGAGAACTCGTGTTTTGAAAAACGAGAGATTGTCCTAAGTGAAATAATTTTTTGGAATGGAATCATTCGAATGATCATTCGATTGTAAATTTCACTCGAGAGGAAAAGTTAAACGAACCACACACCAAATTAGATAGTTATCACGCAATTGCTATACTCAAAGATTATGTTGGCGAACATCAGGGTGAAGAGGAAACCATGTATGAATATCTTGACAGGAAATATACAAAAAACTCGATAATTACGGCTTAAAATTCGATTTTAAAATACAGGTTGGGATTATTCTTATCGGCCTGCAAGAGATATGACGGGCAATACGATCAATTGATTTAATCTCTAAAGAGATTAATCTTGAAGCAATTAAACAAAAACTTTCTGAAGAGGAACGATTGCTTCCTTCGCGCGAAAACACGATACGATTTGCATGCTGCGAATCAAGCGTAAAATGTTTCCGATGCAATAAATTTGCGCACATAGGCAAATTTTGTCCTAAATACGGTGATAATGTGAAACATGGACGTGTACTCAATGACAGGAACAAACCTAACCAAAGGGACGACAAACCGGCTGAAGACAAAGTTGCTAACGCGTGTGAGCAAGTGCGCGAAGCAGAAAATAGCAAACGGATTTTTCAAGAGAAAACGAATGGTTACTCGACAGCGGAATAAACTTTTGGTAAAATTTTGTAAAAAGTAGTTTTTTTCGGTCAATCATTGTCGATATCCTATTTAATTCAGAATCCACATTTGTTCCATGATACATCTTAGTGAATACACACTTTTTATCAATATTGTAAGTTAAGACCTTTATAAAACTATGTATTCTGATCTCAGTAACATATTAGATTTAGTCCCGATGAAGAAATAAAATTATTTCAAAATATCGACCACCACAAAAGAATTTTAAATTTTTTAAAATTATCAACCGTTTTAGACCCTATACCGAAAGTTATCCCTTATAGTATTTTTTATATATATATATATATATATATATATATATATATATATATATATATATATATATATATATTTCTACTTTCTTTAATTTAAACCACGTAGTAAAAGGAATCAACACCTCGACACTCTACAAAACTACGTGCGTGTGCGCGCGCGTGCGTGTGCGCGCGCGCGTGTGTATGTGTCTGTTTGTATGTGTCTGTGTCTGTCTGTATGTCTCTCTGTCTGGCTGGATATCTGTCTGCATGTCTGTCTATCTGTATCCCTGTCTGTCTGGCTGCATGCCCGTCTCTCTATCTGTGTGAAGCTTTCTAAACGTGGAATAGGCTGTAATTAATACGAGTTAAATCGGAAATAAGTTTAATTTTTGATATGATAATAAGTAGAGGAACACATATTTACGTCTGAATAACTTTATTAATTTTAACAATATAGAAACCTAATAAGGCTAGTTTAAAAGAATCATGTTTTGTGCGAATATAAATAATGCAACAATATTTTACTAATCATTATAAGTTTTTGTTATGAACGAATAAGTTCAAATATATAATAAATAGTTATTATTAATTTTATTAAATACATAAATAAAACTTTACCTCGAGTAGGATTTGAACCTACGACCTGTATTTAGATATAACCAACTGCGTTGTCGAGATCAAGCAATCGATCCAAACTTTGTCTTTATGTATGTAGAACTGTAACTGTAACTGTAAAGACAAAGTTTGGATCGATTGGGGCTTGAATGTCGACAGCGCAGTTGGTTAGCGCGTACTCTAGAAAAGTACAGGTCGAATTTAATATCACTTTTGATAACAAGACGATTACCAATTCTAAAAACTACAAGAACTATAATGGGGTAAGCAATGAAAATTTTAATTTGGAAACTTAGCGTACTTTGGAATAGTAAACAATTTTGACAATTCATCATAGGTTTTGACACTATTTTTACAAAATGAGACATTTAAATTTAAGGAAGAAGTCATTCGTGTTGTTGTTTCTTTCGAAAATGGTATCAGTATTCGACAGGTGGCCAAAAATTTTAACGTCAGCCCTTGCGTCATCCATCGTGCTTGGAATCGATATGTAGAAACAGGAGGATATAAGACGCATAGGACATGGGTCGTAAAAGGAAAACAAACCGAATTCAGGACAGGTTTTTCATCCTATCTTCTTTGCGTTCTCGCATATCGACAGCCAAAGATCTTCAAATCGAACTTAGAGCCACTCATAATGTTGAAATATCCGAGCAAACAGTTAGGAATAGACTGACAGCAGCCAACCTGAGACCAAGAAGACCTGTGCCAAACCCTGTTCTAACTCCTAATCACATAAGGTTGCGTTTAAATTTTCCTTGTGAACATATGTCGTTTGGCAACTTCGACAGTGGAGACCAACACTTTTTACGGATGAATCACGATTTCGTTTAACTCGTTGTGATGGTCGAGTACGTATATTCCGACGTCCACATGGACGCTATTCTGCAGCAACCATAGAAAAAGTTGAAAAATTTGGTGGTAGATCTGTGATGGTTTCGGCTGGCCTTAGTCTTGATGAAAGAACAGATCTTCTAGTAGTTCCAGGAAGATTAAACGCTCAACGATACATCGATCTGATTCTGGAGGATCATGTTATACCGACAGCTTATGGTATAGGCCTGAATTTTGTTATTATGCAAGATAACGCAAGGCACATACTACGGCAGTCACCATGAACTTCCTTCAGCACAATGGGATTCAAGCCATGGATTGGCCACCACTGAGTCCTGATCTAAGCCCCATTGAACATCTTTGGGATGTGTTAGAAAGGCGTGTTCGGAGGCGCTCATATCCACCTAATACCCTTCAACAACTAAAAGAAGCTCTAATCGAGGAATGGGATAATATACCTCAACAAGATATCCGTAGGCTTATATGCAGCATGCCACGGAGATGTCAAGCACTAATTTGTGCTGTTGGATATAACTTTACGTTATAGAGGTGGCTTGCCTGCTTATTCCACTTTATTTCATGTAGTTTTTTCCAAGTTGGTATGGTTATCTTAAAAGTGATATGTAGAATTTGTATTGTTTTTGCAATTTATTTGAACAAAATGTACATCTTTAAAACAAGCGTTATTAGATTTCTATAATGTTAAAATTAATAAAGTTATTAAAATATAAATATGTGTTCGTCTAATTACATACACCATTTAAAATCATAATTATGTTAGAAATGGATAACATATTTATACCTTAGTTCCATCTGGCACTTCAAATGATTACTTGTAGGTTGAGATCCACCGCAAATGTGACTTTTAAACATCCATATATACTTGTAAATGTGAAACAAATGTAGAGAATTAAAGAACATTTTTAATGCACTACTTTCCAAATGAAATTTAACAAATAAAATAAATATGAACATGTATTTACAATAAAATAATACAAATACTGTATGTATTAATGAAATATTAAATGTTTAATTCTATTTTACACAACTTTGGATATAGTTATAGCCACTTTACATCCCAATTTTATTACTTCTGAAAACGCTTTGTAAAAAGGTGCTTGTTCTGCACCATGATTAATCCCAATGTCATGGTGTTCTTGTTCTTCATCCCTAAATTTTTGTATAGTTTCTAATATTTCTGTATTGGTGTTTGGGTTCTCCATAAGTTGTCTTAATTGATCATTATAATGCTCGACAATTACAGTTTCGACAGCAACTGTACAAGCCATGGCAGCTTTATCACCCAAAAGTGCAGAACCCGCACCTAAGACAAAGCCTGCGACATTCCATATAGGAACCATAATTGTCGGACGTACTCTGTATTTTTTGATAAGTTCCTCAAACTTAGCACGATGGACTTTTTCTTGATCCCACATATGTTGTATTAGAGGGCCTTTTTCTGTGTTTCCCAATATAAACATTTGTCCGGCATAAATTCTATCTGCCCCTAGTTCACCTGCATGATCAACTCGAACTATAGAATGCAAATCAGCATTGGAAGAATACAGCCTTGCTGCTATATTCCAATCTTTCATTCTACTTTGAATAATTTGTCTTGAAAACATTACCTTGTGCTTTTTACAGATTTTTAGCTAAGGTCAGATTCTAGTATTTTCAAAATATGTGCTATTATGAAAAGAAGTTAAAAAATTCTATAAATATTCTTCAGGATGAAGCTAAAGGTAAAATTGTTAAACTTTTAGAAAAACGCAACACTTCACAATTTTAACCTATAATTTTTGCAAATCTAACCTAAAGATTTGCTTTTAGATTTGTTACATTTTCATACAAAAGTACCTTGTATTGATATAAATTATCACAATTCTCGATGGGCATGGAAATTTTACAGAGATTATGTAGCAAAAAATATGCCTGTTGTTATAAAAAATGCTTGCAAGAACTGGAAAGCAACGGAAGTATGGAGCACCAATTATTTTATGTAAGGGTCATTAGTGGTAAGAAGCCTAGTTGTTAAATTTATTTTCAAAACTTGTCTTCTATATTCCTAGTAAATCATAACTACCTATATTTATTGTAAATTGGGTAATACCTTTTATATATGTTACAGCCAAAGTGATTATTTAATGAATGTACGCACTAATAATGTGTACCTTTACTGATTTGATTAGTAAATGTGCCCGCTTGAATCTCATTTAGAGAAAATGTAAACGCAAAATCCAGCAGAGGACTGCTGCACAACTTAGCCTGTAGGATTTGGCAAACAAAATGTCAATGTAATACAAAATGTCATGCATATAAGTGTGTGTGATTGTTATTTAGCTGAAAGTGCTATCATAGTTTGTCTTGTTCCAATAAATAAATTATAGAATACCTAGTTTTGTCGTTTAATACGATTAGTAGTAGAATTTAACTAGGTATGTATATGTTCCAGTAATTAACGTATCTAGAGTAGTTACTTAGCCTTAATGTTTATGGCACGAGCAAGCATAGTGAAGCAAGTGCTCTAAGTTATGGGGAAAATGTTAAGGCTTGTTACGACTCGATGTGTGTTCATTAGTTTATTGTTCATTGACACATTAATTTACAAAAACCATAAATGCATACCTATATTAATTTATAATTTCTGAACATTTTTAAACTTCTAGAGGTTGTTTTCAACACTATTCAATACTAATTTAATAAATAAATATGATCATTTGAAATGTGAAATCAGTAATGTCTAATTATTTGTTTATGCACCAATTGCATGTGTGTTAAAGGTGCCTTAACATCCACCAATGCATGCATGTTAAATTTAAGTAGGTATATGCCAGGTCCTACATGGCAAGCTGAATCAATATGTATCTGGGAAACTACTAGTTTTCTGAAAGTTTATATGCAGGGGTTAAAAATGTATTAAGGGTACTTAGAAATTTAACGTAGAACAAAACCTTAATTTGTGTAAATGGTAATCCCTCTTCATCTCTTCACTAATGGATTTTATGCTGGACGGTTAGAGCACATTGTGATATTTACACTTCTACATTTAAAATAAACGGTTTTTGTAGAAACTGGAAAAAGTCAAAACATCTGTGTTTATTAGAGAATTTGAAATTATACGGCGAACTAGACAGACAGAAATAATTAAATAGGTAGGGATCCAAGCTCTGTTACTCTACAATCCTCTAGGATCCTAGGGTACTGTAGATTTCAATTTTCCTTTTTGTTTCAATCTTTAAACAGATTGAGGTTATAATTTTCCACGACGTAATAGTATATTGTTTTACGAGTGACAGTAACATTTTTGAAGCGAGTAGAACAGTTTACCTGCCGAGGCGCAGCCGAGGCTGGTAATGTTCACGAGCTTCAAAAATGTTTTCGACGAGTGAAACACTATACTTTTCTACAACCCTGTTTATATCATAATAATATACTAAAAAGAACATTGAACAAATATTTTATTTGATAGTAAAAATAACGGAATTTTTCAAAACATTACTTATGATTTAAATATTGGTATAATTGTTACATTCGAACAACTATTCAAAATTATAGGAGTATTACAATCAAGATTTTTATGTATTGAGGTAGAAGATGTCACATCTGTTATGTTGTTAACTGATGTCACTCCATATGATGATGCGCCGTCATCGGAGAGCGTTTTATTTTGTATGGATTGTAAAATTTTGGTTTGTATTTGATTTTTGCTGTTAACTGATTGATCAACATATCCTTCTGCAACGTTACTAGATTACCAGCCTCCATGCTTTTTAATTGAAGTAAATCACCTCCTGCATCCACTAACAGCGTTGCGGAAGTTCTGCGCAAACAATGCCCGGTATATTTTTGGGGATCAGGCAATTTTAAATATTGAGCTACTTGCATAGGAAATTTACTAAATTTACTTGTCGAGTACACTTTCCGTTTTGGTAGTTTATAAAGAATCTTGTATTTTTTTGGTCCATATCTAGTGGACGAAGGTTCATATATATTTTAGAAATTTCGTAGAAGAATCCAGAAATGTGGAAGGAACGCGGTACTTTTGTTTTTGTATTACGTATCGTAACTAAGAGTATACTGCTAGTATCTTTTACATCATTTACTGTCAAATCTTTTAATTCATGGCAACGACAAGCTCCCGAAATTCCAAAAATTAAGACTACCTACAAACGTGAATTTAATATTAATATTAAGAATTTTTCACATTAATAAAGTAATTGTTACCTTAATCATTAAGTATTTGGAATTGGGTGCATTCTTTAAGAAAGTACGTATCTCATCGGAAGAAAAAATTTT
This sequence comes from Vesta saturnalis, assembly GCA_036346205.1. NCBI lineage: Eukaryota > Metazoa > Arthropoda > Insecta > Coleoptera > Lampyridae > Vesta > Vesta saturnalis. Next base: position 283,198 of record JARFJB010002351.1, on the reverse strand, counting down.
AGATTTTTGACTTTTAAATTCATCTGATTTTCGTTTCAAAAAAGAACGCAACTTGGGATATTTACTTATATCTATATTATTTTTAATCGATAAAGTGGCTTTCAGCATCGAATACATAGACCATAGCGTCGATGACTTAAATTTTTTTGATAACCATCCAAAGTACGCAAGCAGCACATTTTCCGAAAATGAATTAACATGATTGTTAACTCTCCAATCCATGAATTTTTCATATATTTCTTCATATCTCTTTTTAGATTTTAATGGTAATAAATCCAAAGATGTCTGCTCAGCTTGATTTGTTATTTCTGGTGGTGTATTTTGAAAATCTAAATCACTTTCCGATTCAGAAATCATGATAACTTATTCAAAAAACTAACAATGCTTTGAGTGTAAACAATTAAAGAGAAGTGTCAAACCGAGTGTCAAACTAATGAAACCTGGCAACTAGATATAAAATGCATTCTTATTAAAGAAATGATTCCTATCTTTGTTTATTAATAAGCAAAATTCGCAAAACATTATATACGAGGACGGCAAATAATTGAAAATATAAATTTAATTTTCGTCACTAGAGACGAAAGTTAACGTTATGACACTTTCTCTCACTGGTGACGGAAATCACGTTTTCGCTGAATGTATTATATTACAAAATGACGACTTTTGTATAGGGTTGTAGAAAAACTTATTTGACTGTTGTAGATAAAATAATTAGAAGATACATCATATAAATTAAATTTTATTGTGGAATAACTTCAGTAAAATAATTGCCTTTTCAAACTAATAATATTTGAAAATCGTGGATTGGAACTCATGGTCCTGTGCGTTGGCCAGCAAGATACCCTGGCTTAAACCCTGTTAGACTTTTTTATGGGATACTGTGAAAGATAAGGTGTTCGACACACTTATTCAAATTGAGGATCACTTACAGGCAAAAATAATAAACCTGTTCCAATGTATCAGCGGAAACCATTCGTGAGGCGGTGTTAAACATGGACAGAAGAACAGTGCTCTATATCGAACATAGAGGGGACATTTTGAGCAGTTTTTATAAAGTGCATTAATCTAGTTTGTTGTTTATGTATTAATTTAGTTTGTTTAGGTGTTTGTTTTGTTTGTTAAGACTTTGAAAAACGCATTTGTTATTTCGCATGATGACTTGATTTCTTTCATTTTTTTTCTTGGCCATAAGAAAATAAAAATTACTCATGAATACCCAACTATCTAGTTTGCCTAGAAAATTTTTAAGGAGTGCTTGCTCAATTATGTAAACATGCTAGTCTTCATATCAAAAGTTATTAAATAAAAACGCAACTTTTCAGATTTTTCAGGATAATTTAAAAACTACTAAAGCTATCTGACATTGTTATTTCAAATTTGCAAGATGGCCGCCAGGAGGTGTAACCGCCATTCTAAAGTTTTAAAGTGTTTTTACTGAAATCCACCTAGTAAATGTACCAAAAATGATATGCTTTTTAAAGCTCTTTATTTGAGTAATTTTTCTTTGACGTATCTATTAAAATAAAGTGGGGGAGGGGGGCAATTTAGTGATTTTTAAATAAACAGCTGTAATTCCTAAACAACTGAACTGATTTTAATAAACATAGTCTCGTTCGAAAGAGTATTTATTGCTCCATCAAATCCATCTTACCTGTAATATGTCTAATTTTGACTATTTTTTCATAAAATGAGAAGAAATCATCCCTAAATAGGTGTGAAAACTATATCTCGATAACTTAATCTTACCATAAAATTTCGAAGAAAGAATATTTAGTTATTATTATTATTACACCAGCATTTATTCTTATTTATTTGTCTTTTACAAGATTCAATGAAAAATTTCATCATTTTATAATTTTAAATAATAAAAGTTTTCATAATTTCAAAAATTAAAAAAACATGTAGGGGCATAAGGGCCATTGAGAAAAACGAATACCTAAAATCAACTTGTAAACAAATATTAAAATTTGACAGACAGTCCTTAAAACTATCTATAATGTCTTTTACAGCTGATGAAGCTGTTGATATGATTGCGGTATATTTCGAAATGCGGCATTGGCTGAGAGAGTATACTCATTGGACGACGAAGTCTATTTCCTTGGCCACCCCGATCCCCAGACTTAACTTATTTGGACTTTTATCTATGGGGTCGGTTAAAAGATATTGTTTACGAAACTCCACCAACAACGAGAGGCGACATGAAAGTACGAATTCCAGAGGCCATTCATAACCTGTCAAGAGAAGTTGAAGCTGCTGTAATGTCCATACATGAGCGGCTCCAACAATGCATCGAGGTCGATGGGAGAGAATTAGAGCATTTAAGTAGGCATTAAGTAGGTACATGATGCCTACTTAAGTAGTCATTATTACACAATCGGTGCTTTTTAGGACCATAAATAAACTTAATAAAAAGAATTCCGCAAATTTGGAATAATAACTTTCAAAAATAAATATCATATTATTACATTTAATTTTTGAAATTATGAAAACTTTTATTATTTAAAAATTATAAAATGAAGAAAGTTGTCATTAAATCTTGAAAAAAGAGAAATAAATAAGAATAAATACCGGTGTAATATCGACTTTTTGAAATTTTTAATAACTAAATTTTCTTTCTTCGATATTTTAGAGTAAGATTAGGATACCGAGATGCAGTTTTCACTAACCTATTTAGGGATGATTTCATCTCATTTTTATGAAAAAAAAAGTCATATTGTTGCATTTAATTTTTTAGAAAATTTTGCAATTTTCTGATATATCAAAAAACGCGCTATAGCGGTATCACTAAAAATTAGACATATTACAGGTAAGATGGATTTGATGGAGCAATAAATGCTCTTTCGAACGAGACTAAGTTTATTAAAATGAGTTCAGTCGTTTAGGAATTACAGCTGTTTATTTAAAAAATCACTGAATCACTCCCCACCACTTTATTTTAATAGATACGTCAAGCAAAAGTTACTCGAATAAAGCTGAACTTTAAAAGCATACAATTTTTTGGTACATTTACTAGGTGGATTTCAGTAAAAAATCACTTTAAAAGTTTAGGATGGCGGTTACGCCCCCTGGCGGTCATCTTGCAAATTCGAAAATATTTTCCACGGTCTTTTTTGGCCACTTTAGTAATACAATTTTTTACCGCAACTCTCTATGACGAATAGTTCCGAGAAACAGCACTTTGCATTCTTATCTGGCCACCTAGTACATTGTAAAAGTGACCACCCTGTATACAGGGTGCCCCATAATGAATTTTACACAGAACCATGGTAGAATCCTGACCTAAAATTATGACAATTTGTCAAATATGACCTTAGTAAAATGTTGATAATTAACAAGTTACAGGGTGTTAAAGTTGAAAATTATTAAATTGTTAATGGCTCTAACCGTTTTAATACCTTGTATTTTTGTACTAAATTTAGTTAGGCGCACCCAACCGTAGAACAATATCTTAAATCGTTTTTGCCAGTGACGTACAACATGAGTGATAAACCTCTTCACCCCTCCTAAATATTACGCCACTGTGCGAATATCAATTTCAACTATAAATTCATATTTTCCAATGTCTTGTACGTAAAACATGTACTCTTGTTAAGAACCCTTAAAGTGGATAAGTATCGACATATTAACCATTGAAGAGGTAAAAACACAGTAATTGTAATTTAACGATTGTTGTACTCAAATCTAGATTACTTGTGTCAATTACTCTTTATATGTCATCTAAAAATTTGCTTGTGCCAATGAATGCAATTTAACGATTTTTGTACATAAATCTAGGCGACTTGTGTCAATTACGTATTCTGTATTGTATTGGCAGGATTTAGATAATCACTGAGTTTTGATGAAATGGAAACATGGTCCTTAAACATAAGACAGAGTTTATGGTTAATGCAGGATGGCTCCAGCTGACTGTTCCCGTGAAGTTGTAAGCTGCTTTGGCTTACTTTAAAGTTTACTTTAATTTGCCTCGATCTAGCTCAAGCGGTTTTTAAATTCTATAGAAAGAGGGGTTGTTTGTTGTTACTGGGGTTGATTACTATTACCAGGTTCGTCTACACTGCAATATACCTGTTAGGGTTTTAGACGTATATTATTCCTATTTGTTTTATAAAATCTAAATATTTACACTTTATATTACAACTAACATAGAACGATAAGAAAAAAATAACAAAGGACTTCAGGTAAAATAAACACAAATATCAGGAAGTACCAATGATCGGGACTTCTAGCATCCCTCAGGATGACTAGAGTTGGTCCAGGATTCTCTGGGTGGCCGCCTTGTGTATACGGATTGGAGCGGAGGTCGTCAGGCAGCTTCTCTCCTTACGTGTTCTGTGAAAATACGGTAAGCGAGATGTATATACACTCAGAAAAGAACGGATCCTAATTTATATTACGATACAACGAGAAATTTTATTTATTTTAAAAATAAAATTACCAAAATTGTAAAAGCCAGACCTGTCGGGTAGCTGACAGCAGCAACATTTTATACAGTTATAACTGTGTTTATAATAGCGGGCTAGGTCATGCGGTGATATGATAACTCTCTCTACCTGCTTTTACGGTCAACAGAAAATCAATACTTTTAAAGGGAATATTTTCGCTTTATGCGTTTTACAAAGAATACGGGTCTAAATTGTATAAATGCAACTTACGTATTCTGGGTGAGGGCAGGCTTAAGGCGGTGGCCGCTTAGTAACTCCTTTCTCTTCTGGGTTCGACAGCGTCAATAGTAGCTCCCTGTGGTGGCTCTAACTCGGGGCCGGTTTTAATAATAACAATGAGAAGGTATTTAAACCTTCCGGAAATCGTCATAATTTTAGGTTAGAATTATACCATGGTATTGTGTACAATTAATAATGGGACACCTGGTATATTTTATACACACACACACACACACATATATATATATATATATATATATATATATATATATAGATCTTTAGGTTTTCGCGGCTGCTGTATGTACTGATGGTTTCGGTGTTGATCGGCGTAGCTCTTATGGCCTCCAAAAGACCGTTTGTTGCAAAACGACGTTTCGGCAAAGTCTCATTTGCCATTCTCAGGTTGGTAACTGTCTGCTCCTGCTTCGATTTACTGAACTGAACTAACTTCCTGTTGTGTGTGCTGTTGCTTATGCACCCTATTGCTTTCACTGCTTTTCCTGCTATCACTGCTTTCACTGCTTTCGCTGCTTTCACTATCTTCACTGATTTCACTGTTTGCTTCCTTGTTTTCACTTCTACTTTGTTGATTCTGATTTAGGTGTTGTGGATTTTAGTTGTCTAGGGATTAATGATGTTTTCCATATTGATGGTAGTCTCAGAGCATGGTCTCTGTGTTGAGATTATGTGGGTGTTTTTCAATCTCTATGGTTTCTCTGATAATTCTAGATCTAAAGTGCTCGATGCTTACCAAATGTTGTTTCCTGTTGTGGTTACGTGTTGGGCCAAGGATGATGTCGCTTGAACATTATTAACCGCGTTTTTGTGTTCTATCCTTGCGCTGATTTTTCTGTTGGTCTGTCCAATATACGATAGCCCGCAGCCTCCACATGGAATCTCGTACACTTTGCCTCTCCAACGAGATCTTGTCCTTAGGATTTCTTAAGATCGAATGAATTTTTCGATATGCCGTGAAAGCGTGTCCCGACGATTTGGGGGTAGAAGATTACGCCTATACTTAAAAAATATCTTATAACAGATTATTGTAGTCAACAACGAGGAGCAACTTGTAAAAATATTTTGTATGCACAGGATGACCCATTTTCGAGCACTGCACTAAACTGGTGTTTTTAATGGAGCACTATATATTTTATATATTTGAATTCTCTGTTAAATTCTGAGCAAAGTGATATAAGGTACGACTAATGTTTCCTAATTTACCTGTATGAAATACAGGGTGGCATTTAACAAAATGAGAAAAATAACATCGAGCAAAATAGCCAACAATGTATATGTAGAGAAAAGATTTCTTCAATCTGAATGTAGAAGTTAAAACTAGACATATTGGAAAACCAAATTCCAAAATTTCACTCTTTCAAGATGGGGAACAACAGCCTACTCAATCGACTAATATTTTACATAAAATGTCAATAGCTTAGGAACCGTTAGTCGTAGACCCATAGTATCATTTTCTGAGAATTTAACAGAGAACTCAAATATATAAAATATATAGGGTGTTCCATTAAAAAACACAGGTTTAGTGTAGTGCTCGAAAATGGGCCATCCTGTATATACAAAATAATGGTAGTTATCCAGATAAATCATATTCTAATAATGGTTCGTTAAAAGATATAGCCTGTTGCAGTTTTAGTAAAAAATTCAATTTTATTCATATCTTCAAAACAGTTTGAGATATTTAAATGAAATTTTGCACGTTTTGACAGTTGGCACATTTTTTAAATGTAAAATATTTTTAATTTCAGTAATGGCGTGCCTGCGGACACACATTTTAAAAGAAAAAAGGTACGCCACTGCTTTTGTCAAAATAAAATTATTTTTGGAGTTCTCTTTCAATTTAGAAGAAAAGATTGACTCTTTTATCGGACGCTTGTTTTTGAGTTAAGAAATAAAAGGTGTTTACAATTCACGATATTTTCAGTGGTTTTAATATTCTTTAATAGTAGTTTTATTAATAGTCTTCCAAACTTTGTTCATATTCATGGCCAGGTAGGCGAGGTGGAAGAGACAAGTGTCAATTAAATTGCCACCTTTGAAAATGGTATGCCCCAGAGAAGATATTTCATAGGAACGACTGCAAAATTTTCTGCATACAACTCTTCTTCCATTACTACGTGCTTATTCGTAAATAAGATATATATCAACAAGTTAGACGAACAATAAAACTAACTTACTGTGGAATAAACAATTCCAGACAGCTGCTATCTACGATTTGGCGCATATAATTACCGTTGCTATAGCTACCTTAGTAATTTAATGTATTGTCATTAAGCGTAATTTTGTCATACATTTATTATTGAATGTGTTAATTATGTTGTTAAATTAGTTTGAATGACTCAATTTTCATTAGTAGAACTTGCGGATGTGCATCTTGTTTACGGAGACGCGGATGTAGTGGAAGAAGAGCTTCGCAATTGTATGCAGAAAATTTACAAGACAAGTCGTTCTGTATTGAAGTATCTTCCTCGAATTCACAGTCACCTTAGAAAATCTGATAGCCTACGACATCACGGGCGTACAGGTCGCCCACTTTCACGTACTGTGGAGCTCGAAGATGTTATACTTAAATAAATAGAAGTCAAGCCTTCTACTAGTGTTCGGACTCTAATTATATAGGTGCCTAACATGCAACAGTTTGGCGTGTTCTGCGCGATAATCAACATTACCCATATCACCCAGAAGATTACCCATATCTACGACGTTTATATCGCTGGTTGTTACAAAAGCAACAAGACACGGTTTTGTAATAGTCATTATAGCACCTCTTTAAGCTAGCAAGACCAAATGAGCAGAATCAAACGTAACCTATCCGATTATTTTTGCTAATTTGTACCATTAATAAAAATTTTGCACCCCATGCCGTTTTTACAAAACCCGTGGTGCTGCCACATTAAGACAAGCTAGCAGGACCACAATAAAAAACAATGAAAAGAAAATTAAGATCAGCAACAGAAATAACTGAATTTGTACTAATTTGTATCGTAAAAATAAATTAAATATTTTCATTTATTCCGTGGAAAACAACCCCAATTGATTTCAGACTTATTAGGCTCAAGAGTAAACTACTTTTCCTATCAGCAGCATCAATTGCTACTTACATGCGACGCAGGATAATATGTACCGACAAAATATAAAGTTTTAGATTTTGTACCTCAACCGTTCCTTTGAAAACTGCCCTCAACCCCTATTAGGCTCAAGAGTAAACTACTTTCCTATCAGCAGAATCAATCTGAAAATTTGGCTACTTATTAAAGTCGATGGGGACATCCGCCCAAAATATTCTCAAGATTACAACACTTCTGGTTATACCGAAGTGGATATTAGCTACTTATTTTAAATGGAACACCCTGTATATCAGTTGAGTTGATCGGCCTATTTCCACAATTTTTTCTTTTGAGCGCGACGTTTCGGAAGCGGACTTTGCCTCCGTCATCAGGCTTAGTCCTGAGTACTGTTTTCGCACTTGAGTCGAATTCATGTTATATATAATTTTTCTTCCCAAGCACTTGATTACTCTCAGATTAGAACTTGGTATCTTTCACCTACTAGTCTGACACCTTTATCGCTGAGCCACTGAGTAATCCAATATATATTTTTAGAACTTTGTAATAAAAATAATAATTTAGTGTTGAGGTTGTTGCTATTAATAATTTCATCCCTATTATTACTTATACTTCTAATAATAAATACTGTGCCTTCAGCCCAGCCAGCGATTAAACGGGCCATGTTCTTAAAATTTGATTTGCTTTAATTAGAAAGTGTGTGTATGGTTAGATATGTTCGCTTTATAAAAAGATGTAACCTAAACCTGTAAATAAATGTTAAAATACCTCGGACGCCAACTTATTTTATGGAAAACAAGTAAACCGTAAATGTAATAAATGTAAAATTAAAATATAAAATATTTAACTCAAGTTATAAAGTAGCAAATCTAAATACTAATGTTAGTAAATCGAATTACCTTAAAAATACCTTATAAACTAATGATTAGAAATGAAATACCTGTAGTACTTTTAAATTTTGGTCGTCACTGGTATACTGTTACAGATAACAACACGCTTTCAAATTTGGTTGTGCAATTAATCTTGAAATGGAAATATAACAGAGTTTTAATATTCGGCGATCCCAAATAAGTAAATTCCTTTACAAACAGGCAAACTTGATTGATTTAAATGGGTTAATGTACCATTCATTTATGATTTTCACATAGCAAAAAATTCTACTGCGTCATCCTCGTTAAATTGAAACGTATTAGTACAATGAAATTACGTAAAAGGAAAATTTAACGTTATAAAAAAGTAAATAAAAGTAAAAATAAAAGTAAAATAAAAGTGCCTAAAAAAGGGTAAATATATCAACAATGAAATATAGGTTTAATTAGCTCTTACCGTAAAAAAATTTACGAAACTTTTGATAAAAATATTCAAGGGCAAATATGGACGCTTTTTGCTTTCATTATCGTACACAACGACCTCAAAAAGATGTCTGCGCACGAACTCAATGTACAAAACCTCCACTTTAAAATATCTAAATGCATACTTTTCAGTCACTAAGGTATGCAATTCACATGACACGAAAATGAACGAAGATGCTTAAATTATTGCAAATTTCAACACAAATAAATACATACATAAATTGAAGACTAAAAGTCAGATAAAATTTTGTCTAAAATGTATGGCTACAAAGTGACAGGCCCTCAAAGTTGAATTTTGAAAATCGTTTTTCGCAAATAACTCGAAAACCTTTGAAATTTCAAAATACTATGCCCAATAAAATTATTTCTTTGTTGACGAGGATTTTCTGGTTTGATTGGATTGTGTATGATGGACAGGAAGTATTAGTTTTCACATTGTTCCCGTATACTTTCTATACCAACTTTTTGTGTGTGATTTTTCAGGTGTTTTGGTGAATTTTTGGGCCCGTTATTCAATTTTCTGCAAATTTGGTCCTCATGGTTGTAGTTGATAAAGTGAACGGTTTATGACTTAATTGCAATTTCATGAATCAAAAGTAATAGTTGTCAAAGAGTTTATTAAGTTAAACAAAGTATTAATTAACAAACAAATTAGTTGATTAAATGTTCGAATTGTTCACCGTTAACTGCTATGCATTTACGAATTCTTTTCATGATTGACTGACGTACGTTGAAAAATAATTGCGGGTCATCTCTTGTTAAATTAGAGCAATCAAAAATTCGTTGCTGGAGATGTTGGACGTTTGTAATTGACACCGAATACACTGTCTTTTAAACGACCCCAGAAAAAAACCCATAGGGTTTAGATCCAGTGAACGTGCAGGCCAAAGAACCGGTCCTCGACGTCCAATCCAGTTTGCATTAAAAGTTTGATTCAATGACCGCCTAGCAGTGAGTGCAAAATGAGGAGGCGCACCATCGTGCATGAAACACATCCGACCCCTAACATTCAGATGGACATCTTCTAGTAACTCGGGTAAATCATTATCCAAAAAATTGGTGTAGGAATTAACATTTGAACGTTGTGATAAAAAGAATGAACTGATTAAATTATTGCTAATAATACCAGCCCATACATTCACACTGAATTGCTGTTGATGATTGGTTTCAATGAAAACGCGTGGATAGTAGTAATGATTGTTATGGAAGTTAAAAGTTTCGTTTCTGGCGAAACCTGCCTCATCAGTGAATAAGATAATTGATGGATAATTTCGGTATTCATTGAATTTTTCTAGAAACTAACGTGAACAGTTAGTTCACTCTTGCTTGAAAATCATTAATGGTCAAAGCTTGTATCTTTCGATAATGGAAAGGTCGCAAGAGTTCCGTTTAATAATTCTACATATCGTGGACTGATTTGAATTATTTTCTTACCAACTGACGAGAGTTTGTTGTGGGATCAGCGTCAATTGCATCCAACACTCTTTGTTCTAAAACTGGTGTTCTTGCAGTTCGCCTCCTACCATTCTACCACTGTCAATTTTTGGTGGCATCAAACAACCTGTGAGAACCCGATATGAATAGAATTTTATAAATTGATAATATGTATCACTTGCACGAAGACGCCGGTCAATGTTGGCAAACGTCTCTTTATTCGGTATCCGCCGATTTGAAAATGCCTGGGAATATAAACGAACAGCTTCAGCACAATTCTCAAAATCTCTGCCATACATTATGTGCATATCTGCCATTTCGGTGTTGGAATACCGATTATTATTCATTATGGATAAAGAAATTGTATGAAAACTGATCAAACATCACAATATGACAACTATGACTTTTAGTCCACTGTCCACTTACTAGTACTTAATTGACCGTGATTGATGAAATTGCAGATAACTCTTAAACCGTTCACTTTATAAACTTCAATCAAGAGGACTAAATTTGCAGAAAATTCAATAACAGACCCAAAAAAGTCACCAAAACACCTGAAAAATCATACACAAAAAGTTGGAATAGAAAGTATACGGGAACAATGTGAAAATTAATAGTTCCAGTCCATTCGTAGACAATCCAATCAAACCAGAAAATCTTCGTCAACAAAGAAACAATTTTATTGCGGTTAGTATTTTGAAATTCTTAAAGGTTTTCGAGTTATTTGCGAAAAACGATTTTCAAAATTCAACTTTGAGGGCCTGTCACTTTGTAGCCATACATTTTAGAGAAAATTTTATCTGACTTTTCGTCTTCAATTTATGTGTAGAGTATACACTTGAAGCAGAGGTACGTTTTTTGGTTCACGTTGTATGTATATATATATATATATATATATATATATATATATATATATATATATATATATATATATATATATATATATATATATATATATATATACAGAAAGAACTCGTATTGAAATCAGCAAACTGTACTAGCAAACAAATTTTGACAACTAACTTACTAACGTCAAGTCGTTGCTACGGTGATGAAAAGATATCAGTAAAGGAGACGTATTTCTTGCCGTAAATGTACAGATTGATTGAAAAGTGAGGGACAAATCGTCAATTCTCATCTACTCTACCATATTTTTGAAGGTAATTTTATCCTCTAAAAGTTTTTCCTGAGGTGTATTCCTGTAACAATTCAGTAATTAGTACGCCAACCATAAGTTTTTTCATATCGTTGTGAAGCTTATGAAAAAGGAAGTTTTTCCTTTATCGGCCATGTATCAAATCCATCTTTATTGGAAAAATATTCTTCTTGGAAATTTGTCTTGGGATTTGAAAAAATCATTTCTGAATTCATTATGTCATTAAAAACGTTGAATGATGAGTTTGTCTCGAATGAATTCAATATTCTTTAAGGCAATTTCATCTTCTACAAATTTCTCCTAATGTGTTTTCTTGTAACTCATCTAGTTTGGAAGATACAGCTTGATTTAAAAATAAGTCCATGAAATGGAAAAATTAAAAAGTTAACATCTTGGAAACCATCAACAATAGACACACCCTGTATTAACAATTTTTGTTCCTTTTGGCCAGAGGAATCAGCTGTTTTCGTTTGGGCCATCGAGTTTGGGTCACCCTGTGTGTGTGTATACATATATATATATATATATATATATATATATATATATATATATATATATATATATATACAGGGCGCGGAATTAGTGGGTCGAAGCACGATGTGTCCGTTATTAAAGGAGATATCAAAAAGTTATTTACAAAATTATAGGCAACTTCAAAATTCACATTTTAAAATTATTTTCGTATTTACAGGGTGTTACATATTACCAGGGTGAACCAAACATACTTTTTGTAACACACCTATACACTATTTCAAATTTAGATTAAGCTCATCTCCCTATACTTCCAATATAGGGCTTCATTACGTTATACAGGGTATTTCAAAGTTATAGCCAATTGTACATGAAAATCATTCTCATTTCAACGTCCTGTATACCCAAGACAGAACAAGCTAACAATATTTTTTCCAGGTATAACTTTTTCACATTGGTACAGTGTTACGAGAAAGTGCTATTTCTTTATTATTCCACCAATTGAATATAGAGCGAGCCAAAACTCGAACACATGATTTTGTCAATTTTTTCACATGAATCGCCTTGTATTTTATTTTAAAAAGTGAAAATACACTTTTGTTCTTCCATTTTTATTAAACACTCCCTATAGCTAAAATCGTTAATTTCTGCGATATTTTCAATTTAATAAAGGAAAGAGATTTTTTAAAAATTTCTATTGTAACTAGTTATCCGTGATTAATTCTATAAGAATTTTGTCTTAATAACCGATGTTTTTTAATTTTTTATAATAATTTATCACACTTTTATTTGTTCACGGCTAACTTATGTTAGTATGTTTGGTTCACCCTGGTAATATGTAACACCCTGTAAATACGAAAATAATTTTATAATGTGAAGTTTGAAGTTGCCTATAATTTTTGTAAATAACTTTGATATCTCCTTTAATAACGGATATATCGTACTTCGACGCACTAATGCATTTGAATATATATATATATATATATATATATATATATATATATATATATATATATATATATATATATTAAACCTTCGTGGTTGCGCAAGTTTATTGCGCATGTTGCGCCGTAACTTCTTGCGCAGGTGTATTGCGCTTAAGTTCTTCGCGCATTCTTGGAATACATATAGGTTTCATTTCCACACTAACATGGCTTATTGGATTTTCTGCTAGTGTGATGTATGTGTCTTCCACGAAGAAATACTGGTAAGCTTCGACATTGTGAGTCTATTCACAAATGTGCCTACCGATAAGGCACTAAATATCATATAACCTGAAAACGATGAAACGTTAGACGAACGCACGCAGCTCTCGGTAGACACAATAATAGAACTTCTGACAATATACATTAGAACTGCATATTTCAGGTAGAAGACAAATTATACCAACAAGAGGTTGATGGCGATGGGTTCCTACTATCACCCATAGTGAGCAATATATATATATATATATATATATATATATATATATATATATATATATGGAAGACTTTGAGGACTAAGCGATATCCGAATTCACAGAGAAACCAAGGATGTGGTTTAGATACGTGGACGATACTCTAGTAGTTTGGCAACACGGCAAGCATAAGCTAGATGAATTCCCAGATCACCTAAATAGCCGCGCACCCTCCATAAAATTCACAATGGAATTGAGTCTGAATAAAACTGCTATTCCTGGATGTACTTGTACACAGGAATGACAACAATTTCACGACAAGTGTATACAGGAAACCTACCCACACGGGAGGTACATACACTACAACTCCAATCACCACAAGTGTGGAAAATGCTGTACGATAGAGTAAAACAATATGCTCAAAACAAGAGGACCTGAACAAAGAAAAGAAAATATCGCTAGAACTCTCAGGAAAATGGCTACCTCGATCTAACACCTAACCTAAACAGGTAAAGGTAGCCGAAAAACGAGAACCTAAATATACAGCGATGATATCATATATACAAGGTACCTCAGACAAAATACGTAGGATAGGCAGCAAATACAAGATATGCACTGCCTTCAAATCGATCAGAACGCTCAGGAAATACTAACCAAAACCAAACCATACAATGAAGATCAGAATTCCAAGAATTGTGTATACAACCTACCATGCGAATGCGGCGAGCATGCATAGGAGAGAGCAGTAGACCACTCAAAGTGAGAACGTAGGAACACAAGAACAATGTTCGCAAGGGCGAAACAGAAAAGCAAGAATCGCCGAACATCTCTGGAACGAGGACCACCGCATCCAATGGGATAACATACAGATAGTGAGCTTAAGCGCAATACACCTGCGCAAGAAATTACGGCGCAACATGCGCAATAAACGTCTAGGCAACCACGAAAAGTTTTATATATACAGGGTGGCCATTTAAGCGGGATTGCTCCATAACTCCCTTACTACTACAAATACGAAAAATGTCTTATATAAAAGTTGTCCACTGTCATAAACTACACGTTTTAAAATTATTTTCAGAAATGGCGGACTTCCGGTTATACCGGAAACTCATGCCAACTTCGTTATTTTAAATAGAACAACCTATATATTATTACATTTTGAATTCCTCGTTGAATTTAAAGTTATTTGACATTTTGTAGAAAAATGACGTTTGCAGTGCCGCCGAAAACTTTCAATATCTCGAAGAGGGATATCCATTTGCCACCAGAGAGTCCATCTTTCGTTTGGCGGAACATCATCCAAAAGGTCTTATATTTCGTGTGTTAGAAATGCGAGGTGGCGTTGAGACGTTAGGATACCTTCGTAAATAATTGGCCCAAGGAACCTATCCTTCCAGATTCCAACCCACACATTAAAGGACCGGTGGCCTTGTCCTCGCATTTGCCTGTTAATTCGTGGATTTTCAACGGACCAGTAGTGCTCGTTATTACGATTAAACATTCCATTAGTGGAAAAATTGCACTCATCCGTCCAAATTATTTGATTGAGAAAGTTGCGATTTTCCAGCATTTTGGTATTAAGTTGGTTACAAAAATCCAACCGTCTCATATCGTCCCCAGGCCGAAGAGTTTGACTAACGTGTAACTTAAATGGTTTATAACGGTGTTGCTTTAACACTCGCCAAACTGTCGTTTTTGGCACTTCAGTAGTTTGCTCTATTTCTCTGGTAGATGTTGAAGGATTTTCTTGAACGTAAGATGGATAACATAAAGTCATAACTTTCCAAAAAATGTCTGCTGAAATTAGCAGTGAAGTGAGTGGAAATTTTATAATTAGTATAATACTAACAAATAGTACCTGATGTAATATTTCTTCTTCGGCATCTCTGTCTAGTCTGCTACCGTATGCATTTCGAGGTTTCTGAAAACATCCAAATTCTCGCAAATTTTGGTCTAATTTTAAAAAATATCTCTGGTTTGGTTGCAGCCTCTCCGGATATTCCTCTAAATATCTTTGTTCTGCTCTGACACTATTTCTATTGCAGCTATAAAATATCCTTATCATGTCTCGTTTTTCTGAATTTGAAAACATTCTAAAGAAACTTGCAAATTTTAAAGCACTAACACGAAGGATCTTGCAGTTATTACCCTTTTTCAATTAGAAAATGACATGACAAAAGCTAACTCCTGAGTTTTGTTTGATTCATGGGTATCGTAATAATGTAATATTTAGTTTTTAATTTAAGAGTATTTTAGTTCACAGTCGATCAAACCATGAAGTGTTGTATATTGCTAAAATCAGCATAACATTCTCCATCCAACGCCATAAAAATATGCCTTAACCCCGATAAGAAAAAATAAACCTGATGATGGTTCAGAATAAACGAAACGTCGCATAATATTTTAATACCGTATTAGTATTGTGCGTAAAAAGGTGCCTTAATAATGTTTAATCGAATTTTGAAAATTCCTAATAATAAGGTGGCCAAACGCGAAAACGAAATTTTTAGTTTTTGGGCATAAAACCAAATCCATTCGAGTTAGCTCAAATTTCTTTTCAGATTATTACTCAGCATCGAATTTAGCAAAAGTGCCGAATTTAAACCTATATCCTATCTCTTATAATAAGCGAGATCCCCATGCTTGCCCTTGAATTTGGGACAGCCTGCACATTAGTAATGTTATACTCCATAATTACTCAAAGTGGGGTTAATATAAAAGGTACATGTTACGTCTAAAATTTTATTCGTGTCATTTTGTTGTATTCCTAATAACGATTCTACAACATTTAAAAGAAAAATCACTAAACTAGTTTTCACTCATTAAAGTTTGAAATGAAAAAAAAAACTGTATTTATTATGGCAAGGGTGTAAAACTGCCAAAAACCATAATAATTAACTCATTCTTTCCATGGCCAACTGTAAATCAATAATAAAATCGTTATAACTGTTATTTTTAAAAATAAATACATCATGTCTGGTATCGTTACAAAGCTTAAAAAAATGACATCTGATAAAGGCACAGCCTACTATCCCTTCCATTAAAAAAACGAAAAGTTTGGAATAAGAAGGTAGAACAAAAGTGGCGACGCCAGTAGATAAAGCTTAAAAAACACTACCATTTGTTCCTCTACATTTTTTTCTCAAATTGATAACAGAGTTATTTAGAATTAAATAAAATGCAAAATTTTAGTTTTTTAGTTTTTTTCCAACTGAAAGTGTCGTTAATTTAGGTTCATAAAACTGCAACTCCTTCCCCATTTAACCAAATCTCTTATCTCTTGTGGTTTCCAAGATGCCAATGCTTAAAATGAAAAAACTCACCCTGTGTGTATATATATATATATATATATATATATATATATATATATATATATATATATATATATATATATATATATATATATATATATATATATATATATATATATATATACCATTATCCACCTAGATGAAATAAAATTATTTATTTGTTGTAGGGAAAACATTCCTGATAAAGATGTCACAGTCGCAGTAACTCCAAATGGATACGCAGATGGGTTGATCACAGTACTTAAAGATGGAGAACAAACTGAATTTTTTGTTATGCCTGAAGAACAAAACATGAAAATGAGAGATTTTTTAAACCATATATATCACCCAGTGTATGTACATGTTTGTGTTTGTTAATATGAATAAAAGCTCGTACCTTATTTTAGTGAAAATTTTGTATGTTACATTCAGAAACAAAATTCTAATCTTACTCAAGATTTTAAGGAGCTAATTAATGATGTTGATATTGAATTAAATTGGGCTAATGAAATCTTTGATAAAAACCCAGATGCTATAAACTTTTGGATGGGAGACTCTCGAGCTGCTACAAGTAGTGAGTAGTAATAAATTTTAAGAACTCTTGTGAATTAATATTATTTTAGTGCACAAAGATCCTTATGAGAATATTTACTGTGTTATAAATGGTTATAAAGATTTTATACTTATTCCTCCTACAGACTTACCCAGTGTACCTTATAAATACTATCCTGTAGGAACATTTAAAAATGTTACACCAGATAGTTACGAAATTGAACCAAAACTAAATGAACATGATTCCATAAGTGCTAATATGAAAGTAACCGAGACTTTGAAATGCAATAGAAATGAATATGATAAACCCTATACCTTTAAATATGATTTGATAAATTGGGTTGCTGTTGATCCTGTAAAACCTGATTTTATTTTGTATCCACAATTTAGAAATGCAAGTATGTATAAAGTACGCGTTCATCAAGGAGATTGTTTGTATTTGCCTAGTTTATGGTTTCACCATGTACAACAAAGTCATGGGTGTATTGCTATAAATTTTTGGTATGACATGGATTTTGATACAAAATATTGCTACTATAAGATGTTAGAAAGTTTGTGCTCATAAAGTTTATTAGAATAAAATTATTTTATGTACAATATGCATATATTCAGACAGGATTCAATAACCTGAATGGCGTGTTGTAGTTGAGGTGCTCTGCAATATTGTATTTAGTTAATTACGATTCACTTAAAGTGTTTAAGTTATTGAATAAGTTAACCTGACGTACCAAGTAAGACGGTTATGATAAAGTGCTAATTGATCTAGTTATTTAAAAATTAAGTTTATTGATTGTAAAATATTCACATTATAAACCAATATCTACTGTTGACGATGAGTTCGAAACTGCTGTAATATCAAGAATCATCATTAGTATGTATAAATCTATTAAGAAATCTTTAATAAAAAATTCGACGAAAAACTAGTAACGCAATTCTTTATCCATATCCAATAAAGAAGTAGTTAACCATATATCTGCAACTCAAATGAAACATGAAATCCTGCAACAATATACAAGGTATGAATATCCAGAATTTTAGAAACACCACATGAAAATACCGACCTCTTGGTAATACAATTTTTCAAAAACAAGAGGTAGATTGCAAAGAAACTGACATTGAATGTGCACATCAAACATGAAAACCAAAGGATGAAGTAATAGATCTATAATTGTAAGATTTTTATCGCAGAACCATTTGCAGAAAAGAAATTATTTAAAAAACCGGTTATTTATTGTGTGAAGATCTGATGGCACTTCATGATCAAACATATAAGAAGTAATGTGAAGAATTAAGAAAGTCTGAGTATGGACGTCTGACGGAAGGATTATTTATGTTGATATGAATGGCATTGGTACGCCAAGTACCAACTGCATAAACTTCATGGCAACAAATACAGCCATTGATATGATAAAAATTCTATGAACTTTTATGTTTGAACATTTTTTAATAACATTTCATTTGATCACTGAATTGGAAATACTTTTGTGCGATACACTGCATATCCTTTATTCTATTACTATGCATCTGTAAAAATGTTTTTTTTTTGTTTTACTTTAACTACTCAATGAATTTCATATTTCTTTTCTTTGTAAATATATATATATATATATATATATATATATATATATATATATATATATCTATCCAAATACGATGTAACTGACCCAGGTGTAAAAAATATTTGTTTGATATGTCACTTCCTTCCCACAGTGCATTTTCACACCATGTTGTTAAATATTTTATTAAAGTATGTGTGAGAATTTTTCTAAAGTTGATAATACTACCTAATTTTTTAAACAAAGTATTTTGTTTATTTATTTTTCATCAACTGCAGTTTCACTATTTTTTATACATTTCCACTGTGGAACTTGCAATTGGAATATACACATATTATAGTTATTGTTATTTTATAGTTTTTATATATTTATGTTAGTTTCTCAGTGTGTACTTCATATTATTATAACAACCAATACGAGCGCTATGACATTTGAAAGGTAATAGATAATCACTCAATACCTCAATGCATACAAATTGTATCTTTTTCTAAGGTACATATCAATTTCGAATTGACTGATCTGAGACTGTTGAAAACTAAATCGAAAAGAAATTGTATTACATAGTATAAAATAGATGTTAAATCTCAAAAATAAGTGATGAATACAAGGAAACCACGTCAGTTTCTGTTTGAAACAGTTTATCTCGAAAACGGTTCGAAATCGAAATAGCATTATCTGATTAAAGTCAGTCTAAAATGGAATGTAGAGCTCAAAAATGTGTAAATACAGGGTGTTCCATTTGAAAAATTGACTTCCAATCCTTTTTCATGTGAACAAAGTATCTGCATTTTTAAAGACCCTGTATGAGGCAAATAAATATATGACTTGAAGTGAAGATCCTCATGGTATCACTCCACTCCATTTCGAATTGGATCGTCTATTATGTCCAATGTCGATTTTAATTTTATTAGTTGTCCCGAACATCGTACACTTGTAATTACATCAATTATTCAGATGACTATTAGAATTTACATGCTTGGTGTAAAAATGTAAATAAAAAATTGTTGGGTAGAGATAATCGTTGCTATAAAGGCAATGATAAATTTAAAATTTATGTTTTAAGTAAGTGTAGAAAAAAAAGACAATTTAGGTGTTAATGACTTTTACTGTATTTATAATAAATTGTGAATATTACATAAACTGGTAATGGTTGCCTTCTATATTTGGTACTACTCGTGGTGTATTATTCCAGAAGGAATAAAGTGTGAAATGGACCAGTTTTAAAACTTAACAAGTCAATATACAGCCTTAAACAAGCATCAAGGTGCTGGAACGATAAAATAAATTATTATTTAATGTCTTGGTTTTAAAAGATCGAATAGTGACTATTATGTGTATTTTAAAGATTTTCAAGGAACCTAGTTTATTTAATGTTATACGTTGATATTATTTTAATATGCTGATTAAGAAATGTAAAGAAGATCTATTGGGAAAATTTTATGTGAAAGACAAGGGTAATTTGAAAATTTTTAGGATTAGAAATAAATTACAATAGAGAGTTAAGAATTTTGAAAATTAGTCAGAGAACATGCTTGTTAAAAATTTCGAAACATTTTAATTTTGATAACTCTAAGGCTTGTCAAACCTTGATTGATCCTAAATTAAAGTTAGAAATTAAAGAAAACCGGTGAGAGAACTGATAGGATGTCTGATGTATTTAATGTTAGGTTTACACCCAGAGATGTTTTGTAGTCAATTGCTTTAGTAGATTTCAGGATAAAAGTTCTGAAGAAGTGAGGATACATTTGAAACGGTTGTTAAGGTATTTAAGAACTACAGGTTTTGAATTAGTATATAAAGGAGTGATAAACCAACGTTTATGTGTTACGTTGATTCAGACTGGGCAGGTGACTTAAATGACAGAAAGTCGATATCAGGCTATTTAATGCAAGTATATGGAAATACAGTGTCCTGGGTTACAAAAACCAAATTGTGTTGCATTATCTAGTACAGAGGCAGAATTGGTAGCATTGTGTTCTGCGGTACAACATAGTTTATGGTTTAAAAAGCTATTGAACGATATGAATGTGAATGTTGAGTCCTTTAAAATATTTGAAGATAATCAAGCTTTTATACATTTAATTAAAATCCTGAAAATAATAAAAGAGTAAAACATATAGCTTTAAAATTTAACTTTATTTCTGATCATGTAAATGAAGGTGATATACAGATTGAATATGTTAGTACAAAAGATCAGTTAGCAGACATATTAATAAAAGGTACAAATAAGTTACAAATTCAGAATAATGTTAAAAGATGTTAAAATTAAGAAGGGATGAAAAATTAAGCAATAAATAGTTTGTAGTTCCATGTATGTTTTCTAATATTTAAGTAGTTAAATAAATAGCGTAGCATGGGTGCGTATGTTCGTGAATCAGAGAAGTAAATGTAATATTAAAATAATAATTATTGAAATAAAATGTACCTATCTGAAGTAATCGTGCGTATCAATACAAAATAAACTAGCAAGATAAATTTTGTTTTACGTAAATGAAGCCTTTGTATTTATTTGATGATATAAAGACTTCCTTATAATCTAAGTCCTATTTAAAAATAACGAACGATGGTGCAAAAGGTACCATGAAATTTATAACAGAATGAGAGTAATTATTTTTGACAGAATCTTGCAAACTGGTTTTAAAGGTGGCGCGCAATGCTTTACTTTCCCTGTCAAACGTAAGCGGGTGCTCTACTAATTAATGAATTCAAAGTATGGATGGAGGATAACCATCTGAAAGTATACATTATTTATGGTTGTACTAATAAAACTGATTAATAAATAACAAAATTTAGACCCTTTATTTTATTATTCAGTAGCGTGGGATGATATGGGTTAAAAAGCTTTCATGAATTCAAAAATTGTATTTTAATCCAAAATTTTGACACTGTAGCCTCTTTTGTAACCTATGCACTGGAGGAATAGCAGAAACTTAGCTAAATAGTAGAATAAGTATGAATGATACTTATGTTCTTGGTTATAGTTATATACGAAAAGATTGTGCGAAAGACGAGGTGGTGGGCCTTTTTTACATTAAAAATGATATTTTTTACCAACTAATTGAAGGCCAGTTAATAGAATCCGCGCTGATTGAACAGGTATTGGTATCCTTAAAGGTGAATAAAAAACGTTTTATTTTAGGAGTCACATACAAATCGTTAAACATAACATACAGAAATGTTTTAAACATATAAATTTACAGGAATTTGAGCAAACTGGAGCTCGTGTTAATTGGATGCATGTCCAAAAATTAGGAAATGTTGACTCTAAAGTAGAATTTCTGCATTCCTGTTTGATTTGATGAGTCTGGACCTTAAAACTGTATTAATTATTAAAAAGAAATGTCCATGGATCATTAGTGTTATCCGGTTAATAATATCATTGCGGAACAAAGCGTTGGAAGAATATAAAAAGGTCAAGAATATAAATTGTAACGTTACCTATTCCCAACGTAAATGGAAAACTTACAAAAACTTAAGGAACTTTGTTACTGCGTCTGTTAGAGGGGAGAAAAAGGCTTATTTTGAACACGTTTTAAATTTAAATATTAAACATTCAAAAAAGGTAACTAGCGTCTATTTTCTGGGCTCTACAAATGAACTTTATGCATAAATAATATTGCGCATTATCAAGGTAAAGAAGGGTAAAAATATCTGGTGTGGAACACCACATGACCTTCCAACCTACAAAATGGAAATTAAAGGAAATGAAATGATTTTAATAAAATTTTTTAAGGATAATTATGCAACCTCTTTTATAAGAGGCTCATTACGAAAATAGGCAACATTGTAAACGCAAAAACAATAATCCATGTCAAACAGACGTTTAAAACTCCAAGACAGACAGAAGTTAATAGACTTCTAGATGCTAACTTAAATTAAAACAAATGAAATAGTTTTGATTTAAATTTTTTAAGGATAATATGCAACCTCTTTTTTATACGTTCATAACAAAAACAATAATCTACGTCATAATGACGTTTAAGACTTCATGTCAGATAGAGATTCATATATATATATATATATATATATATATATATATATATATATATGTTAACGTAAAAAAATATTCCAAAGCCGCCCACTTCTATAAAAATATCGATAACACAGTTTAGGCATTTTCAATCATATTTATTTAATTTTTACATTAAAAACTTTATGACGAAAATTTATCTAAAATTAAATTTTCTTTAAAAATACGTCTATACTTTTTTATAAAATTAATCGTTATTCAGATAATGAAAAAATTTGAACTAACACCTAAATTCTGCCTTAAGAATTTTTTTCCCGCTAAATTACCCGTCATATCAAAAAATTTCATTGAACATATGTTTAAGGTCTATCTCTAGGTATTTTTATATCTTTGAAATATTTAATAAAAACCTAAAACTGCACCTAATAAACCACCCCTCTCCGTCGATGGATTTCTCCTAAAATCTAATCAGCTCTAAGCCAAATGAAATCAAGCTTAAATACAACATTTTAAGTACCTAGGTATTTTCGTTCTGGAGTTATCGTGGATACTAATATACATCCACACACAGCACACACATCACTCACTCGCGCAACGCACGTACCAACACGCAGTGGCGAAACTAGGTGCAAGGTGTCAGGCACACCCAGGCAAGCCGTGACACACCCCAGAAAAACGGAGCACTTCCCCATTTTTCATTCTTATCTTAAATTCCATCTAACAACTTAATTCGTTAAATCTTAAACCATTGCGATAAACAAACGAGTAGTAATAGTAACATAGTGATAAGTACAATTATTAACTATTATTTATTATGTAAGGACATTAGAATATTCGTCATTCGAGCATAAGTTGTATCGGTGAAATAATATTTGTTTAGCTAAGCGGCGCGGCGGCGGTAGACTGCTGACTGTGACTGTGCTGCTCTTGGAATTGTTTTGGTTCATGATACTGATATGCGTTGAGTGTTGATGCATAAACAATAGCATGTATAGTTCCTCTTTCACGATGTAGTAAACCCAGCAAGCATAAAGATGCCGCAAAGATTAGTAGATTAGATTAGTTTACATACAGTTTACATTAACATTCTAAAGATAACTTTTATAAAGGAAGCGAGACTTGAAACTTAAAAATAGTGTAACATACCGGAAATGGTGACTCATTATTCCGAACAATCTAGATGTATGAATCATAATTACGGTGCCTCGGCAGACGCAGACAGCAGCTTACGTAAATTATTAGTCATCGAACTTATAGAAGATTCGAGAAGGGTTGCTTTCGTCATCGGTACCTATATAAGCAACGCTGCAACGTACGATGAATTCATGGGGTTAGTACTTGTTATAGTTATGTTTAATGTTTTATGTAATATTATTATTATTATTATGAGCCAAGTGCCAATATAACCTGTGTTCGGTGTTCCATGTTCTGAGTCTTCTGTGCTGACAGCACAGTGCTGTGTGAAATAAAACATCAAAGCAAACAAATAGCCACTGCCAAGGCCAACTGCCACAAACAACTAAGGACTAAGGTAATTTTACTTATTTCTATGTTTGTTTTAGAGTATTATAAGATGTTAAAATTTTGATGGGTGAAAAAAAGGAAAGATTGCATCACAAGTTTCAGCTAATAATAATAATAGTTTAAAGTTAAAACTGCAAAGGGATCTTGATTTGTACTTTCTTTCACGCCTTTTGTTTTTATTTGCGTTGCAGATTGCAGATTGTGGGCGGTTTGAACATGAAGAAATTCAAATCTGCCACAAATCAACCCGACAAAGATGAGACTGAGACAAGGCAAACGTCTACTCCAGTATGTGACTCAACAACAAATATTGAGATAGCTTGTGATTGAACACAATCTTCAACTTCAAATATAGAAAATGTTGGTGGAGGCATACGAGAAGATGTAAATAAAGCCGCTGAAGAAGGGCAAGGTAGCAAAACATCCGATGTCTTTACATCTGCAGAAACAAATCAAAGAGGACGAAATGATCCAGAAGATCAAAATCTGGGAACTCTTGATAGTGGTTCTTCGCAGCCAAGGGGCCCAAGGTTTGTTTTTCCAAAAAGTTCATTTGGAGATAGACGGAGATCGTTTTCGTCTCAATTCTTTGATACTTATCAGTGGCTTGAATATAATGTGAAGTTAGATAAAGCGTTCTGATTTGTCTGCAGACATTTTCGGCATTCTGCAAATATTCGAGATCAAAATGAAAAGTTTTCGATTAATGGGTTCAGTAATTGGAGGAAACTAAGTGAGTCGCTGAAAAACATGACACCTCTTTGGCTCACAGTGACTGTATGCAAAGGTTTGTAGACTACAAGCATTCCTTGAAGGCCGGAGATGTTCATAAGAAGCTAACCATACAACATGAAGAAATGATAATACAGAATCGAGATTATATGATAAAATTAATCGACATGATTTTATACTTGACACGTCAAGGGCTGCCACCTGAGGACACCGAGAAGACGCAACATCTACTAACCGAGGAAATTTTCTGGAGTTGGGTGAACTTATGGCAAAACATGACACGAATGTTTCGATGCATCTAGACAGACATATCAGTTATTGCAGTTCCAAAATACAAAATGAAATAATAAGCATCGCACCTCAACTTGTTATTGAACAGATTGTAGAAGAAGTGCGGCAATGTGGTTTTTTTTCGTTAATGGTTGATGAAGCTAGGTGCTACAAACAAGAACAATTGTCCGGGGCAATCAGATATACCGTAGGCTTGGAAGTTGAGGAACGTTTTTTTGTTTCGTAGATTGTTCTTCTTCTAGAGATGCCGAGAGTTTAAAAATACTTATTAAAAAGTATCTAAGTAAATGCAGTTTGTTGAATAACGCCATATTAATTGGCCAATCTTATGATGGAGCCAGTGTTATGTCTGGGAAACACCAAGGACTGCAAGCCAAAATAAGGGAGGATCATCCACAAGCCATTTACTTTCATTGCTTGACACACAGGATGAACTTGGTAATTGTCGACAGTTGTGCTAAGGTGTCTACTGCAGCTGCATTTTTCAACGCTCTGGAGGCAATATACGTCCACTTTTCTCAACCCGGCCATCACTCTCATCATAAACGCCCGTGATGCTCTAGGTATAAAGTCACGAAATGGAAGTCTTACCAGTACCAGGTGGAGTTGTCGATATGAAAATTGCAAATCCTTTTGAAAAATTTCCAAGCAATTCGAAATGCTCTGGATGAGGAAATTGAGCAAGGGCGAGACAAAATTCTGTAGAAGCACTTGGAATACAGGCATCAATGATAAAGCTACAATTTATCGTTTGTTTGTTCGTCTTCCATTCAGTGTTAATGGTCGCAAATGTACTGAGTAAATATTTTCAGAGAAAGATGCCACACTAGGTCAGGCTAGTGATATCATAGATAGCACTATAAGTAGCTTTGAAGAGAAGAGGAACAAATTTGAGGACCTGTAGAGTGAAATAGAAAAATTCTCAGAAAAACAAGACATTTGTTTGGAGCCTTTAAGGATTTCAAAAAAGGAAGCAACCACAAAGGCTTAATGAATATCTATCTGACTCAACCCTGGGTAAATCATCTCTGATCGACATACCTGCAGGAACTACAGCTCCCGAATACTGGAAAGTCAACATTTACTACCAAGTCATGGACAACGTGATTGGCAATATGAAAAACGATTTGAAAATCTTCCCTTGCAAGGTCGATTGATTCCTTTATGAAGCTAGATTTGGATCAAGCATTTGAGTTCGTCGCCAATTATCAGAGGGCTTCAATATCGAAATCTCAACACTTCAAGCTGAAGTTTTAGTGATACGAAATTTATTCAAAATAAAAATCTTGAAATCACGTTGAAAAATCTAAAAGTTCAAGTGAAGGGGATCTGACTCCAAATCTTTACAAATTACTACAATTGCTGTAGGCCTTCCAATCAGTTCAGCTGGTTGCGAAAGCAGTTTCTCCGCTATGAGGCGGATCGTGGCTGAGAACCACAATGGTACAAGATATATTTTCAAATTTATCACTTCTCTGTATCGAAAATGCTTTAGTTAAGCAGAAATTGTCGGCTGAACAAGTTCTCTCTGTTTTTATAAAACAGATAGAAAACTAAAATTAACTTGAAGTTTTTTTATTCATACTTATATGTTATATTTCCTAAATAAAATGTGAAAACAAGAAAGTCTTTTACTCAAAGTGTAGGTACATATATGACAAACCATGATGATGAAAACCAAAACTGTTTAAAATTGAAAGTGAAAACAAGATTGACGTAGTTTTCATGCGCATGCATCTATAAAAAGTGGTGTGTACGCCCCAACAAAATTTTTATACGCACCTCCCCAAAAAGAGCCCGTGAGGCCTGCCTCAGAAAAATTTTGTAGTTTTGCCACTGACACACGGCAGATCTTTGCCAAAAGTTGTAAAATGAGCTAATAAGTCGATTTAGAGAGGGTGAAAAAAAGTCGATTGCATAACCTTCTATATCTACATATGTAGGTATATCAAGGTTGGAAGGTAAAAATAGAAATTAATTTTATTGTAACCTAGGTTACCGTAGATTTACATGATTAATTAAAAAAATGGAAATAAAAAATCTATGGTAACCTAGGTTATCATAGATTTAATTTTAATTTTTTTTACTCGTTTATTGGAATACTTTGCTTATTGGGCATGATCAGGTAAGGAATAATTTGCTTTATTTAGTTGCCTGAAGGTCAGGCCGGGTTCGTTTGTAAATCAGAGGGAATTGACGCTAGTAAAAAGGTATGGAGTGTATGGACTACAATAAAACAGTTACATATTCACAACAAACAATTATTTAAAAGTCTTCCTTCTAATCTTAGTAATCCCGACCTATTATATGAACTTTTCGATTAAATAACGCCACAGTAAGTGAATTTATTACTTCCACACATCCACGAGTAAGAAGTCGTTTGTATTTTGTACCTGTAATGAGTGCAGAGGTGGAAATATTATATATGCAGTAAAGTCAAACGCATATGGGGTAGATAGTATAATCGCACGCATGATCCGTTTGTGCATGCCATCTTCCTTGTAACCCATATCAAATTTTTTCTCTCCCTTCCGGGATCATACCTTTGCAGTGGAAACAATATCCATTGTTCGTCCAATTCCTAAGATAGACAATCCTACATAGTTCAATAGTTGAAAACCTGCAATTGGGTTTTTCCGAACATTTTGGTACTTTTACCTGCATATCGCGCTTTATAAATGACATGCTACAAGTTATGGATAAAGGACAACTAACAATCTTTCTTATGCTTGATTTCTCAAAAGCTTTTGATAGCTTAAACCACAAACTGTTGTTAGCAAAATTATCTTATCTTGGTTGTTCGGGTGCTGCGATTTGTTGGTTTGCACACTACTTTACTGACCACAGTCAGCGAGAGCGAGTCAACCTGCAACAGAAATCTGAAATCATCTTCACTCACTCTCCATTCTGGTGTGTCACAAGGTATAATTTTAGGACCTCTAATTTGGATTGTATATCTTTGACTGTTCCAAGTATTTAAATTCATGTCAGTACCACAACTATGTAGACGACCGTCAAATTTATTTTTCGTTTTATACCGATGAAATTCCTAATGCAGTAGATTTAATTAACAAAGGCTTGTGTAATATAATGAAGTGGTTGGAAAATAATTGGGTAAATTAACGTGCGAAGAGTGGTCTGTGTTCACATAGGAACAAAGAACTTAGTTACGAAAATTGAGCATCCAATAAACAACATAGGCTTTAATGGATTTGTAATTAAATTTGATTGTGTTAATAAAAGCTTGGGATTAGTCATAAATGAGAGATTGCAACTTTCACATCATGTAAATAAGATGACGCAATCGGCACATAGAAGAGTTTGTTCCCTACAAAAATATTCTACCGCCTGCTGTAAAAATGAAACTCGTGATATCTCTTATTTTATCATTATTCAACTATTGTGACGCGGTTTACAGTTCAAGCCTAAACAACTATGATGCTTACAGAATCCAAAAGATTCAAAACCCCTGTATAACATTTAAATGTACTGTAAGTGGAAGCGAGCATATTACTCCTTAATATGATCGTATGAACGTTACATAAAATTAATTTTTTGAGTTCCTAACCTACTTGTTCTTCAAATTGAAATTTCGAAAATATCTACACAATGTTAACTTGTGGCACTCTAATAACATTCAACCACCTGCACATAAATCGGTAATCTTTAAAGCATTTGTACTATGTTTCTGCATATATCTACGATAAAATTCCTCTTAAGTACAGAATGCTACCTAACATTGCAAAAGTTTACAAAACAGATTTATTCTCTAACCCTACTTGAGCATTTATACCATATTTTGGGTACCTATGGTAGATAATTTGTTTTAATTTAATTTTTCACTTCCATTCATTTTGCATATCACGTTAGGTTATTCTCATTATTTTTGTTTCTTCATAAAATGTATTCTGTTTAATATTTAATTTAATTACACACACACACGCACACGCACACGCTAGACACGCACACGCGCACAAAACACACAACAAAACAAAACGCACGCACGCACGCACGCACGCACGCACACAACACACACACACACACACACACACACACGACACGCACAGACGCACAGACGCACAGACGCGCAGACGCACAGACGCACACACGGACACACGGACACACGGACAGACGGGCAGACGGAACGGACAGACGGACAGACGGACAGACGGACAGGCGGGCAGGGAGCGGACAGACGGACAGACGGACAGACGGACAGACGGACAGACGGACAGACGGACAGACAGACAGACAGACAGACAGACAGACAGACAGACAGCACAACAACACACACACACACACACACACACACACACACACACACAGACACACAGACACACAACACACACACACACACACACACACACACACACACACATATATACAGGGTGTCCCAATAGTGCGTATTCGGTCGATAGCTCTTAGCCATTAAACATAGAAGACAAGTTTAAATACGAAAGTTGTCTATTTTATAAGCTGCATAATCTAAAAATAGTTTGGTTTCTACAGGGTGTAATATAAAAGCGGTACAATATAGAACTTTTGATTTTAAATAGAACACCTATATATTATTTTATTTCGATTCTCCTTATAATTTTACATCTTTTTATAAGAATTACTTACAAGCTAAATCTTACAGTTTTTGAGATATTTGCAAAGTTAACTAAAACTGACATTTTTATGTAGTAATTCAAGTAGCGTATCTCAGTTATTTTAAAGATAAAAAATAATCTTTGGTATAGAATTTATTCATACATGAGCTTACTTTAATCTATTGTCAAAATTGGATTTCAATATACAGAGTGATCACAAAATTAATTCAATAACATAAATTTGAAAATGCTATATCTTCATTTTTAAATGGCACACCCTATATTTTTAATGCCTTGTCTTCGTCTATTAATCGGTTTTCATTTCTGTTAAATATGTTCTATACCTATCTTTAATAGTTTCGGAGATATTTAAGTTTGTTCAATTTTTTCGTTGATAACACTGAAGAAGTAGAATTAGTCGGTCAAAGCAAGCTATGAATACATAAGAAACTAAAAAACATATTAACTGAAATAGAAACACTTAAAATTATAATAAATGATCAATGTGACCACCATTTTGTTGCTGGCAAACATGAAGTCTTTGAATAAACGGGTGATCACAAAAATTAATTCAACAACGTAAATTTTTTTAAATAGCACACCCTATATTTTTTAACGCCTTGTCTTCGTCTATTAGTCGGCTTTAATTTTTATTAAATATGTTCTATACATATCTCTAATAGTTTCGGAGATATTTAAATTTGTTCAATTTTTTTCGTTGATAACACTGATGAAGAGTAAAATTAGTCGGTCAAAGCAAGCTGTGGATACATAAGAAACTAAAAAATATTAACTGAAATACATAAATTGTAATTATAATAGATATTGTATGAAACCACCATTTTTAAGAGATATTTGAGATGTTTTTAAACGATTCATCGTAAAATTAAACAATTTAATCAAAAGAGCGTAAAAGATGAACGAAAACAAATGAAGGAATCAAACTTGTCAAACGGTGCTAATACTTGTGTAGTATTGTATACTTACTTCCTAAATTACAAAATGAATTTCTCGAAAGAACTTGTTAATATGATTTACGTCCTTGGTGAAAGCGATAAAAATTGTCTTTTAGCTCATCGAATTTATAGCAAAAATTTCCAAATGCACGACACCCGCAAGTTTCAGAATTTGCAAGATTGAAAGAGCGTTTCGAGCAAACAGGCAGTATTCATTACGAAGACAATTTAGAACGAGAAAAAACCGCAATTACGAAGGTTCCTCACGTTTCTTGCCGACATTGGAATTAGAAGTTGGAGTTTCAAAAACATGTTAATAGAATTATAAAAAATAAATATCATCCATACCATGTCCAACTTGCACAAGAATTAGACGAGGATGACTTCGTTAATAGATTAAACTTTTCAATTGGGCCATATAAAAATTTAGAAAAACAACTGTTTTAGCACGATCTTATTTACTGATGAAGCTACTTTCCACAAAATGGAAACGTTAATAGACATAATATCCATTATTACGATACTGAGAATCCCAGATTTATAATTCCTGTTGATCATCAACACCGCTTGTCACTTAATGTTTGGGCCGGAATTATTGGGGAAAGAATTATAGGACCATACTTTTTGGAAACACGGTCAATGCAGATTCATTTTTAAACTTCTTGCGTAACGAATTTGAAACTTTTATTGAAGATTTACCTTTACAAACCCTTAGAGAAGTGTGGCTGCAATTAGATGGCGCTCTTCCGCATTTTAGCAGAAACGTTAGAAATTATTTAAATATCCATGCTTCAAAACAAATGGATTGGAAGAGGAGGGCAGATATCCTGGCCTGCAAGATCGCCTGACTTGACAAAGCTGGACTTTTTTCTTTGGGGTTGGATTAAAGAAAAAGTCTATCAAACTCCTCCAACGACTGTAGATGATATGAAGGCAAGAATTAGAGACGTCATTCAAAATATAAATGTTTCCACGTTACGAAAAGTAAATTTGTCGTTTATTCAAAGACTTCATGTTTGCCAGCAACAAAATGGTGGTCATATTGAACATTTATTATAATTTTAAGTGTTTGTATTTCAGTTAATATGTTTTTTAGTTTCTTATGTATTCATAGCTTGCTTTGACCGACTAATGTTACTCTTCTTCAGTGTTATCAACGAAAAAATTGAACAAACTTAAATATCTCCGAAACTATTAGAGATAGGTATAGAACATATTTAACAGAAATGAAAGCCGACTAATAGACGAAGACAAGGCATTAAAAAAATATAGGGTGTGCCATTTAAAAATGAAGATCTAGCATTTTCAAATTTATGTTATTGAATTAATTTTTGTGATCACCGTGTATATTAAAATCTAATTTTGACAATAGATTAAAGTAAGCTCATGTATGAATAAATTCTATACCAAAGATTATTTTTATCTTTAAAAATAACTGAGATACGCCTACTTGAATTACTAAAAAATGTCAGTTTTAGTTAACTTTGCAAATATCTCAAAACTGTAAGATTTAGCTTAAGTAATTCTTATAAAAAAATGTAAAATTATAAGGAGAATCGAAAAATAAAATAATATATAGGGTGTTCTATTTAAAAATCAAAAGTTCTATATTGTACCGCTTTTATATTACACCCTGTAGAAACCAAACTATTTTTAGATTATGCAGCTTATAAGAATAGACAACTTTCGTAGTTAAACTTATCTTATAAGTTTAATGACTAAGGAGCTATCGACCGAATACGCACTATTGGGACATCCTGTATATATGTAATGACCATAAATAGACATACGAATTCATTTGAAAATTTCGACTATCTGACGAACTACTCAAAGTGATAAGAGCTGAGACTTGGTACATAGCTTAAGGGATCCTTCCTGACAGGAAAAATGTGATGTTCAAAAATTTTCAGTCAATACTGAGGTCTCAGGTTCGAATCCTTTTAAGCAAAAAAAACAAGTTTTGTATTTATTATCCAATTTTGATGAAACTTAAAATCAAAGTACTTCCACCTAAAGTAAATTAAATTACATGGTGAAATATACAAAAAAATGTTAGTTCAATGACCTTGGGTAATTAAAAAAAATTCCTCCGCTTTTTAGATTTTAACGCGAGCGTAATGAAATTTTTAAATGAAAATACATGCACCTAAATTGAATTGCAATCACATTGGTAGTTAGACATTTGTACAATATCATTGTTGAAAAATCTGAAATTTTTCAACATATTTAAGTATTTTAGAACTGTCCTTAAATGTGTTTTTAAAGAATAATAACATATTACATATTGATCATGATTAGTCCTAACAAACTTCCGTTTAAGACTTTTATTTTGAATTCTTTGTAATCAGCTATGTGAGAAAGAAGACAGTAACAAATGATATCAGCTGTTCATTCCCAATTGTTGAAAATATTGTTCTGTACTAACCTAACAAGCACTTAGTTTTGAATCTGTTCTTTGCTATAAGTACATTTGAACCTGTATTGACAAAGATTGTGGTTTATTAAGTAAAGATTTGTTTAGTTTTTGTAGTTAAGTACCGTAAATGGGTGAATCGCAACATGCGTAATCACAACAATTTTCAAGAAGTTGCGTTTGTTTAGACTGCTATACTGTATAAATTAATTCGCCAGCGCAGATGTACTGGTAGTTGTCTAATCTTACTGAAGCAATTGCGGTTGCCCATAGATACCTGTAGTAGTGGTTAATGTGCACCTTTTGTACATAATAGCTGTGTGTAAATTTTTTATGCTGCCAAACTTCTATTGAGAATCGGTAAATATCTGCAAGAACTGAAAACGCTGTTAGCTATAATTTCGTTTTACATTCAGGTAAGTTATGCTAAAATTTTAATAAGATTAGATTTGCAGTTTAATCGTGATATTTTTTATCTCCAGTGGTGTACTGTTCCGGTGTATTTGTGAATGACAACACTATGCGCCAACATAAACGCGATCCTAGAGCTAAACAACATCGAAAATATGATAGAAACATAATTAGATCTGCTCTTGAGGATATTAAAGTAGGTTTGTCTATCGAGTGCAGGTGAAAAGCATGACGTAGATCATACTGTCCTGTATAGATATGCAAAAAGAGATTCTAAAGAAAAACAAACGGTTATAAGCGTCAGAGGAAAATTATTAGTTAAAAACATTATTATTGTGCTAATTGTTATCCATGGATAGTTATGATATCAGAATGATCGTAAAGTCATACTTATAAAAACAAGTAAAACGCTTTAAAATAATTTACCGAAAAGACTTTGTTACATCTTTCTTGAATCGCCATAAGCAGAAAATATCTATCCGCATGTGTCAAAACATAAAACGAGCGCGTGCAGGAGTGTTCCAAAAATTATTAATGACTACTTTGACAACCTCGAAGAATCTCTTAAAGATATTCCACCATCCCATATCATAAATTATGATGAGACGAATCACAGACGATCCAGGTCGAAAAGTGATTGTCAAAAAACGAAATACCCAGAAGTTACCAATCATAGTAAGTCCACTTCTCTTATGTTTGCATGTTCGGGTGATGGATCTCTTCTCTGTGTATGTTGTCTATCGTGCACTGCATAAGTACGAATCCTGGACCGTTGATAAAGGCACCCGGTAAATTCGACATTCAGTGGTTTGATTCTCGTTGTTTCGACGATTGGCTCAAAACCATTGTTATACCATATTGTAAACATTTGAATGGTCCAAAACACTAATTGAGACAATCTGTCTTCGCATATTTCCATGGACTGTGTGGAACTTTGTCAAAAGAAGAATTTCTTTTGTCTTCTTATCAATTCCACTATATCACGCAGTAGACGTTGCATATTTTAGACCAATAAAATCTGCTTGGCGTAATATTTTAACGCAGTGGAAGAAAACAGCCGGACGCAGAGAATCAACAATTAAAGAACATATTTGTTACTAAAATCTCTTTTAAACTGTCAGAAAATTCTATAAAAATTTAAAATCTGGTTTTAACAAATGTGATAATATTAATAGAGAGCGTGTTCTGTCACAATTACCTTGAAGCTCTACCTGTTGATGAACATGAAACCTCCTCAATGATTCGGTAGTGGACCTGCTAAAATCAATGCGTTATGACGATCAACCCAAAATACGAACCAATGAAAAAAATATCTGTTGAAGCTAAGATGTTAAAGCAACTGAGACTGAAAGCAGTAGTGAAGAAGACACTTCAACTCAGTATAATGACAGTAGAAAGATGAGGTAGATGAACTTACAGAAAATTCAAGAAAGAGTGGAAGAACATTTAGAAGAAAGGATTGAAGAAGACTTAGAAAATAACCAAGAAGAGGAAAGGAGCTCGAACCAAGACCTGGTTGTTCCAAACAATGTTTGTTGAAAGAAGGACAATATTACAAATGTTTCTGCAGTTACTACCATTGAATCAGTAAACGATTAAATTGGTTACTGGTCAAATTATTACAGAAACATTATATCTGCCAAGTACTTAAAGTACATGAAAATCGAATAGAAGCAAAATTTACTGACCAAGACAACAAAATTCGCTGTTGATGAAGGATTTCTCTATGTGTTTAATGAAGTTGAAGACAACTTCATTTTCAAGCGTTATTGGAAAAGTAGACCTCAAAAATTGAAGAAGAGGAGTATTGCGATTTACTATCAACTCAAATAAATCTGGCACAAATAAATAGCTTTTCTTTGCATTACTTATTTAGTTTTTATTAAGTAATTTCCTTTTTATATTGTTATGTCGTTTGTTTGTTCTAAATAAATACATTTTGGAGACTTTTACTTGCATTTTGAATTGGTACCTTTTACACTGTTTTTTTTGTTGAAAATTGTTGTCATTCACTCCATATTTGCAAATACCAATTTACGTGAGTTTTAAGTGAGCTTTGATTGACCGACTGAGCAAATCACAACAACGAACAAAAATAAAAAACAAATTTTGTAATATATTAGCAAATCTGAAATTACTTCTAGGTAAAGTGGAATAGTAGATACGACTTTTGCGCTATTTACCAATTGTTACAAAAATTCTAATCGTGAAATATTTAAATCGAAAGGTCAAAAAGCGTTGTGATTCACCCCATTTTACGGTAGTTATGGCTTCTACATTTTCAATAGAAGAAAAAGTTAACGTTGTGAAGTGGTTTCAGCAACTCAATAAGAAATGTGGTTGACTAGATTGCTGGTATGTATCCTAATAGGCACGGTAGAGCGGCTTGTCAAACAGTTTAATTCAACAGGTTGTTTAAACCAAAATCATGTAAAAAGTATAATTAGAGAGAATCCAGTTATCACAGAGGAAAACAAAGTGTTAGTGTGTGCCGCAATAGAAACAAAACCAAACACATCCGTCCGATCTTTAAGTACTCAACTTGATATTTCTAGAAAAGCTGCCGAAAATGCATAAAATGAAGGTATAAAAGTTTCAAAAAAAAAATGTGCAAAAGCTACACAATGATGATGACGATAAACGAATGTTTTTTTTGTCAAACATGGATTACCAAAATAACAATTCCTCAAGAGCCCATTACAAAACTATTTTTACTGATGAGTGCACTTGTTTCTTGGATGGAAAAGTGAATTTCAAATGTTAGAGTGGGCTAAGGAAAATTAGACTCTTTAATGAAGGTCACAGTCAGATAAAACAAAAACAAACATTTGGGTTGAATTTGAACTAAACTTATAGGACCTTACCTTTGATGGTAATATAACTGAGCATATTTGGAATTTCTTCAAAATTTTCAATGCCACTGAAGAGCTCAATATTGTTAATCAGGCGCACAGCCATCATTACGTTACTGAGTATGTACTTAAACGCTATGTTTCCTGACAATTGGATTGACAGTACAGGCCTTGCAGATGGCCACGTTCTCGGACCTTAATCCATTGGACTTTTTATCTGGGAATATCTAAAGACAATGTATTCATTGACCTAAAGCCAACAAATTTAAATGAACTCAGAAAGTATTGTCAATGTCTCAAACAGCATTACTGTTGGTATGCTGAGAAATGTCATGAAAAGTTTCTACGATCGCTTGGGTCATTGCCTGGCTGTTGCTGGTTTCAATTTGAACATTTATTGTGAAATCTTTGTTGTATTGAAGCATTCTTCTCATGATTTTCCCTTTCTAATATGTGATATGTTTCCTTTCCATTATAAGTTATTTTTAAACTAATGTACATATTATACGATTTAACTAATTTAAAACAAATAAAATCTTAGATTAATTGGTTTGAAAATGTTTTTTGTATTTGACCATGTAATTTAATTTACTTTACGTCAAGTATTTTGATTTTAAGTTTCATCAAAATTGGATAATAAATAAAAATTTTGTTTTTTTGCTTAAAAGGATTCGAACGAGACCTCCGTATTGAGTGAAAATTTTAAATATCACATTTTTCCTGTCAGGAGGGATCTAGGCTCTGTACCAAGTCTTAGCTCTATCACTTATGAGCTAGTTTGTCAGATAGTTAAATTTTCAAATGAATTCCTATGTCCCGTAACTCGCTGGTCACCTGTATATATGTATGTATGTATATATATATATATATATATATATATATATATATATGTTTCTATTTAGATTTCCACAAGTATTAATGTTTAAATAAGACATTTTTCTTTAAAACTTGTGTAAATAAACGTACAATTAATTCAACGTTTCAGGAACGTCCTTTGTTCCCTTTGTCAAGAATTTATTTGACAATTACAGAAATTGAAATAAGGTAACTATTTTTAACAAGTACAGAATATGAAACAAGGTAACTAATTTAAATTTAATCTGGACAGAGTGTTTGACTTGGGTAGTTGGTCTAGTACATGATGTAGAAGGTGCAGAGTGGGACGCCAGGAATAGTTGCAACAT
The DNA here is from genome assembly GCA_036346205.1 of Vesta saturnalis. Lineage (NCBI taxonomy): Eukaryota > Metazoa > Arthropoda > Insecta > Coleoptera > Lampyridae > Vesta > Vesta saturnalis. The sequence goes on along the minus strand of JARFJB010002351.1, from coordinate 245,325 downwards.
AAGTGTTTGAAATTTCTGGAAGATTTGGAGTTGGTTGAAATGTAGAATCAACTTGTTTAATGAATTCTTCCAAATTTGTGGCATTCTAAACATCTGTTTATTGAGGGCTTTGGTCTTCTTTCAATTTCAACTGCTTCTCTAATAATTCTTTCTTGTAAGGTATAAGAGGGCAATTAAACGGATATTGTTGGTATTAATTTGGTGTCCTGTATCTAAATGATGTGCAGCTAAAGAGATGAAGGATTGTTTTAAAGTTGGTGTTCATCGGCCCCATATAATATTCTGTTAGTTTGTCCTATATAAGTTCTTCGACAGTTGTTGCACTATTAATTTCTTTCATTAGAAACTTTGTCTTTGTTAAATTTAAAAATTTTATATTCGTCTTTTAAAAATTTTATTTCAATTCTGTAATTGTCAAATAAATTCTTGACAAAGGAACAAGATTTACAATTGTTATTTATATTGTATGGTATATTATATATATATATATATATATATATATATATATATATATTTTATATAAAATATATGATAAATGTAAGAATTAGGAATTAATTAAGAAGATTTAGTGCTGAAATCATAGTACTATAGATTGTTAGAAATTGTAATTTTAATTATATATAAAGAGTATGTGTCACAAAAATTGTATATGATCAGATATTGACATTTGTAACAGTGTTGCAATATGTATATTTTTTCGGTAGATTAAGATACGTGGAGTAAATGCAGTCAATGTGTGTTTTATGATTAAAAATACTTATCAGTAAATAAACAAAGTTTTTGGTTATCTTAAGCTTATATACAAATATTTACTTTAGACATTTTTGACAAGATGTAATAAATCACTGCCCTAAAACCATTGCAATTAGTTTTTGTCCATGTGTTTGATCGTTCTTCTAAGAAAAAAGTTGTTTTTGGGTATTTTTGGTCTCAAATAATCACCTTCAGTGTAAAACCATAACATTAACTAAACAACGCCTTAAAATCATAAAAGTTCGTTTTTTACCGTCGGATTAATGCGTTTGATCGTTTTACTCGACTGAAAGATAAGTGTACGCAAGAATTACTAGTGTCATTTATATTCGGCAACATGGGATTACAGTATCTAAAATGGTAAATTTAAAATGATATAAATTTATTTGAACCATAATCATCAATTCATAACATATTATGTGATATTCGAACAAATAATGGTTGTATCTCGTATGGCATATAACATACGCAAGAAATACTTAAAAGCAACACAATTAAACTTGAGTGTCCCATATTGTGTAAGGCTTGCCCATTTTTGGAGGCGTACACGTAACCCCGCTATAGCGAAATCTCAACTCATATATTCGGAGGCGATTAGTACCCACTGTATCAGAAGTGCGTGCGTGACACTAGTACCAGGGATCTACAATATTTACACCACCAAAATACTCACAAGCTTTTTGTAGACTACAAGAATCCCAAAATACATCTAATACAAAACGTTTTAATTACCTTTCAGAAGATGTCAGGGTAAAATTATTTCTTAAAGATGTGTGGGATCTTTTTAAAATGTGATTCCGACACGTAGTAAAATACATTTAGGAAACGTATAGGGGAATTAGTGCATACGAATAAGATTGGGGGGAAAGAGAGTCACAGTTATGATGGTTACTGTCCCAGTATTAACCTCAATAGTTGCATATGATGTGCATATTCACGTGATTACACTGCTATAGTGTAGGTAGCAGACCGCGAATTTTATTATTATAATAAACATGTTCTAATCGCAATTGTTACCGCGATAGAAGAGTTAATTAATGGGGTTTGCTATATTTTATTATATAATGTGAGAATGGTTTTCGAGATATTTTATTTTTGTAGCTAATAGTTAGTTAAGGGCCGAAAGAAAACACATGTTATTGTAGAAACAAGCAGGTGTACGGTCGACACTGCTTTATTGCCGCGACCGTAACGAATCTTTGAAAGTTGGTGTATGCACATTCTTCTGGTAAAAATTCATATGTAATATGATTACGTCGGTACACGCAATCAAAGACATCGTTGTTTCTTACTTTTGAAATTTGATACTAGATATATTTTTACGGACATGTATATTTTTAAAATTAAGATTTGTTCAATAATTAATATGAAACTGTTATAATGTTTCTTGTTTTTTTATTACTTTTGAAAAACAATGATTTTTAACAGATATAGTTAGTTTGAAATAGAACATTGCGTTTGATTTGGTTGAGCCGAATAGCTTTGATTTTTAATTAGAAATACTGTAAACAGTTCCGTCGATAAATATTTATGTCGTGCACATTTGAGAAAATACAAACGCTAATTCGTTCTTCTTTTAGTGTATGTTTTAATGTAAATTTTTAAAAATAATCTATAATCTATTTTAAACGCATATTATTCTTTTTAAATATAGATGAATTGATAAATTAAATATATATATATATAAATTAAAATAAAAAAAAAAAAAAAAAAAACAAAAAAAAAAAAATAAAAAAAAAAAAAAAAAAAAAAAAAAAAAATAAAAAAAAAAATAAAAACAAAAAAAAAAAATAAAAAAAATAAAAAAATAAAAAAAAAAAAAAAAAAAAAAAAAAAAAAAAAAAAAAAATATATATATATATATTATAATAAATATATAAAATATAAATATATATATTAAATAAAAAATATAAAAAAATATTATTATTATATAAATAATAATATAAATATATTAAAATATAATAAAAAATAATATAATATATATAATATAAAAATAATAATATATTTTTATATTAAAATAAAAAATATTATATAATAAAAAAAATTTAAAAATTTTTTATTTTTTTTTTTAAAAAAAATTAAAAAAATATATTTTTTTAAAAAATTAAAAAAAAATAATTTAATATATTATATTTTTACTATTAAATTAAATTTTTTTTTTTAAAAAATTTTTTTTAATATTTTTATTTTTAAAAAAAAATTTTATTATTTAAATATTATTATTTAAATTTTAAAAAAATTTTTTTTTTTTTTAATATTTAAAAAATTTTTATAAATTTATAATTTTTTTTTTAATAAAAAAAATATTTTTAAAAAATATTAATAAAAAATTTAATATAAATAAATTTTTTTAAAAAATTTTTTTTTAATTTATAAAAATTTTTTTTTTTAATTATATTTTAATAAAAAAAAATAAATTATAAAAATTTAAATTTAAATTTAAAAAAATATTTTTAAATAAAAAATTTTATAAATATTTATATAAAATAATAAATAATTATTTAAATAAAAAAAATAAAAAAAAAAAAAAAAAAAAAAAAAAATATTAACACAAATTTTTAATAATAAAAATATAAATAATATAAATAATTAAAAATAAATATAAAAAAAAAATTTTTATAATTTTTTTTAAAAAAAAAAAATATAATAATATAAATTTATAAATATAAATATATAATAATAATATAAAAATATATAATTTATATATATATATATAATATATATATAAAAAAAATATATTATATATATAATATTTTTATATATATATATATTAATTAAAATATAAATATATAAAATAAAAACACAAAACAAAAAAAAAAAAAAAACAAAAAAAAAAAAAAAAAAAAAAAAAAAAAAAAAAAAAAAAAAAAAAAAAAAAAAAAAAAAAAAACACATGTTATGATCTATCTACAATTATTATAAGGTTTGTTAAACTGTTGATGACAATCAGAACACTTACAGCGAAAGCTAACAATGAAAATGTCAGCCAAAAAACACATTTAACAAAAATTTAATCAAGTTACGATATAAGTGTAAGTTTGAAAACTTCAATTTGAAAATGATAGAAGCATTCAAATTTAAACATCACATCAAATAAAATAATCCAGTTAAATCTAATAAAGAGATATCTTTATCAATAAGTGCAAGTGTTATTAAAATGAAAAGCATAATGAAACGTTTTTGTAATTTTTAATTTTAATCTTAATTTCAACTACTTTTGTTAAATTATAGTGTGTGGTAATTTAACATATCGTCGGCTTAATCGGCAAAGTGGTAACTCCAATTTTGACAGAATGACATTTTGTGCCAGCTGGTAGGAAATATTACAACCCACGAACTAGAAAAATCCGTATATCCGAAATTAAATTGGTTTCTTTATGTCTAAAATAGAAAATTCGTATTCTTTGCCAATTTCAGTGGCAAAATCCGTAAGTCCATCAGTTTGGTATGAAGTTTCAATGAGAATGTGTAAATTATTAGCATAGCTGCAGTGAGAATAATATCGATTTCATAACTAGCTGTTATAAGGTAAGAGTAACCATCTACTTATTAGAAAGTACTTTAGAGTTAATAGTAATTATACTAAGTAAAGGCAAAATATTGTAGTAAGAGTTAGCAGTTTTCTTTGTTATCTATTTTAATAATTATTTTAGGTAGGACATAAGTACTTTTCTCCACGTCTGTTTTAGGTAATGTATCCAAAAGTGCATTTTTTCAAGAAAATACCAGAGGCATGACAGCTATTTAGAAGTAGTTGTATGCACGACCGCGTTCCCGGTCACGTATAGTAGCGTTCCAGCGGCGCTTTGTTTATCGTTTTTGAAAAAAAACCTTGAACTGACCGTTTATAAAAAACCTGCTGAAGCGTAGAAAAGGTCAAAACATGTTTGAAACGGCCACGGTCCAATCGAGGGCCTAATATACACTCGTTAAGCCGTTACCTGACCTGACGGCTCGAGGAAGAATACTTCCAAACTTGTTATAGAACATACGTTTGATTTATTTATTCTAGACCATGGCGAGACGAATTGATAAGATCTTCAAAGCATAAGTTGGTAACTATACAGTGCAATATTAACGAAACCCCAGTTAATAAAAGCGATCATAAAAAATCAGTTAGCGACGATCCGGACTTTGATCCAACTGTAAAACATTTGACACTACTGCTGTAATTAAGTTACCGGACAATACATTAGAAGATGAAAATCCAAGACGAAAACGTTCAACAAAGTGCGAAATAAATGGCATGAAAACAAAACTGAGTCAATAGAGAAAAAGGAGAATCCTATGTAAAAAATGGAAATGGAGATATGATATTGTACAAGAACCAAGATCACTAAAAGAGGCCTGTCACTGCAAATTAAGTACAAATCAAAATCTATTTTGAAATGTAGACAGATAGCGGAAAATGAGAGAGAAACAATTTTTAAAGAGGGAAATAGAGAAGTTTCCAGAAGAATATATTCTAATAAGTTTTATTTAAGACCAGACTAGGTGTAAAGTAATGTTTCTTAATACATTAGTAAACAGATGGGTCATAAAAATGGACAAGAAATAGTCTAAAACAAAGGACAAAGGAGGTGACAAGATCCATTTAGAACAAAATGAAATACCTGTTAAAATTAATACTACTGTCGTTTTGCATGATTTTTGAGAGTCTACCAAAGTTAAAGTCGATTACTGTAGGGCTTCCACTGTAAGCTCTATTTAGAACCTATTTGAATTCTAAAGCTTTTATATAAAATATATAAAAGCTACTACTGCAAGACACACAATGAAAACCTGTATCAATTCACATTCCATAAAGAATTGATAAAAACGGTTGTCACTTTACAAACCAAAAGATCTATACGACAGTTGTGTTGCTTATCAAACAGACAACTTAACAGAAGACAAGTACATCGAACACATGACACTAAAAATGAAGCAAGACATGAAAAGAGTCCGATAAGGAGTTTCAAAATGAAGTTTTAACAATGGATCTTTAATCGGTTTTGTTTCCAAAATCTAATGTTTTCGCTTATTATAAGACAAATTAATCGTTCATAATTTTACGCTATTCGACATTGCGCAAACAAGGCTACTGTTACCTTTGGAATGAGTCTGAAGGCGGATTAACAAGTAACGAATTTAAGCATAATAATTCATTTTTGAAGGACATGTAGAACTATACCAGTTAGAAAATCAAAGTGACATTAAAATTATATTATGGAGTGACGGGTGTCATACCAGAACAGAAACACACTATCAAATGGTCTCTTTAATTTTGCGTTAGAAAAGGGCGTTATTGTGGTACAAAAATACTTAATGGGTCACACACAGATGGAAGTGGATTCACCCTTTTATTGAAAGAAAGATTCAAACAAGAAAATCAATATTCGTGAGATTACGATTTATTTGCAAAACAGCATGTCAAAAATCTCTATAGAGTTGAATACCTTATGCAAGACTTCTTTAAAAATATGATGAACTCAATATTTTAAATCTATTAGACCTGGAAAATCGCTGAGCACCATTGGTAAATGATCTAAAAGCATTGAGATACTCAAATGATGGAGTATTTTTAACTTCGTATTCAGAAAAGGATTGGCAAGCTCTTCAAATAAGACTGAACATAAAAACCATTCAGGCAACTAATACAGATAACTTAACGGTTGCACAAACAGAGGCTAAAGATTAAAGCAGAAAAATATGGACACCTCCAGCAACTCAAATTAAGCCTGAAAGAGATTATCATGACTTCTACAATAACTACCTCATGATTAATAATTAGTCCTTTTAGTTTTGTTCTTAAATGTTCTACTTATAAATAAAAATTTTTAATGTTGATATTTCTATACTTATTGGTAAGAAAATGTGTATCTCCAATTTTAAGGTAATATATAGAAAGAAAACTGTATCTCCATTTTTTAATTAAATGAATTATTTATGTTAAAATATTTTCCAATTTTAAGGTAATATACAGAAAAACTGCCTATCTCCATTTTTAATTAAAATGAATTATTTATGTTAAAATATTATTTATGCGTAGTTTTAGCACTTATATTTTCTAATCAACAAAAGCAATAATTGTGTTAAAATTTAATACAGTTAAAGGTAAAGTCATTTTTTAAGTCATTTTTGTGTCTCCTGAAAATATGGCAGTAAGGAGTTACATATGCCGATTATATATAATTGGTAAAGCATTTGCTTCAAGGCCTAGGAAAAACACAGCAAAAAACCTAGACATACCAAAAGTTAAAATTAAAATCAAAATTAAGACGTATCATTATGCTTTTTTTTAAATTATAAGATGCCAAAACCTAGTTAAACGGAGATTTTCTTCTTGTCTATTAAAATTATTAGGGTGTTTATATATTTCAATAGCTTTGAACATAAAAATGAATCTGTCTTGACAATATTTCCATATTGTCAAATTGAATGTCATGACTTAAATTATTCAGGACATGGTCAGCCACAGCAGACCTTTCTGGTTGACCTAATCTACAAAATCTCATATGTTCTTTATGTCTTGTTATCAAAGCTATGTTTTGTGGTTCCAATATATACTTTTCCACATGAACAAGATAACTTATACACTCCGGAAGATGATAAAGGGTTTGACACATCTTTAGGTTATCCAGAATGTTCTTTAATTTTTCTTGTATGTGTAAATTTCCCACCTATTTTTTTTGTTTGTCCTTGAGTTTACCTGTGTAATTTTACTGTCGTATTTTATATATACCGTAGTTTGCCTTATTGTTTTATTTGCTTATTTAGTTAAAGACCGGCATGATTGGTTTAAGAGAGGGCCACGTTTGGTATTGCGATTTTTATTCAATTATTTATGACACAATTGTGGGCATGATTGCATTGCTTTTTTTTGTGTTTATGTGTAGCTAAACTGCTTATATACCTGATTTAATAGTGTATTGTTATATATTTAACCCTTTCATTGTTTTTTTTTGTGTTTTGTAATTAAATATCAGACTAAAATAGAAACAAATTCTAATGTTTCAATTATTGCCAGAAGTCAATGTAAAGCAAGCAATTAATTTGAGTACTAGTAGAGTCAAGTCAAGATAAATCACTTAGTGATTGTTTTGTTCTTAGATTTGCATTCAGTGAATCAGTTCAAATTACACTTTTCTAAGATAGGGTACCTGGGGACGCTACAATAGGTGTACCACATTATGAGGATATCAGGTGATTGTGTGCATCTTAATTTCAGTCATTTATATAAATATTGTTCAAGATTATATACACAGTTGTAAAATAATTACAAAAATTACATACAGAATTCACCAAACAAATGGTGTGTGTGTGATTACAGATTCATAATGGCATATCTCATCTGATTTGATAATTTATTTTTAAATAGAAATGAACAATTGAAGAGAAAATCATGGAACCTTTTATAGACATATAACCTAAATGAACTTTTTCACTTTTTCATTATTGATGTAATTTAGGGGTACATACAGACTTATAGAAAATACTTCATCGTCACCGTCATGTAACATTGTCCTACGTTTAAAAAAATACTGTTCGCAATAGTGGAAAAAGTTGCAATCATAAAAATAATTTTTATTTCGTTAGTTAAATCAGTGTAAATATTTATTTATACGTAGTGTAACAAACATGTAATAGCGGAATAAAGTACTTTCTAACAATGCTGTTGATATGGAAATTGTAAGTATTTATTTGTACTTTCAAGTGCTTTTCAATAATTTTCCCCTAAATCAAAGCACCAAGAACAGGTCAAGTTACTTATATTTTAGCTTATTAAAGATATGATTTAAAGCATCAATATTTTACAAAATTGAGATTTAACATAATTATAGTCAGCACACCGAAAGTCTCGTGCAAATCTGTATATACCTTACAATGTAAAACAAAACAAATATATCAATGGGATTGACATATACCCAAACATGTATTTCATAATTTTTGGTTTCAAACGGATAACTTGCTTGGTGTCTCCAGCTAACTAAAATAAAAATAAATTGTTGTTGCCATCCTTAAGGGTTTAAATATAACTAATTACCTTATTGTCTAGCCATTTGTTGCAGTTGATGAGCTACTGCCAATTGTGTATGAATTTGGGAATCAAAAACGGGAGCTTCTGATAGAGAATCAGCGATAGGTGGTGGATCATCTAAATCATCCAAATCCTGTTTCATTTGATTACTGAAAGTTGAAACAGAAACTACTGGAGCAGGTAGTGAAATTGTAATAGGTTGTTGATCTTCAAATTCCGGTTGCTGCTCACGGTTTACCATTATAGGTTGTAATCTTCTTATATTACTAACGACATTCAGACCTAAAAATACAATAACAATGAAATGTTTACTTATGGTATAGATATACCATGCACAGTCCTCTTATGCTGTGTTAATAAATAACCCATTAAGAAACTTTCACTACAAAGCTCGCAATGAAAACGCTCTCCAGTATGTCGTCGTACGTGTGCTTTTAAATCATTGCCTTGGGCAAATGCTGCATCGCAATATGTGCATTGATATGGTTTTTCTCCAGTATGGGTACGCATATGTACAGTTAGGTTGTAAGCTCTAAAACGAATGTTAACCACAATTGCGAAAACACTACACCTTTATTGATTTACCTTCCAAAACCACGTCCACAAATTGTGCATAGGTGAGTTTTTTCTCCTGTATGATAACGTTCGTGCACAGTAAGATCAGTAGTTCGTGGAAACCCTAAATTGCTTAATTAAAACAAAATCATCTTGAATTTAAACATGTTACCTTTTCCGCAATATTGGCACTTGAATGGCTTTTCACCTCGATGTCTTCGCATATGTATCACAAGGTAGTCATTACGTATAAATCGCTGACCACACTCTGAACACAAGAATTTTTTAGAATTCTCATTGTGAAATTTAATGTGCTCCGTAAGATGTGATTTAGAAAGAAATGATTTATCACATGTCCGACACTGAAACTTTTTATCACCTGTATGACCCTTCATGTGTACATCACGATACTTTTCTGTTGTAAAACCTTTTAAACAAACTGAACATAGAAATTTTTTTTCAGCCACAATTTTCTCTCCAATATTATGTTTAGATGCCATGTGTTTTGCTAAATGATCAGCACGAGTAAAAATTCTTTTACATATCTCACATTCAAATTCTTGTGCTCTGGCATGCAATTTCATGTGTTGAGTCAAGTGGTCACGTCTATTGAAACGTTTAGCACAAATTTCGCATGGAAATGGTTTTTGTTGTAAATGACAAAGCATATGCCTTTTAAGATGATTTTGACGTGAAAATTTTTTATTACAAACATTACAAGCATAGATTTTTAAACCTTCATGTTTCTCAGCATGTTTTTCTAGTAAGCTCATTTTATTAAATACTTTCTCACAGTTTGGACATCCAAATTCCCCTTCAGGATCTGATGGTTCATCACCAACTTCTGACTTGATTTTTGTTAATGGAGGACGTCCCCTTGGTCGACCTACTGATTTAGAATTATAACCTTTACGAGGTCTTCCTCGTTTGCGTTTTATTTTTATAGCTGGTTTAGTTGGTAAATATTCTGAGTGACCACTATCTGATTCTTCCTTCTCTTCTTTAAACCCATATTGATTTTCATTAATCCTATCTAACACATCTTCATCCACTCTAACTTTTGCCTCAAGTAACTCTTCCGGATCTAGTTCATTATATGATTCCCTTTCGGCTTCTGAAAGATAAAAGTAATATAATTTTAGCAAAATATAAAGATTGTTACACTTTAAATGTAATTAACAAAATATAACATTTCAAATCAATGTAGTTAGATTTTTGTGTGAATATTTGAAACTTGTCGAGTGAATGAAATAAACTATCCTAAGCTGGGTAGAGTAATGTGCCGCAAACGCCACCCTATGCCGAAGCAAGTGGTCACATGAAATGTGTTATCTACCGTTTCCAAATTATAAGTGATGTCATTTATATGGGGTAGCAGGGGGCAAAGTTGGTAGACTACCACTCCGTGCATGAAGACCTTCCATTACAGTAGCATGAAGACATACCTTGGAGTATTTTTTAGAATCTCCTCTCCCATCTTGTGGGAAGGTCAAAACTGTTACTCACTCTGTGGGTGATGTCAGGAGTTGGTCAGTAAAACGGATGCATGTTATCAAGAGCTATCCAATGATCTATCATTTCTGAATTACTCATAGGGGGGTTAGAAGGAATTCGAGTTGATAAAAAATACCACGATTATCCTACTATTTTATTTAGAAAAATACATTGTACATACATACTTACATAGATATTTAGTGACCCGAAAATATAACAAATTTATTATAAAACATTCGGTTTGAATATGAACTTTGAATATTCATTTTACAGTAATGAATTGAATATAAATTTCACATATTGATGAACTAATTGTATTAGATAAATGAGTAGAAGTATATTACAATGCTATGCGACAAACTTAATGATTTTAGTACGACAGGTAATAAATACTATGGCGGGGCATACAATTAAATGATGTGAAATTTTATTTTCGTAAATTTAGAGAAGAGCGCAATGACTTTGAAAAGGCTTTGAAGTAATCAATTTTACTTAATGTACACTTTAATTATTAATACAACTAATGTGAATTAGAAGTAATGGAAATAAATCTACCAAATTTATTTAAAATAGTACTTAATACCGAGTAAAATATTTAATTTAATTTCTTTTAATTTTATCCTGAAATATTATATTAAATTAATTTTTTAATGTTAAGTCGAAGCCTAGAACACATTTCTCTACGCTAACCGGTATTTATTATAGTTAATCAGATAGAAATAAACCACTACTATACTGCACTTACGCGTGGAACAAAATTTTTTTTCCCGCTTCCGTGCTTCGTTGACCTAAACTTTTATGTGCGGATCGATTAGCACAACCCACAACACAACATGTACCCATTTTCAATTGCTTCCGATCACTTTTTTATGCACAAAGTTAAAAAAATGCCTACCCATCAATTTCCCCTTAGTTTCCAGTTAAAGTTGCTTATGTTACTTCTCGTCTTACTCTATGGCCTCAATGTACGTTCGTACGTAGAAACCGTTATTTATTCCCGTTTAATCTGAAACGACTCAACTCCAGCGCAACCGCGCTAAACCAGAATAAGTACGCAAGCTCCAACCGTTATTCTATATTGCATGCAGTTGATAGCTAGATGACGAACGTGGTAGGTCGCGTGGTGAATTGCCGATTTTCCGCGCAAACGACGAACACCTAATGTATTATATCTTTACTATCAAGCTCAACTTAAATGGTTGTAATATATAAATAATCACCTACTTAGTTTACGTAATAAAATAATATTGTTAATCCGAGTTATTGTAATATCTGTTTTACTACTGTAATTAAATTAGTCGTTCTTGAATCCAGTTACATTATTAAAAACCCCTAGACAACACTAAAATCCCTACATTTTTGAGGGATCGTCCGGGATGCAACAGAAATTTGCAGTAAAACACGACGGTGTATAACGGTGACATTTTTTCTTTGATGTAAAATAAAGCCGACTGAAAATTGAAAGGAGTTTGTTTGACGTATAATACATTCCGATTGATGTGTACCTAGAATTAAAAGTTGAACCTAAATTAAGTGATATAAGCGGTGATTTATTTATAACATCAGTAAAAAGAGAAACTTGGATGCAGTTTTGGATAGTTGTGTTACAGTTGTGCCTGATGGTAGAGTTCAGTCTTTGTGTACTTACCGATAATTACGAGACGTTGGAGGATACTAAGGTAGGGCGTATTTCTTCCATTTTATTGTTGGTAGCTGAGAACTTAGTAACCTGGTTAGTCAGTGAAGTGGACTAAGTATTAAAAAAAAGAGAAAGGCATAAAGCAGAGAGACGTGAACATGATGAATGACGAAAATTTGAAGATTGGCGAAAAAATGAAGAACGACGAGACAGGGATGCAGGAAGACGTGAAAACGAAAGCTTAGGACGAGAACATGACGAAATATCACATCGAGTAGTTAGTAGCACCGAATTTAGACGTTTCGATACGGATATTACGGGCAAGCAACAGGATTCTTTCGCACATTAGGGACGTCAAAGACAGTATTCGATCTTTTGATGGAAAATATGAGTATCCAATTCAGACGAGGATCTTTGAATTTGAATAAGTTGCAGGGATCACCGGATGGAATGATCTTCAAAAACTTATTTAGAGGTCGGAAAAATGCCTTAAAAGGCTTCGAGGCTAAATCTAAATTTGTACAATCAGAAAAGGTATTAGGAGTTGGTGAGTTAAAAATCAGTATCGATGAATTTGATACAAGTAAATAGTCACAGTACATAAGAGTGTAAATCACGTAGAGGTCCATGAGACTGTGCAAGAATAGTTGATTAAGATGAGGGAAATTGACTAGTCGACTATATAGAACTGAAAGTAGTCATCCTGTACATTATTGACGCCGTTTTCAATAAATTAGTGCTTTATGGAGCCAAAGATTGTACCGATTTTAAAGAGAAAATCAAGCTATACGAACACATTTACAAACAAATAATGTATACGGACAAAACTTTAGAGGTCAGTTAACATGCTTTAACAACGGGGGTCGAGTGCATAAATCTAAAGTTTGTTCTGATCGGTAAAAAGGTACAAAGTGTTTTGGTTGCAACAAATTTGGTCATATATCAAGTAAATGTCCTAATAAAAAGACTACGAGGCCGAATACAGAAAATTCTACTGTTAATGTAGTTGACGCCCAACCCAAAAACACTGTAAAGCTTAGAATTGCAGGAGTGACAATACTTGCTCTATTTGACACTGGGAGCGACATTTGTACAATTCGAGAAGATAACTACAATAGGTATTTTTGGAAATTAAACTTGACCTCAGGTTGTTTAGTTTTAAAAGCCATTGGAAAAATACCAAAGTAAAAACCCTAGGTTCATTTGATATGAACGTTAAGGTGAATGATGAAAATTTTCAACTTAAATTTCACGTGATTTCAAAAGTTGCGACATCTTATCAATCGATAATTGGGAATAATATTTTCAAGCAAGCAAGTGTAAATATTAGAGATGACGGTATACTGATATACAAGAAGGTTGAAGAAAATTCTATAATTCACATAATGGTACAAGACGAAAATAAAGATGCTGAAATAGAAGAAAACAAGAAACACAGAGATGAAGTAAAAACACTTAATGAAACTTATAAGCCTCAGAAAACTAAGACGACGGATATTGAAATGAAAATTATACTGAAAAGTGAAGAACCAATATATCATAAACCCAGACGATTATCTACGCCAGAGAAGGAAAAAGTGGATTAGCAATTACAAGAATGGTTAAGAAACGGGATAGTCAAACCAAGTAGTTCGGACTTTGCCAGCCGCATTGTACTGACGAAAAAGAAGGATGGCCGAACTAGAATTTGTTGATTACCGGAAGTTAAACAAAAATATAGTCAGAGATAGGTTTCCACTTCCTATTGTTGAAGACGTTTTAGACAACTTACAAGGTTCAAAGGTATTTAGTACCATTGATTTAAAGAATTGATTCTTCTATATGCCCGTTGAAATAAACAGTACCAAATATACATCACTTGTAACGCCAAACGGCCAATACGAATTTTTGAAATGTCCATTTGGATTGTGAAACAGCCCGGCGATATTTCAACGATTTATTGCTTACATGTTTAGAGAATTGAGTCTGAAGAAATACGTAATACATTATACGGATGGCGTCATTATACTAAGTAAGAACGAAGAGGAAGGAATTCAAAGGCTAAAATTAGTGTTGAAGGTAGGCGAAGAATATGGATTAGAAATTAAAACGAAAAAATGCCGGTGTCTAAAAAGACGAGTGCTATTTCTAGGATTTATCGTAGAAGGGGGTAAAATCCATCCAGGTGAAGCGAAAATTTCAGCGATTAAGAAATATCCAGAGCCGACGAATCACAAACAGGTCCAGCCTTACTTGGGTCTTACTGTATATTTTAACAAATTTATCGCCGGATATGCTAACATTGCGAAACCGTTAACTGAATTACTCCGAAAAGGCGAAGAATTTAAATTCGGATGGTCACAGAAAAATGCTTTCGAAACATTGAAAATGAAGTTGACGAGTGAACCTGTGCTGCGTATTTACCAACAAGGCGCGTACACAGAATTGCACACCGATGCAAGCATATATGGTCACGGAGTATGTTTGCTGCAGAGATCTAGAGAATATTCTAAGTTGTATCACATATATTACATGAGCAGAAATACCACACCTGCAGACAAAAAGTAGTCAAGCTATGAGCTTAAGGTTCTTGCAATTATACGAAGCATAAATAGATTTAGGATACACTTACAGTGAACAAAATTTAAAATTATTACGGATAGTGACGCATTTACGAAAACTATGGAGAAGGAAGATCTTACAACCACAGTTGCAAGATGGGCATTGTTGTCAGAGGAGTTTGAGTACGAAATTGAACACAGAAGAGGTGCTCAGATGGCACATATGGATGCTCTTAGTAGATATCCCACAGTCCTGACGATATTTCTACAAGATTGCGTCACACAAATTATTAAACA
This sequence comes from Vesta saturnalis, assembly GCA_036346205.1. Classification (NCBI taxonomy): domain Eukaryota; kingdom Metazoa; phylum Arthropoda; class Insecta; order Coleoptera; family Lampyridae; genus Vesta; species Vesta saturnalis. The sequence continues at coordinate 230,027 of JARFJB010002351.1, read as the reverse complement.
GGGGCAAGATCAAGATGAACATATTAAGACGATATAGAAGATTTTTCTGACAGAATAATATGAAGAATTTTACTTGGAACATGATATTTTACATAAATATGAAAATGGACTTAAATTATTGGTTGTTCCAAAAAATATGTTAACGAAAATAATAAGGAAGGCTCACGAGATAAGACACTTTTCTAAGAAGAAAACGCAAGAAGTATTAACGAAAGATTTTTACATACCGAAGCTGAAAGAAAAAGTAGAAACGTTTATCAGCAATTGCATACCATGCATACTTGGAAATAAAAAGGAAGAAAAGAAAGAAGGGATGCTTAATCCTATACCAAAACTAGAAGGCCCTATGGAAAGCAATCACGCAGATCACTTAGGTCCATTGAAAACTACAAACAGAAATTATCAACACATACTTGTAGTTATTGATGACTTTTCAAAATTTGTATGGTTTTACCCAACGAAGTCCACAACGTCGAAAGAAGTCATATGTGGTTTTGAAAAACAACGTAAAATTTTTGGAAATCCCAGGATAATTACTGACAGAGGAACAGCATTTCCGCTCGTAAGAATTTGAAACCTACTGCAAAAACGAAAATATTAAACACATTTTGACGACTTGGGCGGTACCCCGTGGCAATGGATAATTAGAGAGACTAAATAGGACCCTTATACCTGTTTTGACAAAACTAAGTTTAGACGACCCAGGAAAATGGCATAAATACGTGGATCAAGTGCAGATGGAATTGAACTCTACTTATCAACGAAGCTTAGCACCACACCTTTTCAGGTGCTACTAATAAATGACCATAGACCAGTACATGACCAAAATGTGTAATTTTTTCTATTTATAAGGAATTTTTACACACAAAAGAAATTTGAAGTGTTAAATCAGCTTTGTTGATTGTTGCTGTAATCTAGTAGTTATAAATGGTGCAAAAAGTGACGCGATTTAGTCGAGTTTCTGTAAGTGCACTGAAATAGTAAGGTAAGAGTATAGACATAACTTAAAATTAAAATAGTTCATTTCATGTTCAATAATTTCCATATGTAATACATGAAGGATGAAACATATACTATAAACTGCTATTTCACTACAAAAAACACATGTATTCACTATTTAACCTAATAAATTACGGCTGGTCACTTACTAGTTGGTGTAATTGGTATGAAGCTCATGAATGACCGGAGATGTTCATTCACTGGCTTGGCGGGAAATGTAAAACATGTTTATGTAGGTACTGCTCATATCTGAATGAAATGGTCATTCAATAGCATTATTTCAACCATATTTCAGCTCTTGTTTTTAACCTCTAGTATGTGACCATGTTTATCTTAATCAGAAATCATTTTATGAAATGCGGTCATTTACAGGATTATATGTGGTTATCCAGTAAATGACCACTATAACAAAAAATGGTTTAACCAGAAATTTGTTGTTTATTCTGTACTCATTCCCGTTATACCTTTTTCTCTTTTAATTATTGGTATGTACAACTCAGAATTAAAGACTGATGTTCCATTTTAGATGGCAGAAACACCTAAAAGAGGATATCAACGATTCAAATATTCTCTTGACGATTTGAAATCTGCCATTAAAGAGGTACAGGATGGGAGATTAAGTGCTAATAAGGCAAGCAAACTATTTAATATTCCAAAGGGCACGTTTCTTAATAAGCTGCACGGAAAGAGCGATCTCAACATAAGAAAGATGGGACCAGCCCCCATTCTTACGCGAGACTAAAAAGGGAAATTAGAAAAGTGGATGTTAGACAAGGCTAAAATTGGTTTTCCAATGCACTCAGATGAAATACGCGATGCAGTTCAGAAAGTAATGAAAGAAACATTAGAGAATGGTTTCAAAATTTAGAGGATTATCTTAAAGAAGAAAATGCTTCCGACATTTTTGAATATGGCGATCGCATTTATAATGCAGATGAGACTGGTGTTCAACTTTGTCCAAAAACAGGAAAAGTGCTTGGACCAAAACAATTTAAAAATTTTTACGATATTGCAGTTGGCAAAGAAAAAGAATATGTAACTGTCTTGGCAAATTTCTCAGCTCAGGAAAATCGCCTGTATAGTGTACCATAAGAATACCGAGAGATGTTGCGCTTTCAATCCCAGATAGTTTTTCTGTGCGAAGGAGTGATACCGGTTGGATGGTGGGACCAACATTTTTTGAATATGTTACAAATAGCTTTTATAATTGGTTATTAGAAAGTAACATTAAATTCCCCATTCTCTTTTTATTAGACGGTCATAAATCGCATGTAAGTCAGAAACTTGCTCAATTTTGTAGAGAAGAAAGAATACTTCTGTATTGTTTATTACCAAATGCTACTCACATTTTACAACCGTGTGCCGTAGGCGTATTTAGACCACTTAAATGTGCTTGGCGAAAAGTGTGCCAGAGTTACAAACAAAAGACTCACAAAATTTTAACAAACGTAAACTTTGTTCCATTATTTGCTGAAGCATTTCATAGCACTTGTAAGGAAGAAACTATACAAACATCATTCAAAGCGTGTGGTCTGTTTCCCTTTAATGTTAACAATATGGACAATTCGAATAATCATTCTTATTAACACTGGAAAAAGAAATTTCACCTACTACAGTTGATCAATACAGGCAGGTAAGAACATTGAAAGTAGAATTGAAAAACGACAAGTTATTCAAGATATGGATTAAGTATGCTGATATGGAAAGAAAAGAAAACGAAAATCAAAATCCTAATATCATAATAGAAATAGTTGACATTAGAGAAGAAAATTTTCTAAATGAAATCAATGAAATCGAAATAGAAAATCTAAACATAACTATTGATGAAGACAGTTTCCATGTTGTTGGTGATGATGCTACTAACTGTAGGGTTGAAAATGATGTTATTGATACAATCACTCAAAATACGTACACGTAAAATAACGAAATTAATGGTAGTTGACAAAATTAATGTTTGTGACCAGGTAGGAAATTTTACAAGAAACAAAATAACTGTGATATAGAAATCACCGAGCATACAACCAACATAAAAGATATGGTTAAAGGTCTACCATTGCATTTACCAATAAACATCAATGTTGATAACGTCTGGAACAAACATTTGCATTTTCCAGCTAGAGTAGAAACTTCTCGTTGTAAACGCAAAACAATGCGCCCCCCTCTTGCAGTATCGTCAAAAACTTGGAAAGAATTTCACAAAAGAAAAGAAACTGAGAAGAAAGCCATAGAAGATGCTAAACAACAGAGAAGACTTGATCGAGAAAATAGAAAAGAAGTAGTTGGGCAGAGACAGAGAAAGAAAATTGCAGAATCTGATAGTTCCGATGATATGGAAAATGTTTCTGATTTAGATTTTGACTTGAAAGAAAATAACGAACAAGAAAATAATGCAGAGATAATGACAGAAATTCGATCAAGTAGTAAAAGAAGTAAATCAGACTCGGATTCATCTAAATCGGACTCATACACAAAATCTTCAAGTCATGCTGGTCAGGCAGTACAGTAGCAGACTTTGTAATTGTAAGATATGAAGGTAATTATTTTCCTGGTGTTGTAATCTGTAAGAAAAGGAATGAATTCGAAGTCCGAGTTATGCACAAGAGTGGCCCACAAAGTTGGAAATGGTCAGAAAAGTTGGATCAGATATGGTACAAGAATACCGATATCATAGAAAAAATTGAGCCACCAGAATTAGTGAGCAGTAGAGGAAATACGTATTCTGTAGAAAATATGTCTAAATATGTTTTTGAATAAAACTGTTGTTCACTTGGTCTTTATTTCTTCATACCAAAAATCACTGCATAGTATCTGGTCATTCATTGGATAAATTTTGGTCATTCGCTAAATATTTCTGGTCAATAACTGGGTTTTTTTTTAACTTTTTAATTATCATATCAAAATTACATTTTAGTGAAAAGTTTAGAATTTTAGTTTATTTCTACAGAAAAGAACATCTATTTTTCATTTGAATATGATTTAAGTCATTTCAAGAACATAGTTATTCGTATATTGATTTAAATAACTACAAGAGAATGTGCTTAAATGATCATTTATTGGGCAGTTCACCCTATCCAAATTAAACAAGCTATAGAAGAGGAAATGTTAAAGATATTTGTAGAAGAAAGAAATGACTTACGGGAGAGAGATGCAAAGAAGAGATATTAAAAGCACAACATGAAAACATAAAAGGTTATAATTTAAGAAGAAAGAAAGCTGAAAAATATAAGGAAAAAGACTTAATTCCTATAAAAAGGACACAGTTCGGTCCTGGGCTCAAGCTGAAAAGAACGTCGAAGGCAAATGAGCGATACGACGTTGTAAAAATTGGTGAGCATGAAGGACCCCTACGAACGACGCCATGCGCCGAATATATGCAACCGTGGATCGAGCACGACACCGACTCAAAACTACTTTCTACCTCGCATTTTCCTTCAATGTACGTTCGCACGTAGAAACCGTTATTTGTTAATCCGAGTTATTGTAATACCTGTTTTACTACATTTAGCTGTAATTAAATTAGTCGTTGTTGAATCCAGTGCCGTTAACTGATTAAAAACCCCTAGACAACACTAAATTTCCTACACAAATAACAGTTGATCGCTTATCAAAACAAAAAAAGGAATATTGACAATGTTTCTCTTATTCCTGAAAAGTCATTGTGCCCAAATTGTTACAACAAGAATTAAAAACTGAGGATCATAATACAGATTTTTCTGAATCATCAGCTTTTGATGAAATTGACTGAGCATTTACTATTTTAGGGCTTTCACTCCATAAAAAAGTATAAACAATAACAAGTATTAAGTTACTTTAGGAAGGTGATGACTGATGCCTGGAAAAAACTGTAACAGTTAAAGAAGATGGTATGAGAAGTCAGAAACACAAAGGTTGATGATATGCAATCTGAATTAGTTGTTTCTCAATTCAAAAATAAATATCCAAACTTGAAGATACTAAGGTCTAAATGTGTGTTTTTATATCACCAGAATATCAAGTTGATGATAGAGGGTACAAATTTAAGAGATCTGTTAGATATTCTAGATTGTGACACAGATTGCATTTCTCTTGATCTTGACAGCAACTTCAAGTCTGGATTAGCCCACAACTTGGTATTGAAATGTAAATATTGTGGAGAATGTAAATCAACCAAATCGTTAAATGTTGTAATGAACATGTACGAAATAAACATACAATTATACACTGCAATCAATAAGGAAAGGTACAGATTCTGTAAAAAATGTTCTCCGCAGTAATGAACTTGGCTCCTCCGAGCACAAAGCTTGAAAAATACAATTGTAGGCTACTTGTTGCTACTAAAGAAGTTAGTTAGGCCTCTATGAGGAATGCAACATCTGAGGCTATTTCTAAAAATGATGGATGTTCGGGTATGGCTATCGCTTTTGATAGATACTACATTGCAGAAGCAGGGCCACACTTCAATGAACGTCGTAATAGTTACCTCTTTTGATACGGCAAAAGTTTTTGATTTCGAGTGCTTGTCAAAATTATATCATAGTTATGTGAATGAAATAAACATGAAAAGCGCTGTGAAAATGGGTAAGAGAGTGTGCAATGCTAATTACTCCGGATCAAGCGGAGGAATGGAAGTTTCCGGGGCAATTGCTCTGTGCAGTCGATCCGAAAACAAACTAGGCCTATAGTGTTGGGTGGTAAAGGCCGGCTTACGGTTGCAGAAATTTACCAACTACAGACTTACCATGGGAAAGTAGTAAGAAGTAACCTAGAAAAAGTAAGACATGAAAAAAGCTATCTAGGCAGCTTTTTTCCACCGAATGTCAGCGGACGAGATACCTATGCACGATCTTGGTCCGTCTGGTGACACCGTTTGGTGCACAGCTAAGAATGAAGGAAAAGAGTACAAACGTAGTCAGCCTTTGCCTCAGCCTGTGTGTGAGGCAATAAAGCCTATTTACAGGGATCTGACCAAGGACACGTTGAAACGTTGTCTTCATGACAAGACGCAAAACCCCAATGAGAGCTTCAATAGCTCAATATGGCAATACAACAGTTTTTGTAGGTCTGAACACATTGAAGCCGGGGATAGCTGCATCAGCTATCCCCGCCGGGATGCTGATACAGTTATCTGTTTCAATTATGGAGAAGTAGGAAAACTAAATGTATTAGAGAGGATTAGAATTCGCCCTGGAAAATTTTCAGTTTTAGGCCTAACACGAATTGACTCAGCGTGTCAGAAACGCTCACAAGCAACAGGGGAAAATAAGAAAAAACAGTCACAAGAAGGATATTAAAAAGACAAAGAAAAGATAGTGAAAGTGAATTTTACTGCCCTGGTGGCTTTCAGGAAGTAAAAGTGTCGTGTACAGTGGGCCTAAACTTTAAACGCGTTTTGCGAAAGTTGTATTTTTATAACTTTAGCTACAATTTTTTTTAAAACTATGGCAACTACAGATTTGAATTTTTTTACACAGCTCCACAATGTCAGTGCTAAACAACCTTAGTGCAATTTTAAAGGTATGTATTTTTTAAATTGTACAAAAAAATTATTATACAATGAAACGCAGCTATTCAAAATTTAATTTTTTTAATTTTAAAAAGGTCTATACGTATGTATTAGGCGTTTTTTATTCCACTGTAGTAAATTAGTAGTCATAGTGCACACCCACAAACAATTTCAATAACCTAGGCCTATTACTTTCTGAGACAATGGTATCTAAAACAAGGCATGTTTCCCCATTTGATTAACAGGGGAACGTAAAAAGGTACCGCCTCCCCTTAACAACAGTATCCATAGTAACAACTGTTTTAAGATAAGAGATCAAAGAAGTCTCCGTATACTATTCAATCTGATGTGACCATGTAACAAATAAAAATTATTCAAGCTCATTTAACATTTAAAGCGTGCACAAGCTGAGATAGATATTATGGATAATATAATTTATTGATGATAAAAATAATACAGTAAAATTTTATGCTCCTTCATTTTCGTCAAAAAATGCGTTTTTACGTGATTTTTAAGGTCCCATAACTTCACTTTTAGATAAATATCAAAAATGAAATTTTTACAGCAGTATAATACACTAGAGAGAGTAAAAACGTCAGATTCTTAAACTTTATTACAACATAGATGAGGTGTCAGAGTTTGGGTTTTGTTAATTTTCAGATTTTGAAAGCCCGTATCTCTAAAAAGCAGTATATATCCCCACAAAAGTAATATAGAAAATAAATTTCTTTTGGGAATGATCAGCCTTCAAAAATTGAAACTTTTCCACTTTTAGAGTCAGAATTTTAAGCTGATTTTTGGTATTTGAGCTACAATTTTCCTGAAATGCATACTGCAGATAATAAAAGCTGCATCTTCCTGAATACACTGGTTTATGTTTCACGAACCTCAGGTACACCATTTGTTGAACAAAAATGGTTGCCATCAGAATGTAAAAAAAAGATAAAAATTTAAAATTAGTCTTTTTGGACTCTCAAATAACGTAGGAATCAGTAAACAAAAAATCATTTGATTATAAAATGGTGAGGCAACCGTTTATTTTTTTCTGGATCACTTGACACGGAATGACACTCTACAGACAAAGGCAAACAATAAGCAACTGCATACAATTTTTAGGAGAATTTTTCGATGAAACCTCATTCGTAAATGGAAATTGAGAATAATACTAATAATAATAATGTTTTTATTTAATTATTGCCCATTTGAACAATAAAACGAATGACATGCGGCTTGTGGTAGACGTTAAGTGTCTTAAATTTGGAAATTACACGATTGTATTCGTTGTAATATTTAAATAAACCTAAAAAACAATGAGAGCAAGAATAACAAAGAGTCAACTGTCGCAAATAGCGCGTCACCGTGCATTATTTGTTACAGTACCGTTCATACCGTTCATACCTAACTAAACCAGCGCGCATTCCCAAACTTGACTTTTGAAATTATGAGAGAATTCCAATATCGAATTGGCCCTTTTATTCAAGCACTACGGACGAATATGCAACTTTGTCGTTTTTACGCATGTTATATGACGAAAACGGAAAGAAATTTGTTGTGTATAACCCCGCGGGTGGTGAATTAAAACCTACACTGTATGTTAAAACGTAGGTTCAATTTTAGAACATGCGTTAGAAGATGATGTTAACGTGCATCGGCGTGTCTTTACATAAATGACAAATATCGACTTAAAATCATTTACACAGCGGTACTTCAAATTTTGTTTACTTATATCGTTTTTAAAGTGTTACAAACTTAACTAAACCAAATTGTATGATTCTCATTTATTACATTCATTATGATGATATAAACAATTAAGTTCCTAAAAAACAATTTCTGATGAGCCCGAATACATAAATTATTAATATACAATTTATATCGTTTTACTATTTAATTTCTTACGGTTTATTCCTTAATTCGGAACCCTCAACAATCCGCTTAAATTTTAAATTATATTTTTTACAAACTGACAATCCTTATTTTCAGTTATTTTGTAACTATAATTGTACACAAAAAAAGAATTCCAGTTAAGAAAATTGAAATTCCATTATTTTTTTGGTTTCGAAAAGCGTTTTAAATTTCAATTTTACACAAAAAAGACGAACTTTACTTCACAAATTTCAAAAACTGAAATTTTAAAATATGCAAGGTAAAAATGAAAAGTTTTGCTAATGTAAATGTGACTCTTTATATTGTAATTCGCCTCATCACGGCAACGGAAATATTTAAAAATGTCATTACAAATAGACCACATTTTTAATATAATTTATCGATATATAACACGTAATAGATATTTATGTATTAAGGGCATAATCAGAAGATTATGGCTCGAGGGAATGTTAAAAGCCCGACGCGAAGCGGAGGGCTTTTATATTCCTGAGAGCCATAATCTACAATTATGCCTGTGGTACATACAATGTTTTATTTTATTTTGCACCATGAAATTGGAACAAAATTTTAAAAAGATTCAGTATTTTCGGCAAGTTTTTAAATGCAAATGCAGTGAAATAAAGTCGACAGTAGGCTAATTTGTTGTTACTAAGATACTGCGATATTGCTAAATTGTTGCTAAGGTACTGTTTGTTTGTAAATAGTTTGCATTCTAAAATGGAAGGTGAAAACGCAAAGACTAATTTGTTGTTACTAAGATACTGTGATATTGCTATTAATATTATTATTGTTAAATTAATAAAGGTTGTATAGTAAGGTTGTTGTTTCAATAATTTTTTCAACTTACGTGAAATATCATGTCATGGGTCAGCTGTCAATCATGCTGCTTAGCAACAATGACATTTCCGTGCTATAAAGACCACATTACGTCCGCATTTGGAGGCGTATAAAGAACATTATGGTGGCAAAATAAAATAAAATATATAACATTATATGCAAGGTTCGATATTATTGGCATTAGGAGATTACAGGCTCACCTGACAGCTTGCTAGTAACCTTCTCCTATTACGAGCTATTTATAAGCTTTTCTATTCCGCAAATTAAAAATTTTGACCTCGTCATACTAGGGTGGAATTAAAAATTTCAGCGAGGGGGGTCGATTTGGACTCAGCCCACAACCCTTACAAATAAAAATATTGAATCGTTCTTTGAGACAGAATTAAGAGCTATTTATGAGCTTTTAAAATAATATAATTTCGATTATTGAGCTCATTGTTTTAACCCCACAACAACCCTTTAAATAATTTAACTCAAGTGAGAACTACACTAAAATTGAAAGAGTAATTCTTTTGCAGGTAAATATTGTTTATTGATTTAAGAGCTCTCAAAATATGTATTTTGATTTTTGACCCGCGACCCCTCGTTTCCCCGGCACAAGAGAGAACTATGGTTAAAATGAAAAGATTCAACTATTTTGTAGGTAATTATTGTTTATCGATTTATGAGCTCTCGACATACGTCTATTTTGATTATTGAGCTGCAACCCTTTTACGGTAAAACCACCTATCGTCTGTCCAACACACAAGAGAGAGCTTTACTTAAAATGAAAGAAATTCTCAAGTCTTAAGTACAGTTCTCTCTGATGCGAAGAAAATGCGGGGTGATTATTTTTATAAAAGAGTTTTACTTAATAATCAAACACTAGTATTTTCTAAGCTCGTAAATCGATTAACAATATTTAGTCGCAAAATAAATTCTTTTACTTTAAGTATAGTATTGTGCTGGAAAGATTTGGGACTAGTTTTCTTGTAAAGGAATTGCAGTTCAATAATTAAAATACACGTATTTTGTTCATAAAGAATTTTTTTTAATACATCAAAATAAGCAACTCAAGAATCCTTTCAAATCATAAATTTAAAATAAAATTAAATTAATTGCACAATGTTTTGCATATAAAATGACATATTAGAAATGTGCTACGCGCGCATAAAGTGACAATTTATGCCCGCCGGGCGCAAAGTGTTGCCTACGTATACTTGTTTATATATGTCAAATACAACAAATACATATTGATACTTGTTACATTTGTCATGTTTGACAATTTAATAAATAAGGTTTTTGGTTATTGTAATATATCATTCGATTCGACGTAAAATTCAGTTGCTTTCAGGTGAAAGTGATCCTGCACTATTCCAACTGACCGTTCAATAGTAGTTCTGACGTGTGAAAATACACTGACGGCTATCGACATCGCATCAATCTACCAAGCAACGCCCAAAAAATTCAGAAATTGGTTTGAAATCAATCATAAGCTTGTTGGAACAAACCTATAGCACTTATAAACAAATCTCTAATAAACTAAAATTTGAAAAGTTCTTTGTCAAATGCAGGATTTTATTGCAAACTTGTAAACCAACTAATTAAAAACTGCTGCCCTCCAAGTACCCTTCAGCTACTGTAGTACTTTTCCAGTCGCTATGCCTTTTCAATGCTGTCATACTTGCACCAGCGTCTGCCAACAATGTGGCCGATGTTCGCCTTAAACCAATGCCCTGTATATATTTCGGGATTTGTCAATCACAGGTATTTTGCAATAAACGATGGCATTTTGCCAAACGTATTTTGCCAACTGGTGGAGACGTGCATGGCCTGTTTTTGTAGCTTAAAAAATACCTATTTAATTTGCTTGTTTTTGGGCGTAATGCAGCATAATTTTTCACAAGATTCATTGTTTCAAATAACTCAGAATTAATTATAGTAAAAAATCATTTTTTTTTATCTGTTTTTGTTTGGGAAATTGTTACAATAATGATGTCTTCATTCTCTACCACATCACTCAACATCATTTCACATAATTCCTGTCGCCGATAACCACCAAAAACCCCAAACATCAAACCTACTTTTACCAACAATAATTCAATGTTTGGTGCCTCAATAATAAATTGTAAACTGACTGAAATAATAATGTAATAAAATGAAAATTGCTAATAAGTCTTGGAATACATACCAGATGTTGGAAATATCCCAACAAAACAGTTTCATTAATTATCCTTGTTTCATTTCTATGTAACCAATCCATAAATTTGGTGTATTCCAAATCGTAAATAGTTTATGGTTTCTGCGGCCTCTTTTTCTGCTTTTTGCTGTATTGCATTTGGAATTTGTACGCTCATTTTGAACAAAATAAATTGACATATAACAATTGTTGGTGTTGTCACTAAATTCCTTAGATACCCAACTCACAAATTACTTGATATAAATGACATAACAAAGTTAAATTATTTTTTAGGAAAAAAAAAATGAGTATGACAAAATTTTGTATGTACCAAGGGCATTAATTGATGTTTATACCCTTGTGCGACTAAAAAGCTCTCGGGCCTATCGACCCCCGTGCTTTTAACTCATCGCCCTCGAGGGCATAAACATCTACTTAATGCTCTTAATACATAAATAACTATTATATATTCTTTTTATAAATTAAATTACATTTATATGTATTTTATGTATTAAATAACGATTTACTGTACAAGTGAATTATTATTTATATTTAACTCTTCATCTCAAGTTCATCATTAGTTGCATATCCTTCTGCATCGCTTAATGTTTCGCTTGTCAATAAACATTTTAATTTCGGTTGTTGAATTTCGCAGCAGGTGGGTGCGCCTTTGGGATTATTTCCTTCTGCTTCATTAACAACAATAGTTAAAATAGCAAATAATACATTTTCCGCTTCTTCTATATCACATGCTAATATTAGTTGACTGATAGTAGCTAAATAAAACGTGTTTAAGCGTAAACGTGCAGTTTTTAAAAAGTTTGCGTATTTTTTTATACAGCCTGTAACAAAAAGGTAGAGCATAAATTAAACCACCAAAAATAACTCGATTGAACCTAACTTGCCTTAGTACAAACAAGCAAACAGAAAAAGTTACAACCCTTTGAAGTTATCAAATGCAAATTGATTTTTTCAAATATTTCGAAAGTTGTTTGACATATAATGAAAATTGACGGAATCATTGCACATCGTAAAAAATGTTATGTGAGTTGAGATCCCTAACCCCCCCAAATTTTTGGATACGTTACAATTTAATGATTATTGTGGCATCATTAATTAAATACATTATTTTTGAAACTTTTTTGCCCCTTAGTGCTTTTTTAGAAATATCCGTTTTTATCGAGATACAGCCTCTTTTTCATTATGCTACAAAAACTGTGTAGTATCTATTAAATATCTATTTAGTATTAGACATTGGCATCAATAATATTGTCAATAATACATATTAAAGCTGTCAACTTTTGTGTATTTAAGAGAAATTAACTATTCTATTACAATGGAGTACACGTTTTCACAAATGGCAGATATGCTTATATTCTGGGTAAGTTTCCTCAGGCTAAATTAAGATTTCAGATAATTATCGATAATTTTGGTAATCACAGGTGAATGTCAGGGAAACAGTGCAGCACATGCAAGGTGTTATGCGGAGAAATATCCCAATCGATATACACCAGACAGACGATTATTTCTTTCCATTGGTCGTCGTTTAAGGGAGACAGGTACATTAAAATTAAACTAGTACATGATATCTTTATAAATCAAACCTATTCAGCTGAAATAAAAAGGTAACCATTTTAAGTCTCACAAAAACAGTATAAAATTTTTATTCAATATTTTTGAAATAATAAAAAAGTGTAAAAGAAACCAAGTCTTATTCTTAGTAACGGAGTGAAAACAAACACAAGTAATAACCACAGGTATTACGACCGTTGCACTGGCCAATCAACGTATAGCTTTTAAATTTACATATAGTCACATGTAATGAAAATATAATGAGCTTTATGAGATTTCTATCTTATCTAGGACCGGAGTTAGGAATTGTAAAATTTAAAAAAATCCCTTATAACTATGTTTCTAATAAAAATGAAATCTTGAAATAAAGGGATTACATAGTAGACATACATAGCTACTAAACTGCTATATGGAATTATTTTTAGCGCTTCCGGTTTTGCCGAAAATAACAGAAAAAATTATTATTTAAATTTTTTTTTGAATATTTTATATCAAAGTTTCAAAAACAATTCTAAGGTATATATTTTAAAGTTGATTTTTCATTCTATCCAAATATGTAAAAATATACAGTGATTTGCAAAATACAGGGTGAATAAGAAAAAAAGAATTTTGTAGGTAAGTATATCTTATTATATTGCAAGTTATACGGAGTTAGGAATTGCCGCGGGTAACAGTAGTTTCCTTATACGAGAAAGTGTTGTGCCGAAGTCCATCGGCCAGATTTTTCATTTTAAGCATTGTTCTCTCTTGTGCCGGGGAAACGAGGGGTAGTTTTACCGTAAAGGGGTTGCGGGTCAAAAACCAAAGTACGTATTTTGAGAGCTCTTAAATCAATAAACGATATTTACCAGCAAAGGAGTTACTTTTTCAATTTTAGTGTAGTTCTCACTTGAGTTAAATTATTTTAAGGGTTGTTTTGGGGTTAAAACGATGAGGTCAAAATCGAAGTTACATTATTTTAAAAGCTCATAAATAGATCCTAATTCTGCCGCAAAAGACAATTCAATATTTTTAATTGAAAGGGATGGGATATGTTTAAATTCCCCCCTAGCATGATGAGCTTAAAATTTTTAACTTGCATATATAAAAGCTCGTCATTTTCATGCATTTGTGGGGGGGGGGGGGGAGACTCGACAGACACGTCTCCTATTGCCCGTAAAAAAACTTTACGACGCTACTAGTGTCAAATAACATACAAATGCAATTGCACAAGTGGACACATTGGTGTTTAATATAGATAAAGTGTAATTGTGTTAGTAAAATTATAGCATATCAAGAACTATTGAATTTTACTAAAGTCCAGACTAATGTACTGAACTGTCTTGGTAAACTAATTTTTAACAACATGTCTTTTCTACCATTACATCCACGGTTGCCCAACCTTCTGTTTAGACGGAAGATCAGAAGATCTACTGTTCTGTTTTCACTTCAAAATCTGTTCAAATTATAAAATACAAAATTATGGATTTTTAAATGTTTAAATTTTCAAAAGTGAAAGAGACAAGCAATTATTTTCGTTTCTGTCTTTGGAGTAGTGCCTAACCAATAAACATAGAAACACGTCTGACGCCCCAGATATGGCTGAAGCAGAATGCTGTAGCTGTATTATGTGTTATTGTGATAAAGCTCAGTAAATACGTTATAATAAAAGATACCAAAAAAAGTTATTTACAAAAATTGTAGGCAGCCTAAGCTTCACATTTTAAAATTAGTTACAACTCTACAGTGTTTCGTAACGCTGTGCCATATCAAAGTTATATTTTTTTTAAATGAAACATACTGTATTTTAGTTTAAATTTAAAATCCGCTTCACTTTCCCATTACAACAATATAAAATTGTAATATGTTATACAGAGTATTTAAAAAGCAATAACCAATTTTCGTAACAAGATCAGCACTGTATAATTACAAAGAAGTACAAGAACAATGATCCATAGCAGCCATAGTTTTTGGCTGACTGTCAGAATTTATAAAAATGTACTAATTTTGTTAATATTCATTAAATCGAATACAGGGTAAGTCAAAACACGCGTGCATTATTTTCTTAGTAATTTTAAATGAATCGCTCTGTATTTTATTTTACAATTACAAAGTACTATTATCATACTCTTATTTTTATTAAGCATTCCCTAGGCCTAAAGTTAATAGTTTTTGAGATATTCTCATTTTTCTATGCCAAGTATTAATTAAGTATCTAAATGTTTGATCATTTTATTTTGAGCTGGCCAAAAACTGCCAGTTTATCATTTACATTACGACCGCAACTTGCTGGTAATAGTGGTCGTCCTAAAGTGATGCACACGATGCGGAGATTTTAGGCGCAATTGAAGAAACCCCTGAAAGCAGTACAAGGGTAGTAGCTGCTCAATTAAATCTTTCCCCCATGATGGTTTAGATAAGATTAAAGGAACAGTAGCTTCATCCCTATCATTTAACAACCGTTCAAGAGTTGTTGGAACAAGATTATCCTAAAATAATGGAATTTTGCGATTGGTTTTTAACGGAAAAACCCTAAATGTCAATTTCATTAACAACTGAGGAATAGAATCCTTGAGGCTGCAAATCGATTTCGTCAGAAGCCATTGATTTTCCAGAATATTCGGTTTTCGTTGGTAAAACGGTGCCGACTGTGTATTTAAGAAAATGGAGGCCATTTCGAACATTTAATAAATAGTACACATTTTCAAATAAGTAAGCAAAATTTACTCGAAATTTTTGAAGCATAATGAAAAAGTATCTCGATAAAAACTGATATATTTCTAAACAGCACTAACGGGAAAAAATTTTCAAAAAATAATAATTAATGGTGCCACAATAATCATTAAATTGCAACGTACACAAAAATTTGGGGAGGTTTAGAGGATCTCAACGCCCATAAAATTTGTACGGTCTGCAATAATTCCGTCATTTTTGTTCTGAAAGATGCTCTAATTATAAGAAAGCCACATGTCAATTTTCATTATAACTCTCGAAATATTTGAAAAAATCAATTTGCATTTGGTAACTTCAAAGGGTTGTAACTTTTTTTGTATCCACATTTATACTAAGGTAAGTTAGGTTCAATCGAGTTATTTTTGGCCCCAGAATGTGGTTTAATTTATGACCTAACTTTTTGTTACACCCTGTATAATAGGCAACATGTATGCGGAGATAACAAAGAGGTAGTTCTTTATCTTTGCATATGTTATCAGCATAATCGCGCCTGCGTGTGTGCGTATGCGCGCGTTTGTGTATGTGTAAGTATGTATACGGGGTGGTCCGTAAGTAATGGTCCAAAGTGAAATGTAAGATTCTCGGCGTCAAAGTATTACGATCTGACGCAACTTACTTTAATAAAATATTAATAATAAAAGGATACAGGGTGTAAAAGTTAAAAAAAAAGTAGATTTAATAAATAGAGATATAAATTACATTGGTTTTAGCTTATTAATACGTTTTTATGTACAGTGGCGTGGACCGCAAGGGTTAGAATACAAAAACTTGGTTTTTCAGATAAAAAAGGTATACTTGGTCTAAATCGATAAGTTTAACAGTTTCTAAGATACTTGCATTTTTTGGTATTTATTACCAACTGCTTAGGCAGGTTATTATTTTTCTGTATTATTTGGGAAACATCAAAACGTGAAAATCAGTGTTTCGGGAAGAATACACGTAACTTCAGAAAATGATAGATCTAATAATTTTAGTACAAAACTTTCATATTAACGTAAGTCCAATAGTGCTTCGTTTTCGAGATACAGGGTGTCAAAGTTAAGAACCTGCCTAAGCAGTTGGTAATAAATACCTACAAATGTAAATATCTTAAGACGCTGTTAAAGTTATCGATTTAGACAAAGTATATCATTTTTATCTGAAAAACATCAAAGTTTCGTATTTTAATAAAACAAATCCAATTGACTCCATTGGCGTAGAAATTAGGGATTAAAAGGTTCCTCTACCCTTGCGTTCTACGCCACTTCACATAATATAAACGTATTCATAAGCTAAAATCAATGTATTTTATATCTCCATATATTATACCAAGAATGAGATATTTCAAAAATCAATATATGTTTTGAAACTGAAACCATGTGTTTTTTTATTATAAACATTTTATTAAAGTAAGTTGCGTCAGATTGTATTATTTTAAGGTCGAGAATCTTATATTTCACTTTGGACCATAACTTACGGACCACGCCGTATAAGTATGCATGGATATATAGTACTTAATATTTGCTTTCATATTTCTTATAGTAATACTTATTTAATACATCAAAATATAATTTATAAAAAAATTATATCGAAAAATCCGGCTGATGGACTTCGGCACAACACTTTCTCATATAAGGAAACTAACTGTTGCCCGCAGCAATTCTTAACTCCGTATAACTTGCAATATAATAAGATATACTTACCTACTTATTTTTTTCCTATACACACTGTATTTTACAAATCACTGTATATTTTTACATATTTGGATAGCATGAGAAATTAACCTTTAAATACTTTAGATTTGTTTTTGAAACTTTGATATAAAATATTAAAAAAAATTAAAATAATATTTTTTTTTATTTTCGGCAAAACCAGAGGCACTAAAAATAATCCAATATAGCAGTTTAGTAGCTATGTATGTCTACTATGTAATCTCTTCATTGCAAGATTTCATTTATATATTGGAAACATAGTTATAAGGGATTGAAATTTTCAAATTTTAAAATTCCTAACTCCGGTCCTGGATAAGATAGAAATCTCATAAAGCTCATTACATTTTCGTTATATGTGAGTATAAAATATGTAAATTTAAATGCTATACGTTGATAGGCTAGTCATTATAACTTGCCTGATATAAGATATACTTACCTACAAAAATTATTTTTTTCTTATTCACCTTATATTTTACAAATCACTGTATATTTTTACCTATTTGGATAACATAAGAAATTAGCTTTACAATACGTGTAGATTTGTTTTTGAAACTTTGATATAAAATATTAAAAAAATTTAAAAAATTATTTTTTTTTATTTTGACTACTATAAATATATCAAGCAATTATTTACAAAAATTATAAAAATGTTGGAAAGAAAATTGCTACAGACTTAATCCACAAAAAAAGGTGTAAACAGGATATCGTGGGAACAAAAGAAGCAAGGCGCCAAGTCTGCATCATCGGACCAATTGCGTCATCGGCTTTCAACGAAACAATAGATAAGTACGGTTTCTAATTGTGTAAATAAAGAAACGTTTATGTGTTTTATTTTCTCTGAAATTGAATATGAATATCAAAATTGAACGGAAAACATTTCATTCAACTGTGATAAAGGGTTTTTTGTTGCATGTTAGTATTAAGAATATTACTTATAATATTAAAGGTTTGATTGTTATATGTTGTTGTAAACAAAACATTTCAGCACTGCGAATTTCAGTAATTAAATAAGTATAACGTTTGATTTATTTTTATTATTAAAGATTATTAATATTGAAAGCTTGTACAAATATTGAATATATAAATGCAGAAGAAAGTAAACTCAAATAATTAAGAAAATCAGATTGAGTATAAATTTTGGTCATTGATAACGGTAATCATTTCTTTTTACACTTGAGCTAGATGGTGCATCTAAATAGGACAAGAATTCGCAAACGTAAATATTAAAGTTCATTTCATCAAACTGAAATTAGATAACAAGCGTATTAAAATTAAACTAGTACATGATATCTTTATAAATCAAACCCATTCAACTTAAATAAAAAGGTAATCATTTTAAGTTTCACAAAAACAGTATAAAATTTTTATTCCATAATTTTGAAATAATAAAAAAGTGTAAAAGAAACAAAGTCTTATTCTTAGTAACGGAGTGAAAACAAACACAAGTAATAACAACAGGTATTATGACCGTTGCACTGGCCTATCAACGTATAGCTTTTAAATTTACATATAGTCACATGTAATGAAAATATAATGAGCTTTAAGAGATTTCTACCTCATCCAGGACCGGAGTTAGGAATCGTAAAATTAAAAAAATCCCTTATAACTATGTTTCTAATAAAAATGAAATCTTGAAATAAAGGGATTAGGTACATAGTAGACATACATAGCTACTAAACTGCTATATGGGATTATTTTTAGCGCGGTAACTCGACAGACACGTCTCCTGTTACTCGTAAAAAAACTTTACGACGCTACTAGTGTCAAATAGCATACAAATTCAATTGCACAAGTGGACACATCAGTGTTTAATATAGATAAAGTGTAATTGTGTTAGTAAAATTATAGCATATCAAGAACTATTGAATTTTACTAAAATCCAGACTAATGTACTCAACTGTCTTGGTAAACTAATTTTTAACAACTTGTCTTTTCTACCATTACATCCAGGGTTGTCCAACCTTCCGTTTAGACGGAAGATCAGAAGATCTACTGTTCTGTTTTCACTTCGAAATCTGTTGAAATTGTAAAATACAAAATTATGGATTTTTAAATGTTTAAATAACGCAACATTTTCAAAAGTGAAAGAGACAAGTAATTATTTTCCTTTCTGTCTTTGGAGTAGTGACTAACCAATAAACATAGAAACACGCCTGACGCACCAAATATGGCTGAAGCAGAATGCTGTAGCTGTGACGAGAGTCCCAGTTTTTTTGTTTACTTGAAAATTGTGTGTAGTTTTAAACGTTTGTCGTTTAATTGAAAAGATTAGCAGGGAATTACTGTATTATACTTTTTAGTAGCCTTTAAATTAAAATGTGATTATGTGTTATTGTGATAAAACTCAGTAAGTCCGTTATAATAAAAGATACCAAAAAAAGTTATTTATAAAAATTGTAGGTAGCCTTAAGCTTCACATTTTAAAATTAGTTACAACTCTACAGTGTTTCGTAACGCTGTGCCATATCAAAGTTATATTTTTTTAAATGAAACACCCTGTATTTTAGTTTAAATTTAAAATCCGCTTCACTTCCCCATTGCAACAATATAACATTGTAATACGTTACACAGATTATTTAAAAAGCAATAACCAATTTTCATAACAAGATCAGCACTTTGTATAATTACAATCCATAGCAGCCATAGTTTTTGGATGACTGTCAAAATTTATAAAAATGTACTAATTTTGTTAATATTCATTAAATCGAATGCAGGGTAAGTCAAAACACGAGTGCATTATTTTCTTAGTAATTTTAAATGAATCGCCCTGTATTTTATTTTACAATTACAAAGTACTATTACCATACTCTTCTTTTTATTAAGCATTACCTAGGCCTAAAGTTAATAGTTTTTGAGATATTCTCATTTTACTATGCCAAGTATTAATTATCTAAATGTTTGATAATTTTATTTTGAGCTGGCTAAAAACTGACAGTTTATCATTTTGTTTAATAATTCAGTGGAACGATACATTCTTAAGTAGCAAAGATGAATTTTACACGTGTTGAAATAATTGATATGATCTGGATATTGGGAGAATGCAATAAACACACATTATTATCAGCAAGAATTTATCATGAATGGTTTACTGAGAAGCGATGGCCTACAAAAGCAAGCTTTGAAAGATCAGGGGATTCGTTTAATCACACTGGTTCAGTTGTCTATGAAAAACATGAATGAACAAAAAATACTGACGGAGGAAAATTAATGAAATGTGTTGCTTTGCAGTGACTGAAAACCCACATATAAGTATAAGGAATATTTGCAATGAAAAAGAACTTAGTTACTACGTACAAAAGATTCTTTCTAAAAACGAGATGCAACCTTACCACATTCAATTGCATCAACAATAAATAGCAATGATTTTGAGAAGATAATTATATTTTGCGAATGGACCTTAGAAAACGTTAATCAAGAGAGGGATGAAGCTATTTCATAAAAATGCTTCTGTTAACGGACATAACTTTTATTATTATTCTACAACAAATCCATATCGCATAATTACACACAGTCGAACTAGATGGTCGCTAAGTGTATGGGGAGGTATTGTTGGTAACTATGTAGTGGGACCATATTGTTTTAAAGAGCAGGTAAATAGTGAGAAGTATTTAGATTTTTTAGTAAATCAGTTACCTGTACTATTGGAAAAGATTCCACTTAGTATACGTGAATGTATGTGGTTCTTGCATGACGATGCTCCTGTTCACCATAATGCAATAAGTAGTTCAAGGTGAACTAGTTTTATT
Source organism: Vesta saturnalis (assembly GCA_036346205.1). Classification (NCBI taxonomy): domain Eukaryota; kingdom Metazoa; phylum Arthropoda; class Insecta; order Coleoptera; family Lampyridae; genus Vesta; species Vesta saturnalis. The sequence goes on along the minus strand of JARFJB010002351.1, from coordinate 208,946 downwards.
GAAAGCTGCATGTAAATTAATAAAAGGTTTGTCATTGACGGTATCATGAAAAATCTGGAGCCAATAGAGCTTTACCATGTACTCGAAGGTATGTATGACCCCAACGATAATTCCTTTATCACAGCACTTATCAAATTTTATTGAGACACGTAAGGTACAAAAATTACATAATGAATGGTGGTTACTACGCAATACCAAATTTTACTTTTATAGAAATTACTTTTTTAGTATCATAGTTTATTTTGTATTTGATTGTGTTGATACTTGTGCAGGTGGGTAAGTTAGTGACTTACCTGTCTTGATTTAATAATTTTATTTTTATATGTGCATGGTTTGTGGCATGTTTTTACATAGGTTTATTTTTTTTTAATATTTTATGGTTTATTATAATTTATTAAAAAAATCTACTATCCTACTATTAACAAAAATATTCATCTGGCAACTCTAATTACATCAGATATCAAGCCGTTCAACTCTACATACATTAACAAGAAGTTATAAGAATGTTCGACAATTTTAGGGAATCAACTGTGTATTCCAATTAACTAAACCTTTTGATTATGGGAATAGACTTTAATGCTCTATCCTATATTTTTATAGCGAAAGATTGTTATTTTAACTGGCGAACAGTGAAAAACGGTTTTATTTAAGTACAAATTTTATATAGGTGATCTAAAAAATTAATGTAGTATACTTACCAATATTTTCGACATCTTTAATTTCTGCCAATTTCACGTGATCACTATTTTCATTTATTGTACTTTCAGGGTCTAAAGATTCGGACGGTTCCTGATAGGGTTCACTTTCAGAATCAGAAAATGCAGGTAAGCTATCATTCCCGTTAGGTTCCTCATATTCTATTTCAACATAATGTTCATCAATATTATCTAAATTATCTAAAGTTGGTAAAACCGGAATTTTGTTTTCATGTAAATGTTTATGAACAGCCAAACTGTCTTCACGATTAAAACCTTTATTGCAAATATCACAAATATGTACACGATCACCTTTACATCTTTTTGTATGATTTAATAAATGCTCCGATCTACTGAATCCTCTACTACACTTTACACAGCTAAATGGTTTTTCTTTTAAATGTGTGACCAAGTGCCTTCGAAGATGTTCAAATCTTGTTAACGTTTTATTACAAATTTTACACACATGCACTTTTCTAGGCCCATGAAGTAATTCATGCCTTTGTAAATGGTTTTGGCGGGTATACTGTTTTCCACATTGTTTACATTTGAATAAACTTCCAGTATGCAATCTTTTATGACATTTTAATCCATCAAGTGTAGTAAAACATTTAGAACAAGTACGACATGTTAGAAGAACCTGATTATTATCTAAAAAACGAATGAAATCACTATTAAATGAAACTGTCTCCACCTCTTGCTCATCCGGATCAGCCTTAATGTTACTAGCAGCATTGGAATCATGTTCATCACTTTCTATATCTTCCGTAACATATGTAATGTCTTCATCTGTTACCGGAACAGGATGCGATTCTGAATCATTTATCAGTATAGTACATTGTGATGTATATTCTTCTTTCACATCATTGTTTTCTTTTAAACCTCTTAAATATTGCCTTAAAATTAAATCTGTGCTTTCGCAAAGTTGTTTGAATTTGTAAGCATTTATTAATTGTTCGTTGCAAAACTGGCATATTGTGTTAGGTAATTCGTCTCCGTAATTTATCTATAGGACATTTTGTATAATATTTATAATGACGTTTATTTTTCTTACCTCCACAGCAGAGCATGCCATTAGCATCTCGTCAATTCGGGGACCATCATCATTACTTCCTTCATTTAGAAATACGTATCGCATAATAGGGGCCTCAGATTTACATACCCGACATATTTTGTTGAAATCATATTCAACATTTTCCATGATTTATTACGTGAAAATAATATATTACTTAAGGATATAAAAGTAATTCTTAATAATCTATTGGCTCAAGCCACCACAATCCACTCCACTGGAACAGCCATTTTGACGTTTTACTGTGACCCTCCAATCAGAGCAGGGAATGATATTAAATGTGGGAAATTTAAAAATGCTTAGTAAATAAAATAGGTACAGTTTAGAGCATACGTTTAGAATGTATAACCAAACTGTAATTTACGTGTTTTCATACTTAACGTCTACACAATAAATTTTAAAATGAATTTATCTTACAAGTGTAGAAGCGCGTAATGGATATTGCAGGTCAGGGGCGGAGGTGCAATTGCATTAACAGAGATGTATGTTAAGTGAATTATTACCATTAACAAATGCCATATTGATAATTACTAATTGTAGAAGTAGAATGTAATTGTTTTTATTTGTTACTTAATAGTAAACATGCCTTAATCTAACGAAACTTAAGTAAATAACTTTTACAAGTTACTAATTTGTAATGGTACATTACAAACCGACGCGAAACAACTTATACAGCCGAAGACTAAATAGCGCTAGGTTGGAATGAAGCATTTCATGGAGGTTTGTATGTTATTTTATTCAGAATGAGTTTTGGGACATGAATATGATTTATTTATCTTAAAATAATAAACTGACATTAAAAAAAATCAAGTAGTTATTGAGTAGCAAATTGTTTTCCTATTTAATTATCAAATATTTTGTATGGATTTATAATTGTATCTTGTTTTGCGATTTTTTTTAGTCGCTTAGCAATGAATTAATGGAAAAAAAAAATACAAGTCATTCATTTTTGTTTCTATTTTTTATGAAGAATCATTTTTGACAAGTTATTGCTACATTCATAACAACCTTTGCTAATAAAGTCAATAAAAATAAGCAGAATATGGATTACGAAGTATTCTCCGATCATTTTATTAAGATGAAGTGTGTTCAACATACGTAAACCAATAACTTCATTTTTTGGTCCTTCCAACCGAATTTGTTTATTTTCGAATAATTTTTATTTCTGGTCATTGAAATGGACATTACAAGCCATTTGGATGGAAATCTTATTGATGCATACAATGGTACTCTTACAAGCGAACTAGGTAGTTATAACGGGTTTTACCTTTTACACTGCAGTTTTGAGGTGCGTTGTAACGTTTTATATTACATTTAGGTAATTGAGTTTGAGTTGAAAATATCTAATAGTATATTACGTAATAAGTGTTGTAAAAGGTATATTACGCACGAATGAAAAAATTACGCACGAAGACGCGTAGCGGCGAGTGCGTAATTCCATGAGTGCGTAATTGCTTTACAACACGCAACACGGACTATACTTTACCTACGACCGCATAGTGTGCCAAAAAATATAGTAAATTATGCTTAAACGCGCCGAATTTGTATTTTGGTTGTTGTTTTTTGTTGTTCGTTTCATGTATACAGAGAGATCTAAAAACTAATTATAACAGGGTAGTTCATTTGTTCAAATGGGATACCCTGTATATTATTGCATCTTTAGATTTTTCAACAATTTTATTTTTCAGCAATTTTAAAAAATTATAGAGTATGTATGCCTCACAACTTTGATGATCATATAGGATATAAATCGTTCTATTTACTACTACATTGGTTTAATTAACATCAAAAACATAATAGAAACTTGTGTTATAAGGATCATAATAACAATCATTATGGTACTAGCCGTGAATATTATCAGACGAGGCGTTAGTCGAATCTGATAACACGGCGTGTGCCATAATGGTTGTTTATCCGAATTTTATACAAACTTTTATATTCCGGGGTTTTTGTGTAATGAAATTTTCTTGTTGCATTTGAATTTACATAATGACAACTTTTAGTGACGGCAAGTAGATTTCCGCCAAGTGTAAACGTATCTTAATTTACATACTTTTTCCTACTACACCTACACATTTTTTTCATTACAGTACTTAGTACTATAATGAATTCATTATAGTACTCAGTCCAATAAAGTGTGTCATTTTGACACTAAAAATGGAACCCTTAATAATGTCATTATGACACGCCGGAATATAATAATTATTTGTGGTTACTGTACAATTATTGATTATATTAGAAGTATCTGTCGATTCATATGACATTGTAATATTTTCATTTATTAATATATTCAAACTATGCGTTTTGTTTACGAAAACTGTGCGATTTGTTTACCGTGCGTAATGAGCTACTTACTGAGGCTGTGTATCGTGTGTATTTGTCTATTTTCTACAGTGGTCGTAGGTAAAGATATTTATTGCTTAATTTTAAATACGCTTGCTTGTATTTAACGACGTTCGTTTGAGGATTCCTTGTATTAATTTGGTTTTGCTTTTAAGAGAGTTATCGAGTTTATCACAAAACACAGTTCAGTCTTTACTTGACAAATGCGACCAAAAAATTAAATCATTTTCAAACGAAAGTTGAAATAGCACTCGTTCTACTGCAAATAAATCTAAGGAAAATGTTAAGCTTCCTACCATAAACCTTTCTATTTTCTCTGTATAGTATCAGGATTTTAGAGCATTTTTTGAATCTTTTCAGGCTTTAGTTGACTCTAATGAAAACTTATCCCAAATTGAAATATGTTTATATTTAAAAAACTGTTTGAAAGGTCCTGATTTGCAAACGTTAAACGAAATTAAACCTTCTGAAGCAAATTATTCTATCGCTATGGGTCTCTTAAAAGAAAGATACGATAATCAACAGTTGCTTATCTTCAGCAATTTTTATTCCTTATTTGAAACTCCAAAAATTGTTAAAGATACGCAAATGCAGGAATTTTTCAATAATTTAATCAAACATTTGCGCAAATATGCTGTTTTGGCATACATTGTTAAAAATAAAGTAGATTCTACTCCTGCTAAACCTACACTTTAGCCTAAACTATGCACTCTTGTGCTTGTGTAAGAAACATCATTTCTTAAATCATTGCCCATCTTTCTAGGCCTTATCTATCAAGAATCGTTTCCACAAAGCAAAAGTTTTGCGGCTTTGTCTTATATGAATTGCAAAAATTGTAATCAACGTCACAATAGTTTACTTAGCCTCAAGTCTGCTAATTCAAATAATTTAAAGCACGAAACTACTCGGCCTGGTTCACTTTGTCAGAATGAATTTAGTAGTTTTTCTGATTCTAATTCTGTTGCTTCTCCTGCTCAGTCAGGTACTCCACTTGTTGAGTCCTCGTAGACTCCCATCATCTCTTCTGTATGTGGTTTTTTAAGATCCTCTAAGGTTTTATTGTCTACTGTTCAAGTTAACGTTGTCCGTGCAACAAGTCTTTTACTGTTAATAGTCTCCTCGATTCTGGGTCCTAAAGCAATCTTATATCTGAATATCTACACAAAAAGGTTGAATCCTTCTTGTAAATCAATCAACCGTACCCTCAAGGGCATTAGCGAGTCAGTATCAACCTGCTCAAAGTACACTTCTGTGGAATTACATTCCACAACCGGACGTTTCAAGTCTGATATCAACTGTTTAGTCGTTCCTAAAACTACTGATCCGCTTCCTCGAGTTATGTTCAGTAAGGACCTTTTGGATACCCCTCCCCCCCCTAATTTACGCCTCGCTGATCCGTCTTACCATCGGCCAGGCGACATTGATATTTTGATTGGTTCATCTATGTACCATAAACTAACTTTGCCTCGAAAAATTTCTTTAGGACCCTCGATGCCTACTTTACAGAATACCATTCTTGGTTGGGTTGTTGCAGGTGATTTACCTAATGATTTTCTTACTCCTTCGAATTTTTTATGTTGTGGAATTTCGACAGCTTGCCACCATACTACATTTCAGGTTAATGAAGTCAATGCTGATCTTCATCAATCTTTGACCAAGTTTTGGGATTTGGATAAACCCAAACCTATTTCGAAGTTGTCTTTACTTCCACCTCAGGAGAGATTTTGTGAGAAGAACTTTCGCAATACTATTCGCTCGGACGAAACCGGTCGTCTTATCGTTTCGATAAGTTTCAATTCAGAATTATTACTTTTAGCTGACTATAAACACATCGCCGAATCACGATTTCTCCATTTAGAGAAAAGTCTACACAGAGATCCCGATCTTCTAAGGCAATACTCACAATTCATGTTAGAATACGAATCTCTGGGTCACATGACACTTATTTCATAGAAACGATTGGTGGTCCTATAAATATCTCAGAGATACCTTCACAGTTTTTTCCTCATCACGCTGTTGTTAAACAGTCTTTCTTGACTACCAAGTTGCGCGTAGTTTTCGATGTTAGCGCAAAAACTTCTACTAACATTTCAGATCGTCGGTCCTCAAGTTCAGGACAATCTGTTTGATGTCTTATTGCGTTTCCGTGCTTACGAGGTCGCCTTCTGTGGTGACATCGCCAAGATGTATCGTATGATCAAAGTCGATTCTGCATTGTGTAAGTTTCAACATGTACTCTGGAGAGACAATCCCGAGAAACCCCTCGATATTTATCGTTTAAACACAGGAAGTTTTATCTCCGAGAGCTTCGAATTTTCCAATGTTCCCATTGGCGAACGTTCTGATTCTAAAACTCTAGGTATCCATTGGGATTCTGAGAATGATTTTTTGTTTTGTAAGGTTGACATACCAAATTACGATTCCGTTCCTACTAAAAGGAAAATTTCATCTAGCATTTTAAAAATTCTCGATCCATTGGGTTTTTACTCTCCTCTTATCATTAGCGGGAAAAGTTTGCTCCATAAGCTTTGGCAATCAGGCATTGTATGAGACGATCCCATCCCTTCCGAGCTGATGTCCGAATGGTTCGAATTTCGGGCCCAGTTACAGCATTTGCATATCACCAAGATTCCTCGTTGCATTATTCCGACAGCTACTTCACTGATTGAGTTTCACGGTTTCTGCGACAGTAGTGTTATTGCTTACGGTTGCTGTTTTTATTTGCATTGTTGCACTGCAGATAGCCACGTAACTTTGTTATTTTCTAAGTCCAAGGTTTCACCTTTACACATAATGTCCATTCTTCGTTCAGAGCTTTTCGCGGCAGTGTTATTGTCAGAATGGTGTCCTAAAATCGTGAAATCTTTTGATATTCACTTTTATAATATTTGCTTATGGACATATTCCAAAATTATCTTAAATTGGATCAATTCTGCTCCCATTAAATATCACACATTCATTGCCAATCGCATTGCTGTTATACAGGAATGTACTAACATCTAACATTGGCATCATGTCTCAACTTGTAATAACCCAGCTGACTTAGTTCCACGCGGTTCGAACATTTCGACCTTGAAGAATAACCGTGTTTGATTTCAAGGTTCTGACTTTCTCTTTCTTAGTGACTCCAATTGGGTTTGTGATTACATTCCAAATTCGCATGAGAGTACTGAACTCAAAGGTACCGTTGTCTTAATTTCTATCAATTTGTTAGGCGATTCCATTTTTGATATTCCTCTTACGGAAAACTACAACGAATTAAAGCTTACGTTTTACGATTCAAACATAACTGTCGAACCGAAAAAAGGCGAAACGATAATTTAAGCGTCACCGTACTACAGAGTTCCTTGATAGCTCTTACCAAGCTTTGTCAAGCTAATTCCTTCGTTAATGAGATTAAGTCTCTCAAGAATAACCGAGTCATTAAGAATTCACGAATTCAAGCCGTAAATCCCTTCTTGGATGATACAGGTTGTCTACGCGTTGGCAGTAGATTAACTAATTCAGAATGTTTCTTTGACAAGAAACATCCTTTAATTCTCCCAAAGTTCACTGAACTGGTTATTTTAAATGGTCATAAAGAATTATTGCACGGTGGCCCACAACTTCTTCTCGCTCATATCCGACAACGTTTTTGGCCCATTGGAGGACTTTATTACATTAAGAAACTTCTGCGAAAGTGTGTACCTGTTTTAAGGTCAATCCTGTTGTCAAACATCCGCCCAAGGGTAATTTGCCTGAAACTCGTTTAAAACAAGTATATCTATTTTACAATGTTGAGTTGGACTATGCTGGACCTATTAGTATAAAAGATAGATGCACCCGTGGTGCTCGATTATTAAAAGCATATATATGTACGTGCTCGTTTGTATGGTTACTCGTGCTAGAGATTTGGAATTGGTCACTTCCTTAACTACTGACGCCTTCATGAATTATTTGAAACGATTTATAGTGCATAGAGGTGTGCCTAGCTGCATATCTAGTGATAACGCCACTAACTTTCGTGGAGCTTAAACAAAGTTAAATTCTTTATACTCAGTTTTGCACGAGGAAGAGTCTAATGAACGCATATTTAAGTGTTTGGCTTCGAAGTCAATTGAGTGGCAATTTATCAATCCTTACTCTCCACATGAAGGTGGTATTTGAGAGAGTGCAGTTAAATCTGTAAAAAAAAACATTTAAAATGTATTCTCGGCAACGCAAACCTCACATTTGAACATCCGTATACAACATTAACTATAATTGAGTCGAAATTAAATTCAAGACTAAGGTCAATCCTGTCTTCTGACCCAGACGACATTGTTCCTCTCTCTCCTGGATACTTTTTGGTGGGTCGACCATTAGTAGCGGTTCCCGACCACAATTATATGTCTGTGCGAGCAAATAAACTTTCTATATTTCAACGATCACAACTGTTGTCTGAACATTTTTGGAAGCGCTGGAGAAAAGAAGTTTTTCCTGAACTTCAAAAACATCAAAAATGCGATAGGGATCTTCCCGATCTCCTCCACATCAACTCCATTGTACTTCTACAGGACGACGATCTTCCTCCCCTTCAGTGGCGGCTTGTCTTAATAACTAACATACATCGCGGTGCAAACAGTGTGATTCGTGGTGATTCAGTAAGACTACCCGGTGGTTCAGTAGTGCGACGCTCTATGCGTCGTTTGAGCGTGCTTTCGAATAATTAAAGAAATTTCTTGTTATCTTGAGTGCAAACTTATATAATCGTACAAATTAAAACTTTACTATTCACATTATAATTTTTTGTATTTGTTGAAATCCTCAAGGGATTTCAAGGTGGGTTGCTATGTATGGATTTATAATTGTCTCTTGTTTTGAGATTTTTTTAGTCACTTAGCAATGAATGAATATAAAAAAAAATAATAATACAAGTCATTCATTTTTGTGTCTATTTTTTATGTATAATCATTTTTGACAAGTTATTGCTACATTGATAATAACTTTTGAATAAAGTTAATAAAAATCAGCAGAATATGGATTACGAAGTATTCTCTGCTCTTTTTATTAAGATGAAGTGTGTTCAACATATTTAAATCAATCACTTCATATTTATTTGTCATTGTCAATTTTTATTTAGTAGTTATTATATACCCGGTATTTCACGACGAACGACACAGGTTGTAGCGCTTATACGCCACCGATTTTCATAATTCTTTCAATGCAATATGATATAGGATCATAATGCCCACGTTTTAAAATTATTTCCATTTATACAGGGTGTACCAAAAAATAGTGGCTCATCAAAGTTGTTTCTTTACATTTCTCTACATTTTGCATATTCGAATTGTACGAGTAAAATAAACCTACGTTGCTGTTATACTGTGTATACGTAAACCTTACCCTTTTCGAAATATTTGAGGTTCTTCAAAATTCTAAGGCAAATTTTATCAATTGATACCCCGTACTATAGTACAATGATAAAATAACTAATCTATACAGGGTGTTTCAAAAAGTTAATCCCTTTAATTCTTATCTAAATACAATCAACTTGCTTAGTTAAAATGGGACACCCTGTATATTTTACTTTCCACTAATGGAGAATTTAGTTATCTTTCAAACTGTATTAGGTTGTCTTATACCTAAAATCAATGGTTTTGCAGTTATTCCCATTTAATTGAAATATTTACATTATATTCTAAAAGAAGGTACATCCAGGAGGAAAATAAACTACACGTGAGCTTTCTTTATTAAATGTTCAAATTGTTTCTTCGACGATACACAAACGTACTCTTTCTTCGAAGTTACTTCGCACATTTGCGAGTATTAACGGAGTTACAGCAGAAAAAGTGTACCGGATACGTCCTATCATGTCCTCTTTTGTCGTCGGGGAAGTAACGTAAACAATATCTTTGATGTAACCCCGTAAAAAATAGCCCAGGCACGTCAAATCGGGGATTTTGCGGGCCAGTTTTGGGGGCCACCTCTTCCAATCTACTTATCGGGGAATCGTTCATTTAAATGATTTCTTACATCATGACCGAAGTGCGCAGGAACGCCATTCAACTGAAACCACATACGCTTTATGACGTTCAAGGGGATGTCTTCTAATAACGCCGGTAGTTCTTCATAAAAAAAATAAGGCCCGATAACGTAATCGTTAATAATTCCACCCCACACATTTACAGACCACCTATGCTGGGTACCTATTTTTCGATATAAATTACGATTCTCGGTGCTGTAATAATGAAAATTATGACGATTAATAAACCGCTATTGTAGAATGTCACTTTGTCCGAAAGTAAGACGTACTCAAAAAAATTTTGATCACAAGTAAATTTTTCCACTGCCACAAACAAAATTCGATTCTTCGTGGAAAATCGGTTTCTTCTAAATGTTGGTGCATTTGAATATGATAGCAATGGTAGCGATAGTTTGTTAGTATTCTGTGAGCACTAGTTTTACTTATTGCCGTTTCGTTATGAATTTCACTTAAACTGGTATTTGGATTTTCAATAACGGCTTGCAATGATGAAAATTCGTTTTCTTGAGTTTCTGTGACTGGTTTCTTTTTTTTTCACTTTTTCGTAACTTACGCTGCTGGTGTTTTCGAATCTCTGTAGAAGTCTTTCGAAAACAGCTTTATTAGGATGGTTGGGGTTTGGGTATATCTGAGTGTAAATTCTTATAGCTAACAGACAGTATTTTTCGCATTCGCCGATCACCAAAATCATATCGACCCGCTCTTGGATGGAATACATTTTTATCGGAAGTTCATTAAAGGGTAATGACTTTAAACTTGTAATACAGTTACTTTGGACTTAGCGACATATGCTGTCTGCACTTTGATATGGAGGAATGGAGCGAAATCTCAAACATTAAAACTGAGCATTTAATACGTCAAACTATAATCTAACGAATCCGGGAAAGCTATTCTTATAAGTTATGGTATAAAAATTGATGTTTTATTACCCATGAAGAAAATCAAATCAGAATAAGCAGAGTTCAGGATTATTATCAGAACAGACTGTCAACCTATTCCTTTCGGCTGTGAGTGTGATAAATCAGAAGCAGAAATACATGAATGATTATCGTAATTATTCGATTTATGGAGATTTTACAAATGAAGTAGCAACGAATCTGCATTACATATCTACATATGAGCGATGAAGAAAACATTATCTAGATTCCATTAATGGAAAGAAAAATATATAGGGTGTTTCATTTGGATTAAGCAAGTTGAATATTTATTTAACTATTGGTTTAAATATTCACTAATTTTCCGGATTAATCTTGTAATTTCCTCTGTCAAAATCTTAGATTACTTTCAGCGTCAATAGGTCATAGTTACAGCTAGTATAGTTAGGCAAATTGCCTTTTTTTTAATAAATGGAAGGATAAAAGGCAGACCAAGTTTTAAATCCGTTTTAGAATGCATGCAATTCAAAAACGCAAATTTTATTTTGCCTTTTTTCTTATAGCTAACAGACAGTTTTCTTCGCATTCGCCGATCACCAAAATCATATCGACCTGCTCTTGGATGGAATACATTTTTATTTTCGACTTCTTGTAATAGCTTTAAGCACAGTTAAAGACAGTATTCCAATTTAAATACAGAATGACATTGACAGTTTGCAAATGTCAATCCTAGAACAATCATTGCCTCCTAGATATATCCATTCTTTCAAAATAAGTAATTCTTGTAAATATTTCAATTATCTGAGAATAACTTTAAAACCATTGATTTTAGGTATAGGAAAACCTAATACAGTAAAACATAACTAAATTCTCCATTAATGGAAAGAAAAATATACAGGGTGTTCCATTTGGATTAAGCAAGTTGAATATTTATTTAACTATTGGTTTAAATATTCACTAATTTTCCGGATTAATCTTGTAATTTATTCTTTCATAAAATTTTATAATTGCTAACACTTTTATTTTAGATACCAATTTGAAGTTAAAATTATTTTATAACCTCAATCACTTTTGAGAAAAATAAACATCACATCCAAAAATAACAGAAGAATTTTATTTAAATAAAAAAAAAAATGCACATTAACATCTGTTGAACAAAATTTCGAAATGAAACAAAAAAATAGTGTCGGAGATTATAACCGGTAGCCTTAGTTTTAAAAATTGTTATTTGTTATCAATTGTTTCTGTAATCTTAGACTCTACGTTAATCGCGGTTCACTTCCGATAATATTTACGACAATTTTAACTTACATGTTAAAAAATGCACTATTAGCACTATGACTTGTTAGCCACAAAAGGATTAAAAGAATAAAAAGGGAATGAGAAATCAGGAGCAATTCCTTTTATAACTTCTCATGGATACCAAAACTTTCAATTTTTTTTAACATTACGTACAAAAGATCCTTGCATTCGATTGGTCTAAACAAAAAAATTAATTTAACTAAAACATAAATTATGCCATAACTCTTTCAATTCAATTCGGATTAGCTTTTTAAATACATTTTTGGACTCAGGGCAAAACTCTGCATAAATAGACATCTCACAAGCTATAATTTGCTTCATCAATTTAGCTTTTGACAATTTTATACCTAAAATTACTAATATCTAACAAATTTTATATTTTACAGCTAAACTTAGTACCTTAATTTTAGGTACTTAACCCAACTTTTCTAAATTTATGTTTAAATTACATATTTAATGTTAATTTCCTCGTGAAAATAAGGAAAACCTATTATTATATGCTTTTATAATTTATTCTGAACTTATCTTGGCTTAAATAAGCTATAAATTTGTAAAATTCTTAAATTTTGTACTTAACCTAACTTTATATAATTTAATTTAACTATTAAACGTTTTAAACGTTTATATCACTTGTAATGTTTACCTAACTTGTTCCTATATATGTCTCTAACACAATCACTGTTTATCTGTACTCTACAGTTTCTAATTTTGTACTTTCATACTTTCATAATGTTAATTTATTTTGTATGTTTTTGTACACAAATTGTATTTATATTGTTAATTTCACATGTTTTGTTCATGTTCTTAGATATGTTTCTAAAGCACTTTAGCTTCTTAAGTACTTTTTAAACACTTAGTCTATGATCTACCAACATAACGTCTTCGTACCATAACCCTTTTTATAGTTCGCAGAGTTTTTATGCATTGTACCAATTATTATACATGTTCTACACATTAGGATTATTGTACTTCATGTAATCAATATCTGTTATGTGTTTTGATTTATATGTGAAATTTCCTATTTATCTTTAACACACTAATATGTATCGTGTTGATCTTTTAACGTGCTACTGCCATAGCTCAATGCTTTTATGAATACAACATCATTGTACAAACCACATAAAACCTGTTTTGTTGTATAAAAATCATCTGTTTATATTCGTATACTATATTTTCCTCATAACAAGTTGTATAACTTCTTCAACTTTATTTGAACTTGCGTACTATCTAATATTTAAACTCGATAAAACTCTACCCCCTTATTATACCTATTTACAACCATCGCAATATATATATATATATATATATATATATATATATATATATGTGCATACATGTGTGCGTGTGTGTGTTGAGTTTTAAATTTCCGCGTCCTCCATATGTTGAATTGGTGTTTCGGGTGCTGACCCGCGTTGGTGTTGTAGTCTCTAAGAGGCAACGTTTCGGCAAGATCCCACTTGCCATCGTCAGGATACGTTTAATTTTCGGCTGCTGCTTCGTGTTACTCGTATTGAACTGGCTCCTTGTAGCTTTTTTTTGTTAGTATGCTCATGCTTATGGTTATTATTTACTGATTTATAACTTATATATCTTATCCGTGGACTGTTCAGGAGTCCTTCTCTTCTTCAGCCCTGGTCAATCCATGCTTGTTGATGTTTTGTTGTTATTGTATAGTTTACAATCGTGAGATGTGCTTATTTTTGGTGTAAAAAAAAGAAAAAGGTTTATTTATTTAATATTTAATAGTGCATTTTCCTTGCTGGGTCGTCACCGAATAGACGGGGGGGGGGGGGTGCGGAGGTTATATGGGATGTTGTCCAGGGAATCTTCTATCTCCTCGGGGAAGTCGTCGAGGAGTTGTGTAAGGATTGCGGGGGGATGTGTGAATTTTAATTTAGGTTTTCTTCGTGGGAATTGGGGAAAACGGTAGTTGCAGGGTGTGGTAAGGATCTCTTTGGTAGGGATAGTGTCGCCGAAGATTCTTTTATGTGTTTTTCTGTAGTGTTTGGATTCAGCGTGTGATGGTTGGTATGTTTTCGTGTTGTGTTGTGAGGTCGCTAGGGTACCTGATAGGTAACCTGTGTGCGTCTGAGGATTTGGTGTTCACAGGAGGTGATAGAGAAAAGGTGATTGGGGTTATATTGGTGATCGGAAATCCATAACAGGGCGGACATATGTTTTATAAGTATGTAGAAGTGTTTTGGGGTGGCAACCTTTGATTCTTCCCCGGAGGGCGCCTAGTAGATTTGCGCGGTTTCTGATCCTATTGAGTGTTTTTTTAACATCGGTGATCCAATTGAGGGTTCTAGTAAACAGGATTCCTAGGTAGGTTATTTCATCTTGGAGTGGGAGTCTTTCTTGATTTAGGGTGAGGGAAACGTTTCTGGAGGCTAGCTTTGGGAATTTATCATCAGTGTAATAAGGTAGGTGGAAGAGGATAGTTTGGGTTTTGGTGGGATTGACGGAGGCTCTCCACTGGTTAGCCCAGTTGGAGAAGTACCGCAGGAATATGAGGCGGGGGGCCGTTTCGCTGTTTCGATTAACCGCCCTGAAGGCGGTGTCATCCGCAAACTGCGCAACGACTAATTCGGGTTGTATGACTTCGGGAATGTCGGATGCGAGATAGTGTATAGGATCGGGGCTAAGAAAGAGCCTTGCGGTACGCCTGCTATACGTTGAAAAGGATCGGAGAAGGTTTTCCCTACTTTGACTCGAACTGACCGATTGGTCAGGTACGAGAGTAGGAGTTTGGAGAAGGGGTCGGGTATATTGAGGGTATGGATCTTGTGCACGAGACCGGCGTGCCAGACCCTCTCGAATGCTTGCTTAATGTCCAGAAACACAGCCAGATTGCATTGGTTGTGATTGAATGCCCTGGTGGTCTCTGTAAGCAGCTTCAACAAGGGATCGTGACTCGTTCGGTTGGGACGGAAGTCGAATTGGCTGTTGGGAAGAAGGTCGTTGAATTCTAGGTGGTCCCTGAGTCGCCTGACTAGAATCTGCTCAAAGCATTTTACGAGGCAACACAGGAGGGAAGTGGGTCTATAGGAGGAGGGTGACGTTAAGTCAGCGTAAGGTTTTGGTATCATGACGGTCCGTCGGGAAGTGAGAGAGGGTTAAGCATTTCTTATAAATGTCGGAAAGTATACGGAGGGCTGGGTCAGGTAGGTGCCGGAGAATTTTCGTATTTAGGCCGTTATGACCTTTGCCTGCCTTTTTTCAGACCTTATTGCCTAACTATCCTAGCTCTAGTCATAGTTATGATGTAAAGGATTATTTATTTTTAACTGAAATGGTGTACGTTTTCCCCAAAAAATTTATAAAAGATGTAATTTTCAGCATTAACAGACCATACTTGTAATGCAAAAGATTATTCACATTTTCACGCAAAAAACTTGTAAAATATGTAAAAAAAATAAACGTATATTATGTAAAACAGTATTTTAATAGAGGTTGGTCATGTCTCCACCCCTTGCTTAGTTTTCGCCCCCCCCCCATTATCGAACCCCTTTACTATGGCGGGAACTGATGTTTCCAGATGTGTAACTTCCGGTTCTAGGCGCGTAGCTTCCAGCCTGTAGGTTTTAGGTTAGGTTTCGCGAATAGCTATAAATAACCAGAAACTATTTTATTCAAATACATCCTTTATTGATAAAATAACATGTTATATTGTACGTACAATACTAGTAAATGTTTCATACTCAAACAATACATCGTGCAACATAACGCAATATGTCGAAGTATCGACGCAAAGGCTGAAGATGCTTGCACTTCCAATTTCAAATCAATAACTACGTTATGAATATCCTCGTTTTGACGAGTACAGTTAATTACAAATATAGGCTGACTCTTACATTGTTCGTAACTAAGCATAGAACTTTATGGCGAATTATAATATTGATTTCGAAAGTTTAAATATTCTTCATAAGCATCCACGTACTTGTTATCAGCGAAAACGATATTTTTCTGTTCGTATGGATATATTCTATTATTAGTATTTGCTTTTATATTCGAGATATTTACGTGATCGGATTTTGCTACACTCTCTTCCCTATTATTACGCTTCTTGGTATGGAAAGCAACCAGTAACCATTGAGGACGTTGAAAGCTGTTACTGCCAGGTAAACGTACAGTTTCAATCACCTAATATGAATCTAATCTCACCGAAGAGGTAGAAGGGCACATTACTTGTAAGGTTACACTCTTTGTCTGCTTACTTAGGGGTTAGAGTACTTTCCAAATATATAACAAACAAACGGCTTAAATTAACACATAATAAACCAAATATAGATAAAAATATACGTAGTAGGACCAAATTTTACATCTTTATAGGAGAAGAAACGCCAATTTTGAAACTGTATTTTGTACAAAAGTACAAAGCTGTGTATTAAAGTTAAAAAACAATACACATGTCATTTAAAATCTTTGACTTATATGTATAACACATTACACTGACAGTATAGAAAAACTTGTTTAAAAAATGCACCATAGAAAGGCACTAAATGTGCAACAAAAAGCACATTTTTTTGCAACATAAATATGTCACATAAGTAGCTCGAGAAATAAGAAATCCTAATTCATTTAAAAAATAGGAAACTATCCTAAAAAATTTGACAAAAAAACTTTTATTTCTTTTTAATATGTATTGAAATAATATTTAGGAATTAAATTATATGGTGGTGTGATGTCATTTTGACAATCTTTAATTATTTTCTGTTATCAGAGCCAGTAGATTCTACGTATACATTGTGACAGGCTTGTCATCACAAAGTCGATATAAAAAAACTGATCATAGTAACTTCGCAAAACTTCTGTAGGGGACTAACAAACTCAAATTACAGACAATAAGAAAAAAGTAGAGAAATTAACGGAGGAAATATTAAATTACAGGGTGATTCGCAAAAAAAATCAATTTTCGTAATTTTCTACCTTAAATATTTTGTGAATCACCCTGTATTTAATTTATAAATTATATATTTTTGAAAATGGTTCAATGTCGACTACTGACTTGTATTACAAAATATATAAAATTGTAGTAAAAATAACCTGCAGAGTCGATCAGCTTTTTGACTCACCCTGTATAAAATGTTTTTATATCTTGTTATAATAAGTCCAACTAAAGTAAATTCAGACCAAATATTAATATTTTCATATTCCTACTGTAAAGTAGAATACACAGGTAATTTTTGAGTCACCCTGTATCAAATAATACTTTTTCTACACAAAGTAATATTATTTGATGTTATTAGAATACTATTACAGCAAAAAATCCTTAATACATTAAGAAAATTACATTTTAATACGTTTTAAAAAATGGCTATTTTCCAACATAGGATTGAGTTGTGCCCATGGGCACTATTGTTCATGAAGTCGATATCTTCAACATCCCAAAAATTAAGGCAAATTAACCGGAATCCATTTCTCCATAAGCCGGCTGCCTGGTCCTTTCTAAGTTTTAAACAATTCCGTTGGCCCAAAAAATAGTGTATATAGCACAGGAGTAAAGTATGCCTTGAATGATTGTTGCCCGAGGATAAGCGATTAAAGGTTGTACTTTAGCCCCTGGCATATACCATTTCATCTCACTGCGATTAAAGTGACAGCAAAATTTGGAACAAACGGAAAATAAAGTTTCATTTTGAATAGTTTCGCTTATATCTAGATTCTTATAATTAAAGAAATTACGATTAAACCCGCCCGATCTCTAAGTGAAAGTATTCGACACTGATAATGAAGGTCGGTTTATCACTACCTTGTAAAATATTTTGGGTAACTTTTATTTTATTAAGGGGGTTTTCAACATAACCATCAGCAACCGCGATAGATTTCCATTCACTATGTCTTTGTTTATGTTCTACACTTACTCTAGAATCAATCGAAAGGGATAGGTTTGAAGAAATGACTTATGTGCAAGTGAATTTGATTAGTTTCTACATTTTTAACAGTAAATTATGTGTCAGTATGAATATGAGCATATCTCACAATAACTAAAAAAAGGAACTTAGGTTTTGAACACCATTAATCGTAATTAATAATATGGCCTTCCAAATTGAATACTGCGACAAAAATATACGAATATTCTCATACTTTTTGTAACGGTACGCCAATATGAAAGTAACATTTATTTCACTCGTAATATTATTAACGTGAAACGGTATTACGATTCATCAATTTTATTTTTAAAAGTTCTATGCTTTTACAAAGAATTTTGGATGTTAAGTAAGCAAAAGTAGTGCAAAAAGTAGCATACCGCTGACCTAAGGTGCGTGTTATCCCTTGGGGTTGTTTATTCTGAAAGAAGGTTCATAGTAAGAAAAAACAAAATTTCACATGCAAAACCAATAATATCCTTTTTCATTCTTGATACTGATGAAATGTGACTTCCAAACTGCCCAAATAAATCGGGGCATAAGCTATCCAAGAAAGCACTAACAATGGTTGATCCTTAAAAAAATGCGCTTAAAACTTGAGAAAATGTTTAGTGCAAATTTATTATTTTTCTTAATAAATTAGCAATATATAATTATTCCTCTTAAACAAGTAACCTAGATGCTAGAGTTCGTATTATTACAAAAACGTTTATTAGTAATAATAAATAATACACATTATAAAGTATATTATTAAAAAAAATTAGTTTATTTTAATCCACCTGACAGAGATGGTGTGACAGCGGCCTATGAAAAATAAAACGATGAAAAGTCGACTTTTAAGCTCTCACACCATTTAGTTGAACACCGATATTGTAAAAGCAGAGTCCTGTAAACTTTTTCTAATGATATGTTGAGACTACGTATAGACTGTATTGCATGCTCTTTGAACATCAACATACATATTCACTTGCCATCGCCATTTATACTAATATCAAATTTTAACGATTTCACGTTAACGAATTACAATAAATGAAAATTATAAAACTGTGTCTAGTGGTGCCTGCAACTCCATTAAGAGTTTAGCTTTCAATATATATTATTATGCCAATAAACATAATAACATACGATTAAAATATTATGTTTGTCTCAGAGAGACCTAATTATTAGAACTATTTGGAAAACCCTCATTCGGATTTTTATGAAATTTTGGTACAATAGGGCTTCATATTGGAACTCTCTATTGAAAATATTTTCAAACTTTCAGCACTTCCGGGTACACCGGAACCTGGTATAAACTGCATTTTGTTTTAAATGGGAACATACATCTTTTTTTTTCTAGACAAAGCTTTAAATTATAACAAACTTTTGTCCCACACTTTTTTATGAATTTTGAATAATGCGACCTCAGAATTAATTTTTCTTCTAAATGTTTGGCAGAAGCATGCCTTCACTTAAACGGATCTCGTTTGGCTATTTGGTGAACTATTTCTTAATAATGTCTATTTAATTTGACGTAAAATTAATGTTTGAAGTCGTAGTAATATATTTAAGATGTGGTTCAAAAATAAGTCATCTTCATTATTTTAAATAGAATGACCCATTCTTCTTGTGACTAACGAAAACAGGGAAAAAAATAGGATACATTTGATACATTATTATACTTTGTTCTAACAGTTTTTCAGTTATTAAAAAAACAAATAAAAATCTTGAAATCCATTGGGTTTGTCATTTTGAATAAAGCGGGAAGACGTGCGCATGCGCAATAACGTACGATTTGAAATTTTGATAGAAAGACTGATATTCCTAAAATTATAAGTTGGCTTAGGAAACTTATAAATAAAGTCATTTGAGTAATTCAACAATTTTTATTATCGGTTTTAAATTGTAACAAATTGTCTAACAAAACTACGAACAATAATACAAAAATAACAAACAGTAACTATTCAAAAATAAAAAGTTATTATCTAATAATTTGTATTCAAACGATGTAATTTTCGATCTATTTTGCCTGTATGGCATGTGCAATACGATAGTTGAAAGAGCTTGTCGGCAATTTAAATTGAAATATCCTCAATTGCCCAAAATCACCCGTAACAAGTTTAACAACATCAGAAGAAAGTTTTTAACGACAGGATCGTGGAAGACAGAACTTCAACGGCGCAAGGTTGTTGTTTCCCGACAAGACAACGTTATAAACGTTCTGGGTTATTTTAATGTGTATCGGTGGAGCTGTTGCAGATATAGGCATTTCTAAAGGATCCGTGGAAAGAATATTAAATGCGAATAAAATGCACCCTTACAAATTCACTCCAGTGCAACATTTCTTTCCCACCGCCTTTCAAAGACGAATAAACTTTTGTGAATTTGTGTTAGTGAACATGCAATAAACATAATAGACATTTTTGGGTAGACAGTAACCTTCATATTACTCAAGAACGTGGGTTTAAAAAAAAAGTTTAGAGTAAATGAACTATGATTTAGAATTTATAGAGAAGCCTTAAATAGTGATCGCTATGTTAATATCCTAAACAATGTTGTGGTTGATTATGTAGGCAGTTTGCAATTAGCAAATTTAAGACACTTGTGGTATCAGCTTGATGGTGGACGCATGATGTTGCCGAAGTTTTAACTGATATTTTCGAAATCGTGGGATTCAGCGATTGAGGCCGTGGTGTTGGACACCTCGATCCCCAGATTTTACTCCTTTAGATTTTTTTCTTTGGGGGAGAGTAAAAGAGAAGGTCTATGGTGAACCTATAAATAACATCAACGATAAAATAAACCAGGCGTTTGCCCAAATTGAACAAGAAGAAATTTAGAATACTATAAAATCTGTTGAAAACAGAATTCTGAAATGCTTGGAAGTCAACGATGCGCAATTGGAGCATTTGTTATAATTTTTTCTTTTTTCTTTTTTTGATAAATTCTATTTCGTTGTTTTGATTCAAAGAAATAATGCAAATTGGGTGTTTCAATGACCGGTTCACAAAAAGGCGCATCAAAAATTTTGTAAAATTACTTACCTTAATGGATTTCAAGATTTTTATTCGTTTTTTTAATAACTGAGAAAAGTATAATGTTTCATCAAATGTACCCTATTTTTTCCCATGTATACGTTAGGCCGATGAAAAATGGGTCATTCCATTTAAAATAAAGATATGACTTACTTTGAACCATGTTTTAAAGACTCCAAATATTAATGTTATGTCAAATTAAGTAGACAGTATTAATAAATTAGGTTTTATTATCCTCTCTATGAGTTTTCAACGAAATAGATCATCAAATAGCCAAGCGAGATTCTGCATCTGTCAAACTTTGAAGAAAAATTAATTCTGACGTCATTACTAAAAATTCAGAAAGAAGTTTCTGAGAAAAGTTTGTTATAATTTAAAGCTTTATCTAGAAAAAAATAAAAATATGTATCTTCCTGTTTAAAAAACTGCAGTTGATACTATAGTGTCCGGTGTAACCGGAAGTGCTGCAAGTTTGAAAATATTTTCAACAGAGAGTTACAATACGAAAACCAAATGAACCAAAATTTGATAAAAAACCGAATAACTGTTCTCCAGACACTTATAAAGATTAGGTCTTTCTGGGCACCCTGTATAATAATACAAGTTATTTTACAAAATTGCAACATTTTGTTTTATGGCCTAAACATCTTATACGTATTTATAAATTAAACGAAAAACAAATATTATTTTATTATAAGTGAATAAAAATACATGGTGGACAAAGCTCAATGTTTAAATAACAGAATGTTGCCTGATAATAATTTAGTTGCATTTTTAAGCTCCCTAGTAGCACTAACAGAGTGTCGTTGCCTAAATATGGTTTTACATAAATTCCATCTACTGATAAACCTTTTAAATGGACTTAAAAATGAATTGCCGTACTGGTAAACGGACAAACACTCATAAGTATCTTTGTCTCCATTACTTTCTATTGTAATGGTCCTGAATGCTTATACCTGTTCCTAATTAATTTCTTATCCTCGTAAATGAACAGTAGGGGTCAGCGCATTTAATTCCTTCTCCAAGGAAGAAAGGAGGCTCCTTGAGCTATCTAAGCTCGTACAGATACAATGATAGATTTCCAAGAAGTAGGTATGCATGGTGTGATTAAGGATTGGTGCGATCAGGATGGAAGTTAAGATTATAAGAAGAGTTACTGTCTGGCATTTGGCTATATAAACGCAGATGATGTGCATGCACGCAGTGATCATACCGATATGAAGAAAACTCTCTAATGAAGAATCACCCGCCTTCATTAATTCCTATAAAACATTTAAACGATTTATTTTTATTACTACCTTTTGCAGTTCATGTCGAAATAATTAGGTATTTCTATATTCCGTTACTATGCGTTTACTTTCAAAGTCATTTACATATCCTGCTTTCATTTTTAGACATACAACAATCTATACAGCCTGTCAATCATTCTGCACACTGATGGGCAACCGACGTGCGCCAAATGGTGGTAAGTAATTTTCTGGCGAAAGCTCTGGATGTTACATTCTTCCTCGTTATAGTGATCAAAACCGTAGCGTTTGTTCTTCGTAGAAAATTATAGTAAAAACGAAAATGTTTCTTCTTGTAATTTTCCAGTCTTAGTTCGAGTCCTCTTTATATCCTACTATATAAATCAAAATGAAAAAACACTGGTCGTCACTTATTTTGTTAAATTAGTTTTTGTTCATGCGCTTTGTAGTAAATTTGTCTGGCAATTAGAGACTATTATTAATATAATTGTTTCCTTAGAATTAACCTGGCAAGTAAATTTAATAGTAGGTAGATAAAACGCCTGTTAATGTATTAAAGATCCCACTGTATATAGCAGGCTAAACTTTAATATTCTATAAATTTGTTTGATAACTTAAGTGTCATGGAAACGTTTAAAGGCTGTAAAATATAAATATACGATTTTAACCTAAAAATACATAATTTTCAGTTATGAACGAAAATCGTGAAAGTTTACACTTTTATATAAAAGATTGGCAACATTCTTGCAACAATACTGTATTCATAAAATTCATACTTCAAAAATACGTAATAATTTAATAAATTAAGAAATACAACTATTCTTTGTTTACAAAAAATTACATTACATACACTAAGAAAAAGTAAAATGACTTTTCTTCCAATTAAAAATAAAACATTTACTTATTATTTAAACGCAGTAAAAGTTTGTTTTTTAAGGAAGTTATTTTTAACAAAATATGAAAAATATTTAAATAATTCCCTCAAAAAGGAAGAACTCCTTCTGTTGTACGTAAAAGCTCTACACATTGGCCAGTTCTGAAGAAGGATCAGTACCATTCGGGTGAACTGATATATTGTTTATGTTATCTAATTTAGTTTTAGTGTCACGTTTCGCTAAAGGAGACTTTAAATTAAATTTGCAGTCCCTCTTGCTAGGCGATTTACTTGGAGAGTGAACTGGAACTATAACTCCTGGTACTTTCAAAATTTTCGATCCATCAGATCCCTCATTTGAGACCCCTTAAAACAAATTAACTCGCTTATTGGGTAAATAGGAAAAGTTACGGTTATATTTACTTGTTTGATACGATTTTGTAGTGGGTGATGTATTTGTTGGCTGGTTAACTGTTGGTTCTGATAATAAGCGTGGCACTGCTTTTATCAATTGTCCATCGCAATGGCAAGCACATAATGGAGTATGAGGTGCTGATTGAGATATAGTCATTCTTTGGGTAATGCTTGTTGGAGGATCACGATCTATTGATTTATTATAAAATTTTGAATTTTCTAAATTGCTGCCAGACCCCAATTGCCTCATATTTGGTTGAGATCTAAACTAACAGAAGTTAGATAACAAGTATGCACATATAAGACAAACCTGGCATGTAGATTACTCCGATGTGTCCTTGTGGTATTTCTACGTACAGGATTTGCAGGTGCACGATGTGATATTCGCATTGAACTGTAGTTCGGAAATATCTTTTTCCCGAACGATTCATCCTTCTGTTGAGATTTTGGTCTCGACATAACAGCACTGCCGGCTATATTGCATAATGAAAAGTATTCAATTTGATATAATAGGCGTTTTGGGAAATTAAACCGGGTTAACTCCACCCTAAATGGTTCTAGCAACGATTGGTGGAACAATTATACCTATGCCAATTCTCGGCGGTCTGGTTAATCGGGTTTAATTTCCGAAAACTGATAAATTCGGTAAGCACCTTATAACAGGCCGACAAAAAAGTTAAAACACAAGACTCGATAGGCCGAGCATTTTAGACCTGCTTTGAAAGTACTTAACAATTGAATGTACACTATCGCTTGCGCTATCGAAATCATAAAAAAATTGAGATATTATATTTGTTGATTTACATACCATGCCGTATAAGCATAATAATAAACACTTAATTATTTCATTTTTGCATAGGTAATTAAACGTTTTAATATGAATACGAGGTGTCATTAAAGTAATGAGACTGATTTTTTTACCACTTTTATTCCAATAGAGTTACAATTGAACATTGTCCCCTTCAACGTAAGTGCCTTGGGAAGCTACACATCGTCGGGGACGGTGCTTCCACTCCTCATAGCAGTGCTGAAACTCGAAAATAGGAATGGCGTTCAGCTGGTAGTTTACATCCCTTTGAATATTGTGCAGGGTCCCTTGACGTGTGTTTTCAACTTCGGGTAGAGGTAAAAGTCACAAGCACCCAATTATAGGGAATAAAGAGGATGAGGAACCACAGAAATGTTTTTAATGGTCAGAAAATGATTTATTGAAATTGCTGTGTGAGAAGGGGCACTGTCATGATGCAACAGTTAGTTGTTTTTGATGTTTGGTCTTACACACATGAGCCTTTTGCAAAGCATTCCAAGAACCTCTCGGTAAAAACGTTGATTAACTGCCGGCTTTCCGCTATAAGGTTAATTTTCGATTGACCCTCTTCCTTCTGAAACTGCCTTAAACCACCGAAACACCTGTGAACTGTCTCTGTAAGCCTGCGGAAGTTTGGTAAACGTTTTCGTTGCACTGTTTCCAAGTCTGAAGCAAAACCTCATCGCACACCGCTGCAAACAACACACTTGACCTAACAAGGTGAAACTCATACTGCTAATGTATCAAATGTTCACCTGCCTCCCCTCCAAGTCCACGTCACCTGTATTGCCAAATCAAACACTATGCTATTAGTCTCATTACTTTAATGACACACCTTGTAAATCTGTTTCTAGCAACAGTTATAAGTTTATTTTTACGAAAATTAAACTGGGTTAACTGTATCATTCAAAATTGTCAAGGATACAATTGTTCCAACAATCGCAGTTCTGACAGTTTACAGTGATTTGGTTAACCCGGTTTAATTTTCGTAAATACCTAAAATAATGCAAATTTCTTAATCGTTAAATTTGTTTCTATGCACTGGTTTGGTTTAAAACGCTAAATAAATGTATTTGATTACTTGTAGATGTTAATAGCAGAACTAAGGATTGTTAATATAAAAATAATAAAATGTACATAATAGTAGATTAACTTATTAAGAACAGTAAGGGTTGTTTAATGGTCGAAGGCAACATCGTCCGAGAGCAGTGTGATGTTTATTCTATTTTTCCTCCGGTGTCTTTCTTTAATTCTTAGGTTGAGTTTAGGAAGCGAAATTATAGAGTAGTTAGTCATGGTTTCCATAAACACAAAAGCTTAAACGAGATACACTTATCTTTATTTACTGGTACGTAGAACCGTAAGTAATCATGGTTACTTTTAATAACCATAGCAATCAACTATGAAGAGTACAGTTAACGTACCGATCTGAGCGTGCTCATGGCAAATTCATAAATATGACTGATCTAACGGAAATGACATTATTAAACATTATAAACAGAGAAGGTGGGCAGAGTGGACACTAGTACAGGTAACCTTGAGATATGTTTACTTCCTCCGAAGGTAATAGAGGGCAGTTATGATTAACAAAAAACTAACTGTTACTACACAATGCATACTTAAGAAGTTTATACACGTAGTTTAATAATATTTGACTAGTTGTTTTCGGGTAGGTGACGTTTGAAAGTTTAGTGTCCTTTTTGTGAATTTGTTTAACAACTTATTAATTTATTTACAACTTTCGGTCGCCTTTTGTGCGGTTTACTGTGTGAAATTGATCATTTTCAATTGAAACAATCGTGCCGCCAAAGATCTTAAAGTTTGAACAATGTTTGTGTACGTACATTGCGATTTAATGTACTGTAGTTAACAATAACTGTCTTGATTGAAATAAGTTCATTATCTAAGTAAGTTTATATCCTGAAGTTCATCACAAGAAAAAATGTGGGAAATTGCACTTTTGCATAAAAAAATTAAATTTTTATTACTTACTAATTATGCACAATACACGTTTTAAATGTGTTTCGTACATATTTTGAATTTTGAATTAATTGATTAGAAGTAAAACGATTTAAAAATAAAAGTAATCTCAAAATTAAATTTTCGCCGCTATAGAAAATACTTCCTCTCAAGTTGTACGAGGACGCTGATACATCTATCAAATTTAACATTAAGTGTCCATTCTCATCACCCCCTCTAATTATAAGGTAACAGTAAAACCTGAACCACGGTATGGTTAATACGCGAAATTGGAAAACGCTGTTATTATTTTTCAATATTAGACACCTATGAAATGGACTTTTTACAATTATGTAAATTGGTATAAATCCTAAAACATGGAAGTTTATAATTAAAATTGTATTCATATTATTAAACACATAAAGAAAATGTTTACCTCGAGTAGGATTGGAACTTACGACATATACTTTGTTCGAGTACAGCTCTAACCAACGGAGCTATCGAGATACCAGCCCCAATCGATGTAAATTTTGTCTTTATGTATGTGGAACTGATGCAAATTTACATGAGTACATTGATGTAAATTTTGTTTTTATGTATGTAGAACTGATGAACTTTTAGTTCATCACAAAAACTTATCCTAATCGACGTTTATAGTTTTGTTATTATTAAATTTAGTTAATTAATTAAAATTATTTTTTAATTATACTGTAACAAGATATTCATTACATTTAGGTTATTTTAACTTGTGGTATTACTTCCATCCTTATTCTAATCGATGCAAGTGAAAATCTGTTGACTTAAATAGCATAAGGTCATAAAACGTAGCATAAAGTATCGAAGTCATTTACTTCAGTGTTAAAAAGCATAGTTTATTATTTTAAACTGAAACATGTTTCAATAAATTTTACGTTTGCAATACAAAAATATATCAGTACTACCTTTAAATTACAGTTTGCGGGTACACTTAAGTTTATTATTCATTTAGAGCAATCACTTCGGTTAACCCATACAAAAAGTGAGGTTAACCTGTTTAATTTCAAGGTAAGTAATAAAACCAGAGGTGTCACTAGTTATGTTTATTTTAGTTTGGTAATTGCCATACTAATTAATTTGTTTTGATAGTATCGTTCATTACAATATACGTGTATAAAACGTTCAAAATTAATGAGTATATTAATCTTACGTCACTGTTATTACACGTTATAGGAGTAAAAAAAGCGTAGTACACAACTCGGGTGGTAATGCCTATTACGCACTCGTGTAAATTACGACACTCATGCGTATAGGCATTATGTAATATACTATTTCCACTGTGTGAGACTGATTAAACTCTTAACGTTCGTGATGCTTATACAATTTTTCGTCGATTAGTCTTTTGTTAATTCTTTGGTTTTACGATACTTTGAATGCCTAACTAAATAAGAAAATTGAGTTAAGAAAGCGAAATTATTGAGTAGGCACGGTTGCTGTGGATTTAGCAATATATTATTATTAATATATCAATCATTTATAACTAAACGATTTCTACTTATTTTTACTTACCTTCTATTAAACGGTAAATAAGTCACTTACCCATTATGTTTGCTTTTAATAACCATAGCAATCAATTATGAAGGGTAGGTAAGTCAACATACCGAGCTAAATGTGCGTATGGTAAATTGATAAAGAGAACTGACCAGACTGAAATGAATTTATAACAGGTTTCTTATTCTATCTATTTTAATAACAACTAACAGCAAATCAGTAAACTTAGTAAGCAGACATAAATAGGTCGATAGCGCAAGAAATATTTACTGCGCTTATATTACTTACGTGTATTCACGGTTTGTTTACGTCTTGCTTGTGCCATTGCGTATACGACAGCCGCCAAACTACTGTACTGACTGGGTTGTCGCTGAAATCCTGGTGGTCTACTTGCTTGCTTACCAATAACAAAATAAGTTTCCATTTTTCCTTTTCCTTTCACGTCTATTAATCCTCGTAATTTCAACTCATAACCGCGCATCCCTAATAGCTGACAAATTTTAGGTAAATTAGTATATTCAATTTTTTTTTGTAATCGTTGCCTACTTAGATACGTAAACAATAAAAGTGGTTTATAATTAGAATATGGTTATTCGTATTACAACGGAAGAAACTATATATATATATATATATATATATATATATATATATATATATATAGTTAAACTTATTTCGGGTTTAACTCGTGTTGATTATAGTGTATTCGGCGTTTGGAAAGCTTCTTTGCTTTCTTTTTCTAGAAGGTTGGAAAATGCTAATTTAAAATAAAATTAATTTATGACATTTGACAACTACTATTCACCTAAAGCACCACTACTAGATTTTAATTTATGTTTGTTGCGTGTTACTGGGCCCTGGTGGGAAGTTGGCGCATTCTCATTAATGTGGGAAGAACGTGTGGTATTGGAGTATATTGTTTCTTTAAATTTATTCTTCAAACTGGTGGAATACGAGAATTGTCAACACGTTTGTTCAAAGCGTTAGGACCTTTTGCAATGTCTATAGCTTCACGTACGATGCGTTCTTGTGGATTATACAGTAGACTTTATTTCTCAATATTAAGTTTATGACAAGTGTCAAAATGATGAGTGGCTCAAGAAGATGACATATTGTGATGTTTTATAGCCAGGTAGTGTTCTTGAGCTTTAACATGTAACCTCCTGTTCATTTGTCCAATATAAGAGACAGAACAAACGAACAGGAGGTTACATGATAGAGCCAAGGTCACAGTTTTACATTCCCGGGATTTAATTCTTTTAGTCTCACGGGATTGTAGATAAACACGAGTGAAACTGACAGTAGTTCTATAATAAATAAAGCTAATTCAAATTTACACTAATAGTAATATTACTGCAGCTTGAAATATTAATAAGCTTACTAAGAAGTGAATCAGAATCACATTATTTTTCACTGATGTACACTCGTGCATATATTGAGACAGTAGAAGAATCTGCACAATTTAAAAGTTGGATCCGTATCTTCTGTATCTTTATATGTTCATATTGGATGTATGTATGTACACTGCCTTAGACAAGTCAGTGTACATGTATAGACAGTCAATGAAATTATTAGGGTTTACAAGCTTGTGAAGTCTGAAAGTACACGATTTATACCCAAAAGATAAGTGTTTTTATAAATGTAAATTATTTTCATTCCCACTTATAATATACATAATGTAAGATGGACATTAAAAACTTAAAAACCAAAAGCACATATGAGTCAGCAAGATCCCAATCTATAGAACAATATAAAAGATTAGAAAAATTTAGTAACGCTGTAGATAGATAACAGAAACTTAAACTATGTAAACGGAAGATTGCAATAACCATGTACTAAAAGGAAAATACCAAGTCGAAAAAAGAATCAACTGCAAAGAAACTAGATAATTACCAATCACTTGTTTAGACTGAGCAGCTCCATTAAACCAGAATAATGAAAACAATAAATATATATTCAATGTGAACTAATAATATTTGTGGAAAGATCTCCAACTGAAAACAAAAAAGTGGAAGAAAAGTAGTAATAGATTAAGAACCAGAATTTTTAACGAAGCTTTACACAGTGAAAAAAAGCCTGCACAACGTAGCTTACATGTGTGCGTATTTCTAGTTTCTTTTGTAAATCCGCTTTGAATCTACTTAGTTTCGTTGTTTATTATACCCAGTATTGCAAGTGTTTTGTCTCATTAGATATTCTGCAAGTTTTTGTTTCCTTTGTCAGCGAGTGTGAATGATAACAAGGTCGTATTGTATTACAGTAAACAGTAAATAAAAAACGTATACATTTGGAAAGATAAAACTGCATCCAGAAACAGAAAGCGAGCAATGAGGTCTACCAATCCTGATTTTTGAAGAAGCTCTCCTGCGGTGGGCAGATAAGGCAGTTGAGTATGTTAATAGCTCTAAGTAAGATTCTGGCAAGAATATTTCTTTCCGAAACAGCATGATACAGAGGAAGCATATCGTATAATACCAGTATAAGTAGTTTCACCAGAAAGCGAAAATACGTGGTACAACAATACCACTGATGATAATGATACCGATGATACTATGACTGGATCAAACAGATTTCAGTGGACTGCGTCTCTAACAGAAACAAAGACAATAAAGAAGAAAAGTGTCGATGCTCCCTGACAGGTAGGAAATCAAATACTGTAGATGTTCACGAGATAAATGCCTTTTTTGGATTGCTATTATTACGACTAGAATCAGAAAAGTTTGCAGCAATACGGTATATTTGGGAATTTTGTGTTAGTTATCGATTAACTCAATGTATACGTCCCGAAAATCCGCGAAATATGGCATACAATTTTTTGAATGTGACAGTGAAACTGGTTATGTCACTAACGGTCTTGTTTATATAGAAAAGCAGCCAAGTGAAGATAACCAGCGATATCAGGGAAAATGAAATTTGAAATGTGACAATTATTTGAATAAGAGAGAAATACCTACAACTTTTAAGGCTTGTAAGAATCGTGGAGTAGGTAAATTCTACTTTGTTTGGTTTTCACGAAAGTTTAACCCTTTAGTTACGTCCCTAAGAAAAAAAAATAGTTATATTAATAAGTTCAATGCATCACAGCAGTGTAGTGAATAATAAAACTGTAAGACTAACATTTATTTTTAATGCATTATAATGTGTTAAAGATAAAACAAAATTATACTTTTAACCTACCTGTGCAGTGTACTTTGGTACTTGTATGGTACCAACAACACCAGTAGAATCCATTCGAGAAGCTTCATTAACTGTATTTCCCCATATATCAAACACAGGCTTACGAGCTCCAATAACACCACACACTAATGGTCCACAGGATATTCCAACACGTAAACCGAAATTATTAAATGAATGTTCATTGACATCGTCTAATCTTTGCTTCATCATAATTGCAAAATCTATTAAAGCACAAAGATGTTCTGGTCCTTCGATATTTATGCAGTCCTAAAGTTAAGCTTTTAAAAAAATGCACTATGTAATTAATTTGTCATACTTTATGCTTTGGGTTTAGTCCTGAAGCTGCCATGTATGTAGCGTTGGCGCATATACTTTTAATTTTTTCAATAGTGCTAAATTGTGGTTCATCTAACAATTCATCAAAATCCGCTGAAACAATATAATAATACATACTGTAAAATAATCAAAGTGCTTTTAATTTACCTACCTATAATTTCGTTTAGTAACCGGATGCACTCCATACCCTTATTCATATCTTCCGAAAAGAAATCAATAAAATTTGGAATGCTGGCAAACAAAACTCCAACTTCATCTCGATTTTGAGAATATAACTCCTAGAACATTTTTTGTAATACTTATTATATAGTTATATTAAAATTCACTTTACATCACTTAATCGTTCATTTCTTAAGAAATGCTTTGCAACATGATCCGGTAAAATATTTTTGAGTAATTGTGTATTATTATGCCGTATTTCCTGCATATCAGTCAGTTCCCTTTCAGCTTGCTGTTTCCACAAAAAATCCAATCGGGATGTAACTTCTACCAATCTTGCATGGTGTGCTACCATCAGAAAAAAAATAACCAATAACATCAACATTTGTCCAGACAATGGAACGAAATGGCTAAAAAATTTAATATTAGGCACGTATCATTTTACTTTTTTAATAAGTAAGTACCTTGTATCATCTCTTTCGTAGCTGTTAAATAATTCGTAAAATGGCACTAATATTAAAACGGTATAGCTAATTAGCATTAACATAGCTAACAATATTTTAATTAAATAGTATAATTTTAATGCAGTTGCAAGTGCAATTAAACACAAAACCCAACTGAAAACTATATATTCAGGGTACGAACAATTAATGCTGAATGTAGTACGCATTTTAATTGTAACTGATTCGTTATTATTAATGTTATCCAATCTGTTTGAATAATTATGTAAACTGAAGTTCTGAAAGTCATTTACATTTGGTAAATCGCTGGATTCAATTTGAATTGATAATGCCTTTTTATAAGAAATATCATCTGTTTTTATACCTAACACTCCTTTTAAGTGGTCTAAACAGGTTTTTTTACATATTTTCTCGTCATTTATTGTAAAGTTTTCAATTGTCCCGATAAAGTTCAAATTAATTGATATTTCATTCCTTTCCGTTTTATTGTTTTTAACGATGTCTTCTAAATCGTTTTCTTTACTATGTTTGCGTACCAAGGGAAACGATAATGGAGACATCTGTTTAGTAGAATTTGAGTTACTAAATATATCATTTCCTATGAATAATCCGACCGAACTTGCAACAGCCATAAGAAGGATAACTCCACAAATAAATGCATTACGGCTTCGGTGATTGTGAACTAACGTAGATGAAATGTGTTTCAATGTATCTGGTAACTGTTCAAATTCTTCGGCCATTACTAATACTGTTGTTGATGTAAGTAAAATTGTGGCAACCGTTAAACATACTACCGTAATAGTGTTTCTAAAAGAAAATTAAACTTCAAGCATTACCTTGAAAAGTGCACAGAACCATCAACATAGAAATGAAATATAATATAATACTCACGAAGGAATAATGGCAACTTGACATGCTACAATAAATAGCCATATTATAAAACAGCATAACATATTGGATTTAAACATATCTTCCCGTAGTTGACTAAACTGTAACAAACACTAATTAAAAAAAATTTAAAAAAGAGACTATTCATTACCTGATTTTCAAATTCTTTATCTTTAAATCTTAATGTCCATGGGTTCACATTTGCGTTACGCATTCTTTTATTATTCTCTATCTCCATACAATTATTTCTAATATCATCTGGTTTTTCTACTGGTGAAAGTGTGAAACGAGATCCTTTTTTACTGTCATTATGAAAATTGTGTTTCTGTTTACTAATAGAAAAATTAATAGAATCTAAATCTTCTTCTAAATCTAAAGAAATCGTATGATGAAGCTACAAGTTGTAATATTACTATAAATTTTCATTTTTAAGGTAAAATACGTTTTCAAACGGTATTTCAGGTGTCCAATCTGTTGTATTTTCATCATCGACTGTGTTGTGTTCTATGCCACTATCACTTCTTTCACATGGAGAAGATGGAACAGAAATGGGTGTAGCTGGACTTGTTGGTAAACTTGCCATGATTTCTTCTTCAGTCCATATTTTGTTCGAAAATATACTAAATATAATCATAGTTAAATGCATTTGATAATAGTTAACAGGTTGTATATAGTACAGGGTGAGTCACAACGGAGTTTTATGAGAAAATTGGATATATGTTTTGATTTTTGTTGCAGGGAGTTGCGCTCCATAACTTCAAAAACTCAAAGCTAAGTATTATAATTGCATTAATTTTATGGTTTTCACATGATAGATTCATTATTTTTTAACCTAAAATCATCGAAATAGGAGGGTGACATTAATCGGTTTATTTAAGATTCCGGACTCTGATCCAGCTCGTAGGGCGAGAACATATCTCGTCCCGCACTTTAGAAAACTAAATATAATGCGTTATTTTTTAATGTTATTATTGTGCTTTAGATGTTTATCAGACCAATGCCTATTTACTTTTTTTTCAGATGGTGCGAAAATATGTGCCCAAAAAAAAAATTGGATGAGTAGTTAAAAAAACAGTACACTGGAAACTTTCCATCAAAATGGCGTCCCAACGGTATAAAATGCCCTATAGTACTTTACACAATAAATATCATGGAATGCACATAAGAAAAATTGGTGGCCAGCCACGTTTTACCCTTTTGGAAGAAAAAGCTATATTGAATTCAGCTTCAAAATGTATATATTGGGGATTTCCTCTTGATCTCTTGGAGATTAGAATGCTTACAAAGAAGTATCTCGATGACAAGGGTAGAAAGGTAGGTAAATTTGTGAACAACCTACTACGGAAGGACTGAGCGTTATCCTTAATGGATCTCCGTAAGGGTCAAGCATCACAACACGCCTCTAGAAATATTCACAAAGATAGAGCAGGTGTCTCTAGAGAGACGTGTGGCTTATTTTCATAACCTAGAAGAAACTTTGAGTAATATCCCTCTTAGTAATTTACTTAATTATGATGAAACGAACGTTGGTGACGATCCTGAAAATAGAACAGGGGTGAAGTACCCTGAGAATGTCGTTAATCATTCGAACTGCTATACATCTATAATGATCTGTGGAGCTGCAGATGGGACCCTTCTACCACTATACGTAATATACAAGAGCGAACATCTTTACACCACCTAGAAAGAAGGCGGAATTGACGGATATCCATACTTTAATCCTGCTGTTCGTAGGGATGCCGATTCAATAGAACATCACAGTCTTTCTTTCGCATGCCAAGCGATTGGAAGGCAGAAAGGTGCTTGTTGGCGCCAATTTGGCCTCCCATTTTAATCAACGGGTTCTAGCTCAGTGTAATAAAAACGATATAGATCCTGTTTGTCTAGTAACTCACTCAACCCATATTTACCAACCACTCGATGTGGCCTTTTTAAGCCATTTAAGGTAGTATGGCGAAATGTTTTAGCAACTTACAAACTTAGGCGTAATAACTCATCTGGCGTTACTAAAGATGTTTTTCCATCGCTATAAAAAAACTATCATAGAGCCAACAGATACAGTAAAAGCTCAAAATAAAGACAAATCTGGATATCAAAAGGCTGATGTAAAAAGGAATGTAATAAATGGTTTTTATGCAACTGGCATGTTCCCTGTAAATTGTCATAAAGTTCTAGAAAAAAATTCAGGTTTGAATCCTATTGACCCTGAGCAGGTTAATGATTCCTTGAGTGAGCTGCTGCTGGAAAAATGGTATAGAACCAATAACAATAGGGAAATAGTTATACACAAAAAGAAGAGGCTTAATGTTATATCAGGAAAAAGCGCAAGCACTCGAAATATCGAGGAAGGAGATAGCGAGACTGACAATGAAGCTATTATGGCGGAAGCCCGAGAGGAAGAAGATATCGCTATTAATTTTCTAGATGAGGTAGAGTATATAACACCAAACAAAAATTTGCTAAAGCCTCAGGCAGTTGTCCTTGCCAAATTCACTTCAAGAAGAAGTAAGTCTACCAACCTTAAGTACGTTTGCAATATCTTAATACAATTTTCAGATATTGAATTCAAGACGGTCGGTTTCAAGTCTATTAATGCCGAAAAAATTACATTTAAGTTAGTGGCAAATGATCTCAGTACAATACCTAGTCCTGATACAATAGCGGTTCTATCTAATCCTATAGAAATAGAGAATGAACAGAAAGAGTTTGAATGCCCTCGTACAATTGATGTAAAAGAACTCTCAAATACGTTATGCTCTGTACTTTACATTTATACGTGTTTGGAATATTTGGTTCTGTTGGGTAAATTAGATTCGGGGCAAGATTGATTTGTTTTGGTCCAAGACGCCTATTTTAGCACAGTTTGGATGGGGTACCAAATTCGTCCCCTTCGGCGTGTAAGATTGATACCGCTTACCAAATCGTTTTTTATTGCTATCATTTCATATTTAATATCAACAGGATTACCAAATGGTCCCCAATAGACAGCTTCATAGTATGTCACTTTTAAAAGCGTTTTAAAGAAATTAGAAACAGTTTTATTGAAAATAACAATTTGCGAACTACCAATCTCGCCCCAATTTACGGTTCATGAGATACAATAGGTTTATTGAAGTTTGGAAACAGACGATTGGGAAACACACCTTTCGATGTCATCGAAACTTATTCTTGCTACATCTTCAACATATCTTCTCTATACAGAACAAGAGATCTAAGAAACAATAAAATATCGTTAATGATCCAGATAAAAAGAATTTGCTAGCAAAAGAGATGACAACACCTTACTAACCGTTACGTCAGTCGTTAAAATTTAGTGACCTCTCCTCTGCTTCTCTTATACCATAAGCATTCAGTTTCACTAATAGAGCCGTACGGCAAATGCAATCAGACGCTTTACTAAGGTCAGAAAATATACCAACAGCATATTCCTTTTTATCCAGGTGCTGATTACGTCATAATTGTGTGAACTAATTGCGGAAATCGTTGAGTACCCTGTACGAAAACCATGACGACCATTGGCATTTCACGTAGGTATTAAATTGATCAAAAATCTATTAACCAAACACGCAAACAGGATAAAAAATATCTGGTATGCAAAAACACACGACCTTCCAACCGACAAAATGGAAATTACAAGAAATGAAATAATAATTTTTATTAGGATAATT
Organism: Vesta saturnalis; assembly: GCA_036346205.1. Lineage (NCBI taxonomy): Eukaryota > Metazoa > Arthropoda > Insecta > Coleoptera > Lampyridae > Vesta > Vesta saturnalis. Next base: position 172,256 of record JARFJB010002351.1, on the reverse strand, counting down.
ATGCAACTTCTATTGTAATACGTCCATAAAAAAAGCAGGCAACATTATAAAAACAACAACAATAATAATCCATGTCAGATTGACGTTTATACCTTCGTAGAGGTTAATAGTCATACAGGGTACGTTACAGGTCATATATTATATTCAAAACTTATTTCGCTTCGCATTAAACTCTTTAGAATAAGTCAAAGGTATTGAACGTTCGCATGCTCGTTTATTTAAAATGACACATTCGAATTAACCTCATTTTGTATCATTTGCATGGCTGGTATGGATTTCTTTCTAGTCGCCTGACTACTCGTTAACCAAATTCCAATTATTAAAAAATATTTGAAATGTTTCAGGAAATAATCTGAAAATATTGTTTTCGTAAAAAATCCATTAGACGCAAACAAAGTCTGCATTTCCCGGGTACATATACGGGGCGATTCTTTAGGAGTTCTAATTAGACGTTTTAGAGAAACTTGACATAATTAAAGTTGGCTAAAACTTCCTTATTTTAAATAGAACACCCTGTATATTATTACGTATTTCGATAAAGCTACTTTTGAGGATTCTCCAAATATACGGTTTTGCCACCTTATACAGAGAGTTTTACGAGATATGACCAATTTTAATACGAAACAGTGTCCGGTTTGACACACTGTATCTTTATAAATAATAAAAAGGGAAACAATCTGGTTGGTAAAAATTTCTTTAGTATCATCTATTTTAATAAAACTGTAACATTTTGTGGATAAAATAATTTTTAATGTAAGAGGTGGTTCAAAACGCGTAGTAAAACATTTCTCAACTTTCATAAATGGATCACCCTATATTTTATAACGTTATTAGAAAGAGCTTTAACTGTTCTTTAAGTTTCATTAACCACTCCCTATACCTAAATCGAACCTTTATTGGGGTATTCAGTTTTATAGCACAAAATATTACTTTAAAACATCAAAGAAATCAAAATGTAAAATTTAAAAAAATATGTATAAAATCAAATTTAACATTTAAAGTAAATGCTCAAAAACATCTCCTTGTTGCTGCAAACATTTATTAGCTTTTTGAAGTATGGAAGTCATTGTTGTCTGTCTAATCTGCACTGGTGTTAGTGACGCAAATGCATTCCAAACACTTTCTATAGTGGCTTGCTTGGTTGTTACAGGATTCTCGTAAACTTTATTTTTTAAAACTCCCCAAATGAAAAAGTCAAAGTGAAAAGGGGGTCAAATCAGGAGAACATGGAGGCCACATATATGGACCTTTATTTGCTGTCCACCTTCCATCAAACATTTCGTCCAGACATTGGTCAACGGCTCTTGGACTGTGCGGCGTCGCGCCGTCTTGTTGGTACCATGCTTGATTTCTCTCTATCGCTGGCAAATTGACCAAATTTGGTTGAACCACATTTCTTAAAATTTCCAAATACCGTTGTCCAGTAACGTTACATCTCTTATGGAAGCATTCGGATATGCAGTTAAAAATTCCAACACGTTTACCTCATTATCTTCATTATTGACTATCGGCTTATCTCTAATAGTTTGTGCTCTAAATGGTCCATACTCTTGCAAATTATTCATAACGGCATCAATGGTTTTATTAGTTGGAGGAGGTAAGTCAGGGTATCGTTCTGCAAAAATACGACATGTTCTGGCTGCGATTTTGTGGCATTCTCCGTGAATTAGTAATAAATTAATGAAATCTTCATTAGTGTATCCCGATCTGGCCATTATCCTTAACTATACTTTAAATCTTAAACTTTCTACAATAGGAAAAATGTTAACTTGTTTATCTAGCTAGAATTTTAGACGCAGACTGAGAACTGTAAACTAAAATTTTCACGGCACACTATACAATAATAATCAAAATCATAACACAAAATCATTATTCCACACATTAAAAGCTAAATACCCCAATAACGGCTGGATTTAGGTATAGGGAGTGGTTAATAAAACTTAAAGAACAGTTAAAGCTCTTTCTAATAATGCTATAAAATACAGTGTGATTCATTTAAGAAAGCTGAGAAATGTTTTAGTACGCGTTTTGAATCACCTCGTACATTAAAAATTACTTTATCCACAAAATGTTAAAGTTTTATTAAAATAAATGATACTAAAGAAATTTTTACCAACCAGATTGTTTCCCTTTTTATTATTTATAAAGTTTATAAAGTTTATAAAGTTTATAAAGTTTATAAAGTTTATAAAGTTTATAAAGTTTATAAAGTTTATAAAGTTTATAAAGTTTATAAAGTTTATAAAGTTTATAAAGTTTATAAAGTTTATAAAGTTTATAAAGTTTATAAAGTTTATAAAGTTTATAAAGTTTATAAAGTTTATAAAGTTTATAAAGTTTATAAAGTTTATAAAGTTTATAAAGTAATTATAAAGTTTATAAAGTTTATAAAGTTTATAAAGTTTATAAAGTTTATAAAGTTTATAAAGTTATAAAGTTTATAAAGTTTATAAAGTTTATAAAGTTTATAAAGATTTATAAAGTTTATAAAGTTATAAGATAAAGTTTATAAAGTTTATAAAGTTTATAAAATTTATAAAGTTTATAAAGTTTATAAAGTTTATAAAAAGTTTATAAAGTTTATAAAGTTTATAAAAGTTTATAAAGTTTATAAAGTTTATTAAAGTTTATAAAGTTATAAAGTTTATAAGTTTATAAAGTTTATAAAGTTTATAAAGTTTATAAAGTTTATAAAGTTTATAAAGTTTATAAAGTTTATAAAGTTTATATTAAAGTTTATAAAGTTTATAAAGTTAAATTATAAAGTTTATAAAGTTATAAGTATAATTATAAAGTTTTAAGCTAAAGTTTATAAAGTTTAATAAAGTTTATAAGTTTATAAAAGTTTATAAAGTTTATAAAGTTTATAAAGTTTATAAAGTTTATAAAGTTTATAAAGTTTATAAAGTTAATTTATAAGTTAAAAGTTTATAAAGTTTATAAAGTTATAAGTTTATAAAGTATGTATAAAGTGTTATAAAGATTTATAAAGTTTATAAAGAGTTTAATAATAAGTTTATAAAGTTTATAAAGTTTATAAAGTTTATAAAGTTTATAGTTTAAAGTTTATAAAGTTTATAAAGTAAATATAAGTTTATAAAGATATTATAAGTTTAAAGTATAAAGTTTCATAAAGTATAAAGTCTATAAAGTTTATAAAGCTATAAAGTTTAAAAGTTTATAAAGTAAATTATAAAGTTTAGTAAAGTTTATAAAGTTTATAAAGAAAGTTTATAAGAAGTTTATAAAGCCCATATAAAAAGTTATAAAGCATAAGATAAAGCCATAAAGTTTAAATTTAAAAAGTTTATAAAAGTTTATAAAGTTTATAAAGTTTATTATAAGTTTATAAAGTTTATAAAGTTTATAAAAAGTAAAAGTTTATAAAATAAAGTTTATAAAGTTATAAAGTTTATAAAAGTTTAAACTTATAAAAGTTTATAAAGTTTATAAGTTTATATTTATAAAGTTTATAAAGTTATAAATTTATAAAGCCATAAAAGTTTATAAAGTTATAAAGTTTATAAAAGTTATAAAGTTTATAAAGCTAAATAAAGCCATTATAAAGTTTATAATAAGTTTAATAAAGTTTAATAAAGCAGTTTATAAGATGTATAAAGTTTATAAAGTTATAAAGCATTTAAGCCATAAAGTAGCCATATATAAAGATAAAGTTTATAAAATGTTATAAAGTTTATAAAGTTTATAAAGTTTATAAAGTTTATAAAGTTTATAAAGCCATATAAAGTTTATAAAGTTTATAAAGTTATAGTTTATAAAGTTTATAAAGTTTATAAAGTTATAAAGATTTAAAGAATAAAGTTTATAAAGTATAAAAGTTTATAAAGTTTATAAAGTTATAAAGTTTATAAAGTATAATGTTTATAAAAGTTTATAAAGTTTATAAAGTTATAAGTTGATAAAGTTAATTTATAAAGTTTATAAAGTTTATAAAGTATGTTATAAAGTTTATAAATAGTTTATAAAGTTTATAAAGTTTATAAAGTTTATAAAGTTTATAAAGTTTATAAAGTTTATAAAGTTTATAAAGTTTATAAAGTTTATAAAGTTTATAAAGTTTATAAAGTTTATAAAGTTTATAAAGTTTATAAAGTTTATAAAGTTTATAAAGTTTATAAAGTTTATGTAGTTTTAAATGTTTCCATATAAAGAAAAGCCAGGTCTTCGTTGAATACTCATTAAACGTAAAATATATTATAAATGTTAGAATGTCAATATTCATTAATTGTTTATATAATTTGTACGTATTTAAAAAATTTGAATGAGTTAGGCTTTGAAAATGGCACTGTGATAAATTTGCATTAATTTATTTTGAATGAATGTTTTCGAAGCACATGTCGTATATTTTGATAATGGTACTGTAATCATTTTGCATCAATTTGTTTCTTTAACAGCGCACGTTCTGTATACATTTAGAAATAATGCAACAATTCGCTTTATTAATGAAGAGCATGCCGTATAGCTTGCCATGGTACTGTAAAACGTTTGCAGCAATTTATTTTGAATAAGTGGTTTTTAAACATAATGCCGTATAAAAATAAACCGCCAGAATCCGCAATAGGGTGAAACCACCGCAATAGTTCTTACGTACTCCTACCCAAAATGGGTCTCAAGTATCCGGTTTCGCACGTCAATCAATATCCAACAACAGAAAATTGGCGTAAAGTGCACGGTTTCTATTTCAGCTTACCGTAACGAGTAACGGGTGGTAGTAGCAGCATCCACTATAAATATTTTAAGGGAATTTCTCACAGTTTTCTATAGTTTTGGCACTTTTTCGTTCCTATTAAATTTTTGTTTAATAACAACCTTGCTTATACAGGAAACAAAATCAGTAGCGAGACGAATAATTAAGGAATAATAAATATTATGTATTGATGTAAACAAAGTTTTTACTGGTACAGACGAACTTGGTAGTATTAAACCTTTTTTTTTTGTAAATTTGTTTATTTATTGTAACACGTTCGCATTATAGATGCCATTTCTAAGATTGTTTAATACTACTTCATCCAAGAAAATTGATTGCATAATTTCCATAATTTATCTAATTATTAATTATTAACGTCAGTATGTCAAAAATTTTACCTTGGTCGAGAAGCCATCCGTTTTCGTGACCTCATTGGTTCCAACTGCCTAATAAGATAGGTTTGCACATTATTTTCTTTGAGATAAGTATCTCGTTCGGGGCCGTTTCCTGGATCTACTTCATATACCCCATTTAAACACTCATAAGTCGCTTCGGAAATATGTACGCGACTGTAAAGAAAACTGTTAATGTTGTTTAAATCAAGAAGTACAAAGAGAAAAGACATAGTAACAGTTTTATTTCAATATGTGTATAGGCAAAGCAATTGTCAACAAACAAAGTAGGACAGAATGAGTATTAAAAGAAACTACTAAAATAAGGTTTAGATTCAAAACTGCAATGGATGTAACGTGATATTGTTTATGTTTTGAAATTGGGTATGCCATTGTTGTGTGTCAAGTTAAGATGGCACTTTGGGCATACGTACAAATACTAATTTCATTATTAATAGCTAATAATTCACAACAGATCCAATACAACACAATGTGTGTAATTGTGATTTTCGCACTAAATAAAACAAAAATAAACAAAAGGTACAAATACTCTGTTCATAAGTTTACAGTGATATTAAGAAAAGTATTTAGACTTGCTTTTCCAATATAACTATGATGTGTGGAACGAAGCAAACTGCATATGTACTATTTTGGTCTTAGGTAATGTCCCGGCACACGTGTAGGCATCCAACATCCCACTTCGCCTATGCAACCCGAATATATTTACCAAACGAAATGGTTTCTAAGCATCATATAAACTATTTAAGTTTATTAGAGTATTAGTAGTATATTTATGTGACACAATACAGAATCTATACAACTTGTCGAATTTACTTAAGTAGAGGAAACAATGTTTATTTCTACAAAAATATTTATGTAAACACGTGACTAACAAATTAAGCTTAAAGGCTACAATGAGAGACGCATCCTGCTTAAATATTAGGTATTTTGAAGCTACGTAGAAATAGACTATTTATTCAGTTAATGTAGTATTATAAATCCATTAGAATATTAACAATTCAGGAAATTAGTCGAGATGCTAATGAATTAATGCGTTAGTGATTATATTCACGAATATCATTTCAAGATTCGCTTACAGACGTTTGGAAATACAAATACGCGTTGAAATATTGTAAAGAATACAAAACATAAATCAAGGTTTAGGTTTAATAAATTAAACTGGACTTTAAATACCTAGTCAAAGAAAATATAGATATAATAGCAAGAATTCCAAGCGAACAGTGTAGTTATTGTAGTTCTTATCACAATAAAACATAAATCTTTCCAGTTGGCCTTGGCACGTTACCTTTACACGGTACTGAATACGCTAAGATTGACAGCATCCCTTCTCCATGCCAACATTTTCGGGTCGCATCGGCGAAGTGGGATGTTGGTTGCCTACACATATGCCGGGACATTATTTATGACCACGTACGTCGGATTTGAGCGCTTTAATTGTTTTGAAGTATTAGCGAATAGCGAAAAACTTTACTAATTATATAACTGAAGAATGTGCGAGTATAAATATTGATGTTCTAATTACTTAGTATATTGTTTCAATTTTGCATTTATAATACCACCGCTGGTACACTGTATTACTGTATTGGTAACAAATAACAGGAATGTGGGAAGTTATGTGCATTTAGGTATGTATGTAGTAGTTATTTTATTTTCCCAGCAAGAAAGTAATCATTTTTTCTTGTAACTACTTATTATAATCTTAGTATTGCATATTATTGTCATATGGTAATAAGTAGTTTATACAATACCTATTTTAGTATATTATATTGTACAGGGTGACCAACTAAGAATGCGAGGTACTGTATCTGGGAAACTATCTATCGTAGAGGCTTGCGCAAAAAAAGTTATTACTAAAACGCATACAAAAACCTACAAGAAAATTAAAGAACATTTAAGATCACCTAAAGATCAAACCTTTATCATCTTCCAGAGTGTATAAGTTATCTTGTTCATGTGGAAAAGTAAACATCACCACAAAACGTAGCTTTGATACAAGACGCAAAGAACATATGAGATTTTGTAGATTGGGTCAACCAGATCTGCTGTGGCTGACCATGCCCTGAATAATCTAAATCATGACATTCAATTTGACAATATGGAAATATTGTCAAGACAAACCCATAATTATGTTCGTTTGCAACGTGAAGCTATTGAAATATATAAACACCCGAATAATTTTAATAGACAAGAAGAAAATCTCCGTTTAAATAGGTTTTGGCATCTTATAATTAAAAAGAGCATAATGATACGTCTTGATTTTAATTTGTTTTCAACTTTTGGTATGTCTAGGTTTTTGCTGTGTTTTTCCTAGACCTTGAAGCAAATGTTTTACCAATTATATGTTAAATTACCACAGCACTATAATTTAACATAAGTAGTTGAAATTAAATTGAAATTAAAATTACAAAGAACATTCTGCATTGTGCTTTTCATTGTTAATAACACTTCCAATTATTGATAAAGATATCTCTTGTTAGATTTAACTGTTATTTTATTTGATGTAATGTTTGGATTTGTGAATGCTTCTATCATTTTAAAATTGAAGTTTTCACAACTTTACACTTACATCATAACTCGATTAAATTTTGTTAAATGTGTTTGGTAAATTTCATTGTTAGCTTTCGTCGTAGAGAGTGTTCTGGTTTGTCATCTTTGAGGCCGTTTAATAATATTTAATTTTATGACCTAGTTATTCTTTACTAAAAATTTTATTATTGGCATTATGTTTAAACTGTTATACTAATAGCAGGCTTATGTTTATGTTTTAATTTTTCAATTTGACAAAATTGTTAACTACATCTTTAACAATTTTAACAAACATTACTACTGACGAAGATAACTGTAAGTTTCGAAACGTTTAGATTGTATAATTTAAAGTACACCATTAAAAATTCCAAAAGATAAGTATTTTATTATGAGTGTTAATGGTGAAAGTTTACATTTTCATATTACTTTTTACTGTATAAAATGGAATATTTCTTTTAAAAGATTTTTTTTAATCAAAATGATTGTAAAGATTTAGTGACCAATTATTTATTTCTGGCTCGTTTTGTTTCTAAATATTTGGTTAATGAATTTGTTTTCAGAAATAAAATGCCAACCGAATCGCTCCTGTTTTCTTTATTGTCACTTTAAATGGGTTAATTAATTAAATAATAATGTGTTTTAAACTCAATAAAATTACTTATCTATATGGTAATTTCAAACAATTATACTATTTGTAAGCTGCAAATCACTATTCTGTTTCACTTTTTTGTGTTATCTAAAGCGCTTGTGGTAGAGAATGTATGTTTTCAGTGCACACAATGAAGGTCTTTCATTGCAAAGGAAACGTTTCCAGTTAATTATTTAAATTACTCTAGAATTAATTGGTTGTTATAGTTACTCAGCAATGCTAAAGTACTAAACAATGGTTTTATTTATTTGGTATATTAAATTTGGTTATTTTGAATCGAATAATATTACTGGCTCTAGTAGCATTTATAAAATTGAAATGTTAATCTATTTTGTTTGTTTTGTAGAATAAGTTCGACAGTTTTGAAAAAGTGATCAAACATATATTAAATTTACATTTACCACACTACTGTAGTTGTTTTGTTTGGTTGTTTTCCTCCCTTTTCCATAGTTCCTTACGCATACACCGCCGTATTCAAGTCAAATTGTTGCTTATTGAAAAATTTAAACTTTATTACGTACTATCCGTCCTGAGCAAAACGGTCGTTTAAATATACGGTAGTAGTGAACTCTCTGTCTCGATCCTTAATAATAATAGAACACACGCATGCAGGTAACTGAGCATTCTTTAATTTGTTGCTCTTATTACGTAACAATAGACACATCCTGTTAAATATTAGGTATTTGAAATTACGTAGAGATATAGACTATTTATTCAATTAATGTAATTATAAATCCATTAGAATATTAAAATTCAGGAAATTAGTCGATATACTAATGAATTAATGCGTTAGTGATTATATTCAGAATATCATTTCAAGATTCGCTAGATGTTTAAATACAATAGCGTTGAAACATTGTTAAGAATACAAAACATAAATCAAGTTTTAGGTTTAATAAATTAAACTGGATTTAAATACCTAAGTCAAAGAAAATATAGACATAATAGCAAGAATTCAACAGTAAGTTATTGTAGTTCTTACCACAATAAACATAAATCTTCCAGTTGTTGTTACCTTTACACGTTACTGAATTCGCTAATTGAAAGCATCCCTTCTCCATGCAAACATTTTGGGTCGCATCGATGTTGGTTGCCTACACGTATGCCGACATTATTATGACCACGTACGTATTTGAGCGCTTTAATTTTTGTATTAGCGAATAGCGAAAACTTTACTAATTATATAACTGAAGAATGTGCGAGTATAAATATGTTCTAATTACCTAATATATTGTTTCAATTTCAATTTATAATACGATGGTACATGTATTACTGTATTAAATAACAGGAATGTAAGTTTGCATTGTAGTAGTAGTTATTTTATTTTTCCAGCAAGAAAGTAATCATTTTTCTTGTAACTACTTATTATAATCTTAGTATTGCATATTATTGTCGTATGGTAATAAGTAGTTTATACAATACCTATTTTAGTATAATATATTGTACAGGGAGACCAACTAAGAATGCGAGGTACTGTATCTGAGAAACTATCCATCGTAGAGGTTTGCGCAAAAAGTTATTACTAAAACGGCCAATACAAAAACCTCGAAAATATTTTCAAGTTTCTAAAATGGCCGCTAGCGTAACTGCAATCTTGAATCTAAAAAGTGATGTTTCTGTGAATTCTGCTATGTTAACCTAATAAAAAATAACTGATCTTTAAAGTCGAGGATAATTTGAACTTTGTTTAGCTTTTTGACGTATGTCTAAAAATAAAGTGGTGGGGTATTTAAAGGTTTCCTTAAATAACCCCCGTATCTTCGAAACAGCCAACCGATTTTAACAAACTTGGGCGCTTGAAATGAGCTTTCTTGGGCTACAAATGTTGTAATATTTGAAGTTTTGTTAGTTTCACATGTCGTCGTTAGAGGGCTTTGTACGACATTCCGGTTAATTTTCGCAAAAATTAAACGCATTGGTATGACTTTTTTCATGAACAAGTAGCTAAATGATGCCTAAACAAGCTGAAAATCGCATCTCGATATCTTGTTCCTAACCTAAAATATCGGCCAAAGAAGACTTTATACGAAAATCCCTTAAATTTTTATTTTTTTAACTATATTTTTCTGGCATTGTTTCTATTATGTAAGTTGTGGCCCTAAAAGGACCGATTTAAAGGAGGAGGTTTTAATGCCCCCTTAAATGCTCGAAATGCTGACCATCACACTCTATGCATTGCTGAAGCCTCTTATGACTAGACAAAACTGCAACTTCAACTTCAGCTCTCGGTATGTTACGTATTGCGTTACGAATGCGGTTTTTCATATCTTCTCTAGTAGTAGGTTGAGTCCGAAACACGATGTCCTTTAAGCGCCCCATAAATAAAAATGAGGCAAGTTAAGTCTGGCGATCGTGGAGGCCATGGAAACAACTTCCTCTTCCAATCCACCGCTGTTGAAATACTGCATTAATATGCCTCGCTCATTAATAGCAAAATGTGCTGGGCAACCATCCAACTGCAAACAATTTTGTCTTGTTTCCAGAGGCACATCTTCCAACAACAAGAAATACATTGCCATTTAGGAGTTGCTCGAAAAAATATGGCCCAATAATTCCGCCTCCCAGTATGCCACACCATACATTTAAACTCCAACGTCCTTGGCGCTGAACTTCACGCAACCAATGGGGATTTTCTGCAGACCAATAATGCATATTGTGCAGATTGACTCTCCCGTCACTACTGAAGGTGGCTTCATCGGCCCAAAGAATTTGAAATAAAAATTCTCTACTTTCGCGTATCATGCCTAACATCAAATGGCAATATTATAACCTTTGACCAAATCTTTCGCTTTCAAGGCCTGATGCAATACAACATGATATGGGCGCATTCTTAAAGTAATTAAAAAAAGTTTAATCGAATACCTATATATTTTGATGGCCATTAGAATTTACCTATGGTCCTTCAAAATATTTTGAACGTTGTCCGTGATATGCCCAACTTAGTGGATAATGCTCTTGTGCTAACATGAGGATTTCCTTCAATATAACCCAGTACACGGTTAATATTTTCTTGTGTTCTTCCAATTCTTTGCCGTTGAAACGTAGGCCGAAAACTACCATTGGCTCGTAAGCTCGCACTAATCGGAAAAACTCTTACATCTCAAGGACGCCGATTTGGATATCGAGCCGTAAACTTTAGCTACTGCGGCATTCTGAAGACATTCAAAATAAACCGCAAGCATATCAACAGCTTCATTATTCGTAAAACGCATTTTGAAAGCTCAAAATTGCTCAAAGTAACGCGAAAGTATTGACAACTATTGACAATTTGAGGATTATGTATGTTTTGTTTAGGTATCTGTTTCCATTCCTGCTTCTATTAATTGTATTCTTCGTATATATCCATAGTGAATATGCATTTAAACAAACAAAAATAGTCCTTTCGTATAACTTTTAGCATTGCTTACTTGCCCGTAATAATTTCAAAAGGGATCATTTTATTCTGGTGTATAAATTTACAAACATTTAAAATCGCATTATTATAATTATTATAATTGTAATCTCATTATATTTAGAATTTACATCAGTTCTACATCAAAAGACAAAATTTACATCGATTGCTTGAACCTTGATTACGCAGTTGGTTAGCGCTACTTAAAGTACAGGTCGTAGTTCAAATCCTACTGAGGTAAACTTTTATTTATGTATTTAATAAAATTAATAATAGTTTTTAATTTGAAATCGCAATTTCAGTAATTTCAAAAGAGTGATTTTATTCTGGTGAATAAATTTACAAACATTAAAATCGCAATTACTAGGTAACCTATTTAGAGCCGAAATTGAAGCTGCAGTTTTGTCTACCCATAAAAGCCAATGCATAGAGCGTAATGGTGAGCATTTCGAGCATTTACGCATTAAAACCTTCCTCCTTTAAATCGGTCCTTTTAGAGCCACAACTTACATAATAGAAACAATTCCAGAAAATACAGTTAAAAAGATAAAATTTAAGGGATTTTCGTATAAAGTTTTCTTTGGCCGATATTTTAGGTTAGAACAAGATATCGAGATGCAGTATTCGCGAGCTTGTTTAGGCATCATTTAGCTACTTGTTCATGAAAAAGTCATACCAATGCATTTAATTTTTTGAAAAAAACAAAGCCCTTTAACGACGACATGTGAAACTAACAAAACTTAAAATATTATAACATTTGTAGCCCAAGAATAGCTCATTTCAACGCCCAAGTTTGTTAAAATCGGCTTAGCCGTTTTGAAGATACAGGGGTTATTTAAGGAAACCTTTGAATACCCCCACCACTTTATTTTTAGACATACGTCAAAAGTGCCAAACAAAAAGTTCAGATTATCCTCGACTTTAAAGATCAGTTATTTTTTATTAGGTTAATATAGCAGAATTCACAGAAACATCACTTTTTAGATTTTAAGACTGCAGTTACGCTAGCGGCCATTTCAGAAACTTGAAAATATTTTAGGGGTTTTTGTATTGACCGTTTTAGTAATAACTTTTTTTTTGCGCAAGCCTCTACGATGGATAGTTTCTTAGATACAGTGCCTCGCATTCTGTACATTCAATTCAAACATGAATCGATGTTCATCATTTTGCTATATAATTTAACTTACATTTTCAACACGATTTTGCGCAAAAACTATGAGTCGTACAAAAAAAAAGACAAAGACACAAATTGTAGAAAATTTTGTTGTCTCTAATTTATTAAAGGATTATTTTTCGTGTAAAAATTTTGATTTCCAAGTTTTAAGCCAAAAACGTGTTTTTCAGACTTTCTATTAAGATTCTCATATTTGCCGAACGGAATTTTGTTCGTGTTCATGTTCAGCACCCTGAAAAACAGAAAATAAAAAACAATTACACCAGAACTTTCCACTTCAGGTCCTATTTACCACTATTTGACTGGACTAGAAGTTGTCACTTTAACTGATTTATTCCTGGTCGGTAGTTGAAGTTTTTGATTTTTGTTGCACATAAAACCTCTCTCATAAAATTACAACTATTTTTTAGACACTTAATTGATAAACTTGTGTAGCTGAGAGGGGTCGAAGAACGTTCCATACGGATGTACTCAAACCCCATTTAAATTTGTCCTCATTTAACCAATAAAATATTTCCCTTAAAATAGATGTTGTATTTTACAGTTTTGTCACAGGCAAATCACCTTGAAAGTTATTTGGAGTGGCAAATTTTGCCTGAAACACCTTGTATTTGAAATATTTATAAATATAAGTTTAATTAAAAAAACTTTTATTTTTATGTGTTGCCTGAGAAACTATCAGATACGCATTTAGCTCGCCCGTAATGATAGTAGGGTAAAGTGGGGAATGCCGGCCCTGGGAGTAATGTCGGTCATTGGAGTTCTCCACATTCTAGGCACTTTCAATCGATATACACTACAAGATCAGTTTGAATTTGAAAGTTATTCGTGGATGTACACAGCAATTTAAATTTTTTTTCGGAAAGTGCGCGTATTCTTGTAAGGAACTCGCAACCTTGGAGGTAGGTATCTAAGTTATATAGTAACACCAAAATCATTACAAACATGTTTTTAGTCACGCGGCTCCCTAACAAAGTCTTAAATTCACAACAACCTTAAACGATTTTAAACGACAAGACACTGTGAAAGCAGGTGCGTAAGGGGTAATGCCGAACATGCCGTTGGGGGAAATAGCGGCCAGGCCGATTTTACCCGATTATCTCTACAGGATTGAGTATGAAATGTTTTTTTTTGTTTAGATGCCGCGTAAATACCAACAAAAAATGCAGAAGGCTTCGTGGACTGCTGATGATTTACAAGTCGCTATTAATTCTATAGAGACTGGTTAGGCTTTTAGAACGGTATCAAAAAGGTTTAACATACCCAGGTCAACTTTGCAAGATCGCCGCAAAACTGGCAACCTGTTTTTTCTTCAGGTCAGGAAAATGAGTTGGCCGAACAGATTAAAATCTTTCAAAACTTTCTTTTGGTAACCCTTTTATGCAAATTAAGGAATCGGCTGGTCGAGATTGTCTAGAAGACTTTTTAAGCCGCAATGCCCAAATTACCTTGCACAAGCCTGAATTTATTAGCGTAAGTCGAATAACAGCATTCAACAGAGAGGAAATTGGCATATTTTCTAAAAATTTGGATAATTCAATGGAGAGATGCAAGTTCACCCCAGAGAGAATAAGTAACGCTGGTGAAACTGGGATCACTACGGTTCAGCGTGCCAATAAAATTTATGCCGAAAAGAGCAAAAAAGAGTGGGCTATTTAACTCGTTGGGAAAAAGGAAAAACCACAACCATCATGTATGCTTTTAGTGCGACGACCCATGTTTATTTATGCACGTAAGCGGATGGCCGCCCATTTACTGAAAAATGGTCCACCAAGAGCAACATATCTCTGCTCTAATAACGGAATGAGCACCGAAGAGCTATTTATCGAGTGATTAAAGACTTTAAGCGCTTCACTAAACCGTCAAAGGAAGATCCTGTATTGCGGGTACTAGATAATCATTCCAGCCACTGCTCATTGATGACTTATAATTCTTGTAAGGAAAAAGGGATTTCTATGCTTACAATACCACCGCACACCTCCCACGGAATTCAGCAACTTGATGAGACGTTTTATGGTCCACTAAAGGTAGCCTATAACTCTGAATGCGAAAAGTTTATGCGAACTCATCCAAGAAGGATGACGTTGCTGAGCTCTTCAACAAATCTTTTGGGCGTGTAGTAACGCTTAAAAAGGCATTTATCCTGTCAGCCCAGATATTTTTTCAGAGGAGGATTTTGCTCCCTTTGAAAATTTAAGGCCATCAACAATTTCAACCTCCGACAATAATAATTTGAACCAAACTCACGCTATTGATGCAAACATTTTGAAGCCTAAAACTACGGAAGATCAGAATGGGCAAACTGCACCCATCCAAGAAACATTAAATGTGTCATTTACCGAGATAATTCATGTTCCTAGTTGTTCTGGTACTAGTCAAATTAAACAACATTCAGTAAAATTCACATTTACGCCAATGGAAAACATTCTGGAAAAAAAGTGTTTACGTCAACTTATGCCTTATCAAGCAACATATTAACTCTGAAGAAACCTGCCATCCACAAAAACACCAAACAAGTTAATTACTACGACGAGGAAGATTCTGATAGAGAAACTACAGAAGATAGAGAAATAACTGAAGATCTGCATAATCTGTGCTTAAGCATAGTAAGTGGAACTATGCTTAAGATGCGTGATGTGCGCCGGATTATAAAGATTATATCATCAAAGATTATACCATCAAGTATGCACCAACGGAAAAAAGGAAAAAGATTTATTTGCGATTTTTGTCAATAGATTTTACTACCTCAACCGTTTTCTTATTTGGGGTAATAAGGCCACTATTATCCCAACAAGTGCGGGTAATACCGGCCATTATTGGTTGTTTTAATAATTTTGTATTTTTTATTTATGTTGATATTGGTTTTTGGTAAAAATGTAGTTTGCTTGTATGTTGGCTTAGTTTTCCACTGGTTTATATGTCATTTCTCTATCTTCAAAAATTTCATCACAATTACAAAGATTGCTTAGGGTGCCGTCAATCCCCACTTTACCCTACAGTATCCCAAAGCATGTTAATACTGGTGGGCGCGCTCTGTATTAATCTTTAATATGTTTGTTTAATATTTTTCATTTTAATGATAGTATATATATATATATATATATATATATATATATATATATATTATGTCACAATTCCTCCACGAGATTATAATTGTAACACTATAATTGCCGCGGCGGTCAATTTGACCGCGTGTCTTCTTTAAAATGTTGTTTCTCTGTTGTGCTTGGAGTTACGGTGTTGAGGTATTATGACTTTTTCTAGATTTTTATGTACTCTTAAAATATAAACAAATATATTAAGAAAATTAAGACGTTTTAGAGTTTGCTTTGTAGTATTTGTATAACTGCCGGAACCGTCATTTTGACCGTCATAATCCGTTTCGAGGTTATATAACATATACAATAATTACAACGTTGCCAGAACTAATTTAGTCGTGTCCCAAATTATGAATAATCTTCGCTATTTTTACCTACGCGCCCGAAATATGAAAAATGCAAGTTATAACTTGTTTCAATAGAGATCTATATATTCAAGTACTTAGAGATTTCAAATTAGTTGCAAGTGAACGAACAGGCTTTAGATTATCTTCCAGAATTGGAAAACATATCTGAATGCGAATCCGAAAAAGCAAATAACTACACCGAAGATGGTGAAAGTGATGAAGCTGTTCCTGTTGATGACAAAAATAGTGAACAAAGTGAAGAATCTGATGTCAGCGTAAATAATGTCACTTCTGATCCTTCTAAATCTAATGAAATTAGTGATGACATTGAACACGATCCAAAACGAAAAAATTACATGCATTTACCTGTGGGGAGTAAACAAATCTAATGATATATGGGAAGTTGTAGAATCAAGTGAACCTCATGTTGGCCGTATAGTTCAAAGAAGTTTTATGCGAAATACTCCTGGACCAACTCCTTATGCAAAAATAAATGTGTTTGCTAACTCTGTGCTAAGTGCATTTAGATTGTTTATAGATAACATAACGCTAAAACACGTTCAGAAATATACTGAAATTGAAGCTAAACGACAACTAGGAGATGATACAAACTGGTCATTGTCTCTTCAAGAACTTGACGCTTTTCTTGCAATATTGCTAGCTAGCAGTGTTTACGGCGCAAGAACATTACAGCTTGACAGTTTATGGTCTGTTACTTGGGGATCGCAATTTTTTCGTGAGACCATGTCACGCAATCGATTTCGTGAAACCATGAGATTTTTAAGATTTGATATTCGATCAACACGAAAAGAACGCCTAGTTAGTGATAAGTTTGTTTTGGCGTCCGAAATATGGGATACATTTATTAGTAACTGTAAAGCTTGCTATGTTCCAGGAGCAAACATTACAGTAGATGAACAACTGTTTCCTACTAAAGCTAGATGCAGATTTACACAATATATGATGAATAAGCCTGATAAATTTGGTGTACCATTTTGGCTAGCTGTTGATACGAATTCTAAATATCTCCTGAATGGTTTTTCTCATTTAGGAAAAGATGATATGCGTCCTAACAACCAACCCTTTCCAGAATATGTTGTTTTAAAATTAACGGAACCTTTTCTAAATATGGGTAGAAATGTTACGACCGACAACTTTTTTACCAGCCAAAAGTTAGCAACAATGCTGGCAAAAAATAACACAAGAATAGTAGGAACAATAAACTGAGCAAGAAGAGAATTACCAATTTGTATCAAGCATAAAATGGCAGAGTTATATTCTACCACAGTAATGAAAAATGATAAAAGCACCTTGTCAATTTATCAGAGTAAAGTTAATGAAAATGTCATATTGCTAAGTACGCTACATCCAACTGTGGCTATAGATGATGGCAAAAAGAAGAAACCTAAGACAGTGTTATATTACAATGAAGCAAATATTGTATGAAAGCTGGTTCACGTAGATGGCCAGTTCGTGTGTTTTAGAATGTTTTAGATCTTGCCACAGTCAACGCCTGGATAGTTTATAAGGAAGTCGTAGGCAGTAAAATAAAAAGAAGAGACATTATTTTCACTCTGAGGAACTAAGAAAAAAGTATTTCACATCTGATACAATGAAACCTAAAAACGTCATCAGTGCCAAATTAAATAATGTGACAAAAATAAAACTGCTGACGTTTGTTCAATGTGTAACAAATATGTTTGTGGAAAATGTGGAAGTGTAACAAAGACTGTTATTTGTTTGAACTGTAGAGCGTAATGTAGAACTGTACCGAATTCTAAATGTACTAGAATCAATTTGTTTTTTATTTAATTAAAATGAATATTTACCTAATTGTGTTTTTTTTTATGTTTTTTTCCCAATTAAGTGTAAAATTTATAAAAAAAACATATCAAAATTACCTTTCTTGTCCATAGGTCAAAATAACCAGCCACGGCAGTTTTAGGTATTTACAATAGCCGGCGGTGCTAGTGAAGGTATGTGTAAATGTAGGTTTTTGTATATTTATCGAAATGTATAGGTACCTAACATTTGTTATGTATTTAGTGAGCATTAAGTAAATATCTTTTTAGCAATATAACTGTAATAAATTACAATGTCTTGTGATACAAAGGATTATGCTGCTTGATGTAAAATAAATAACTCACCCAGGTATACCACCAGACTCCATGTGATTAGCGAGTCGAACGTCATATGACCATATATCAAATTGCCATTTCCTCAAACCCAGAACACCACAAAGAACTGAACCCGAATGAATACCTATTCTCATATCTAGGTTAACCTGAAAAATTTAAACCAAAATGAAAATATCATATCAAGCCTATTTAATGATTGAATGCATCCTTAAATTATTAAACTGAAATATATGTTAAAACATATATTTACAGTAATTACCAACTTCTTAATCTCATTATACACATTTAAAAGACTTCTAAAGCAAATGTGAAGTCTTAATATTAGCATAAATTATAAAGTAATTCTATTTAAAATTGTTAGATTGTAAATTTTCCAAAAGATGATGAACAAATAAAGGATTGAAAGCTTTGATTACCAGGACGATATAGGAATTACAAAAAAATGGTAAAGTTTGAAAACACTCTTGGAAAAAACTTTTTTTAGCAACATATTTTGTTGCTAATCACCGATCACACTTCCGCTGAAGCCATTTATCATTCAATGATCTTAACACCGATTTGCAATAGGTTTAAGATGTATTCAAAATGCAATTAAATCTGATGCGTTACCTATTCAACACAGTGTTGCCAAGGGTCCGTTTAGGGACTAATATTATTTTTTATTTATACAAATGACTTACCGATGAGTAACAAAGATGTGCACTGGACTGTTTCTGCACCTTAACCGATTAAAAAAAACTGAAGACGACCTTATAAAGGCAGTGTTAGATACTGTGAGTTTGTATACTTGGAGAAAGCATAAGGCCGTAGGAATAAGAAGTTGATTTGAAATATTTTTTAGTGACTGTAAAGTGAGCAAATGTCTACTAAATAGAATAAGGGTAGTACGAGCCCGTGTCAGGGTGAGGGGGCCTTGAGTTAACACGTACAAATAAAACAACTAATTAGATAAGGGGACGTGATGTCACCGTGGCTGTTTAATGTATCTTAACCGATCAAAAACAAACTGAAGACGACCTTACAAAGGCAATGTTAGATATTGTGAGTTTGTATACTTGGGGAAAGCATAAGGCCGAAGGAATAGGGAGTTGATTGGAATATTTTTGAGTGGATGTAGAGTGAGAAAATGTCTAATATATAGAATAAGGGCATTACGAGCCTGTGTCAGGGTGAGAGGAGGGCTTGAGTAAGGCTGGGTGTCGGATACCTCGATAGTTGTGGCTGAAAGCAGTAGAAAGCGCGATTAACAAAGGAAAGATAAGGAGTTTTAGGAATAAAAGGACGTATCAGAATCAGTACCAGTCGGTCAATATGGAGAAAAAGTGTTCAGTGTGAGTAAATATAAGGTGCAGAATACGGTGTAACTTAAATATTAAACAAACTAGTTAACTTTCTCTTTAAGGCAGCATAGTGAAGACCACATAGGCAATTATGATGCTATTTTCTTCGAACTCAGGATTGATGATAAACCCACTTGGCATCAACGTACTGCATATGCTAGAAACAGAGTCTCTAAAGCCATGTAGATTATACGCATACTACTCAAAACAGTGTCAAAACATACTACTGTCTGAATACTATGGCAAAATATACAGTTTTCTGTTATAATATCCTATGTTGGGGCCACTCGACATCGTTAGATAACGTTTATCGAATACAAAGGCGGTGATACAAGCGATTGCAGAATTACGTTTATAGTGAAGATTATAAAAGCGCATTTGTAAACTTAAAAATACTAACCTCGCTAATAATCAGCATAGTTGAATGCATGTTGTATGTTGTCAATATACTGGGATTGTATATTTTCAATAATATCCAACATATTGTTCAATTAGGCACCAGAGTAATATGAAAGTTCTTTGTATGAGAATAGATAAAACAAAGAATAGTTTAAACTATTATGGTGTCAAATTATATACTTAATTTCCTCTTTCTTTGCTATACCGACGTGGATGCCTGTAATTAGCCTTGTTTGTGTAGTTCCGTTTATTCTATTAAACTATCCTGATTTTTTAAAGTCAGAAAGATATAATACATAGAAAATTATGTAAATAATGTTTTCTTCTTTATAATGACTTTCATAAAGCTACATGTTATACCATTAAATCTTTAATGATATTAGTCCTACTAAGCATAGTTGAACCTATTTTTGCAATATTTAAAAACGACCGCTTCAGTTGAACTCCCGGTACAAAATTGACATAGAATCAATTCGAAATCACGAAGTGACTATATTTAAGGACATCGGTGAAAAGTAATGTATTATACTAGACTTCAATGAAAATTATTCATAGAGTAAAAATTAAAGAGGGCTTAGATTGGAACCTTGTGACACGCCAGAAGTCACGTTAACGGCAGAGGAGGTGGAATTATTAAAGGTAACATATCGATGATAATTTTCAAGATAAGACAAACAAAGTTAGCGAAGACTGATTAAATCCAAAGTTATCAAGGCATTTATGAAATCAGTATAAATGACATCAACTTGTCCAGACTGTCAAGGACAGTAGCAATCATTTGAGCAATACACCAAAGATTGGTAAGAGTTGACCTTTCAGATATTAGGAAACATGTCAGTCCTAATAGAGTTGTCAAATATATAAGACAAGGATTCAGTAAAAACATTCACGTAGTATAATTTATGATACTATTATTGATAAAGTTAGAATTCAAAACATGTCTCTGAACAACTTGATTAAAATATTTAACAACTACCTGGAACACGAGACACTTCTCTATTATGTTTGCTAATTTGCAATTTTAATATTTCATCTTCCAGTCTTAAAAATTTGTGGTCTAAATTTATTTTATCAGATTATGACCATCCTTACGAAGACGATTTTTTGTAGACGCAGTAAATTGTTATTGCAACCACACGACCGCTTAGCTGGCCCATTTTCGGATATTTTGTTACAAATCTTAGCACATGTTTGATATGTGACAAGCAGAGGTATCATACTACTGTTACATGACTGCCACAGAAGGGAAGGAAGAGGTTATATTTTAGAAAATAATAGCATTCTATTTGCCGCTATATCGTTATATCCCAATTATAGTACAGTTTATTGCTAGAAGTTTTTTTCCGTTATAGTTTTCCTATTAGTTCAAATTTCTGTTTTGTTGAAGGGTAGACCATGTGTGACGAGTAGAAGGAGTGTCGCCCTGGGTTTCACTTTCTTGACCTTAATTTTTTTTAATTGCTTTTTAATGACTTTAATGACATCATAATGAATTAGTTTTTTCAAGCTCTCAGTCCTAAAGATCTGGAATTCGCAGATCTTAATTAAACATAATCCCCGCAGAAAAGTATGATTTGGAAATATGGCTCATGGCCTCGCAAATTAAGAAATACAGATTTCAAAACGATAAGCTGAATAAAGGTTGTCGAGGTTGAAATCTACATTCTTACATCTTGTTTCGTATCTAGTGCCATTTTAGCAGTAGCTGATTTCAATCAATTTGTTGGACCTGCATCTTACACATACACAAATCTTGAATCGTGCTTGAAATAAATACACTTATCGATATCGTTTCGCACATTAATTAAATTAACTATTTCATTCGGTGGATTTGCGATGGCAGCCAAAGCCATTTTGCTTGACGCTGGATTGAAATCAGCAACTAGAGTTGGCCCTTTTGACGAAAGCTGGGTGCAAATTAGCATCTAGGAGTTGCATTATATCTAATGTTTCTATTGTTTCCGTATGCTTTTTTGGCTTAAGGTTCGCGGTGCTTAAATCAACATCTCAGACATACGTCTTAAAACCTGTCTATATATGTAAGATCCTTTTGACATAAATTAACATCTTAGACTTGCAACTTGAATCTTGTTTGTTTTTGACAGAACCAGGTTTCAAGTCAACATCTTAAATAAAATGTTATTTCGAAAAATAAATTAAAAAAAGTAAATGTGTTTTAATAGTAATTGATGCTTATAACTATAAGATAGATAGATGATATGCGAACTATAAGCAAACACAATAATAGATACAATCACATATTGATAGTTATTGACGTGTTCCGTAAGAGGGATTAAACCCCTTCTATACGTCAAGCATTCGCCCATACTTTTAAGGAATGTGATCACACATTGCAAATATACAGAGTGATAAAAACCAGTGTACAAACGTTCCTCAAGAAGTAAAAGATCAGTTTCTATGTAAATAATAATCCTGATGAAAAGCATCTGTAGTTGGAAGATTTACTAAATATATTAAAGATTTGTGTAGGTATGTTGATGTACTCAGAAAACTTATGACAACAGCCCTCATTCAGCCCGCAGCTGTAAATGATTAAATCATTTTGGAAGTGTGGAATAACATATGCTTATACTGCTTAGGCACAGTTCGCCAACCTAAATGTAAAACCAGTGAGTACGCCATATCTAAAGATACCTTTTGATAAGAGATATGTGGCTAACTTAATAACGAGGTAGTTGACTTTTTACGAAAAAGAATTACAAGTTGTTACGATCGATAAAGATACCCTATTCAATATGGATAAGGTTCTAGAGGAGAAAGGTAGCAGGAAGAATAATCAGTACTTGGTCAAGTGGCGCAGATACACTGAAAAATTTCATAGTCGAGTGTTAGCTTCGTAAATGCTAAAACGAATAAGATTAACGAATGCGTGGGTTGCAGACATATCGGAAATTCAATATCCTTGTTCCGCAATAAGTAAGGCGGATAATTTAATTTGTTGTAGAAAAGGATGTGCTAGAAGCGAAATTAAAAAAGGCTGCAACGTGCTTTCAACACGATACCAAGAAAATCATCTATATGTGTTACGTTCCACTTCGAGAAACTATGCTAGTTTAGAAGAAATTACCAATGTGATAAATAATAAAGACTCAACAGGCAGATTGCTAACGCTCGAAAATAATAATTTAATTAAGCGCTTCACTACGAAATTAAGAACATCGCTATCACTATTTGGACTCTCACATCATTTAGCCTTACAGTTGGGTTATCGGCCGTATCAAAACCTAGTAATGAAACCAATACCACTACACCCCGCCAGTAATCACTCGAGAATGTGAAAACTTTGAGGTTAATATAAAGACGGATGCGAAACTTTCGAATTTGTAACGTCATATTTAAAATTGCACTTTAAAAAACTCCAAAAATGGTTTGCTCACATCAACAGTTTTATTCGAATCAGGCTTCATCAGCTCTATTTACAGAAGTACATCATATCAACGCATGGAACAGTAAGCTGTTTAGGAGGTACACTTAGATGTATAATACCGTTATTTAAGTTTGGTGTATAAAGTATTGACCAAGAAGCACTAAGAACAGGGACTAACATACTTGGAGACGTCATAGAAGACTGTTCCATTAAGGAATCGTTTCAAGAAAGATTTATCGAAGCAGGTCGTGATCTTAAACGTTAAGCCAATGCGAAAATTGATAAATTTATAGAGGGTTCGGGATATAAAAGAGTATACCTATCTGATAACAATGAGTTACTGTTGAGAACTGCCAAGAACATCCCCAGCTAAAAAGAAACCTACTTATGACAATATATTTTCACAATAACTGTAATGGCATTTCTACATGCATAATCGTGCGAATGCGTCCGGATTTGTTCTGTTTATACGAGTGAAGCTTTGCTTAAATCGGAAGATGGTAACCGAAGAACGTCTCTGTTTCTACCGCTTATATGTGGGAACGATGCTAAATTATGGAAGGGAAACCAAGACTTCACACCTGGGATGCATCTGGGGCACAATGATAGACTCGGCTAGATGAACACGTTGAGAAACGCAAATAACGGTTTCTCGTAGCGTTAAGCACATACTAGTAAACAGATTGAGATGATTGGTCACATGTATTCGAATCTGATCAATCATATCATTCTAGTAACGCACGTTAAAGCTTTAGAAACAGCTGGAGAAAATTATCCTGTTACTAGAACCGACGTAAAAGTGTTAACTAAACCTGCGGGCACACAAAAAAAAATAGTCTTCCCAAACGTTATATTGTAGGTCTTGTAGCAAATCGGGCCTTCTGCGGTGATTATCTCTTCATTGTTTAGTGATGGCCAGCCAATTCCTTGGAACCGGTTACAACCAGACTTTACAGCTAATTGTTTATATGCAACAGCGTATTAGTTACTGCGGCACGCACGTCGAACATGTACAACAATTGTGAACACCGATCCAGTAAATAAACGATTATCCACACCAATGAAAATTATAACGGGGAGTATTTTGACTCGTTAGAAGGACCTCTACTAGGATATTATTTGAGCTTTTTGGAGAATAATTCTGGATTGTTACCAATAAAACGGTTTCTAGCACCTTTTAACTCCGTCTTAAAGTGAATAATGCAAGATGCTGAGTTGAAAGTAGTTTCAGTTAAAAGAACCTTAGATACAGAAACAATATTCAAGATGCAAGTTTAAGATTTTGATTTGAAGCCCGCTTCTGTAAAAAAAATCTGCAAGATGCATGTCCAAGATGTTAAATTCAACTCGGAGGAGCTGAAACCAAAGCGGTATACGGAAACATTAATTTTAGACTGAAATCAGCTCCAGTCAGATAAATATTGGATACGATATAACTCCAAGATGCTGATTTGAAACCAGCTTCTGTTAAAAGGACTTTAGATATGATCGCAAATCCGCCAAATCGAACAATTAATTTAATTATTTATTAATGCGACATGATATCGGTAACTGTATATTATTTCAAACACGATTACAGATGCATATCAGAGATTCAGGTCCAATATGTTGCGAATCCACGACAAACAGTGCTGAATCATATTTTTTCTACGAGGGTGCGGAAAAGTATATTTTTTCACACGCATTTTAGTTTGGAAAATTGTACTTACTACTTACCTTCTCTGTCAGCATCGGCTATAAATTTGCAAAATGCATCTAATTATACATTTAATATTAACATTGTCAATAACCAGTAGGTAACTAATAAACTTATTCGTTTAAATACAATTAATTTGTGTGTTATTAAATGTTATTTTTATTTTCCTCACGCTCGTAGAAAAAATGTTCCTAACACGCGCGGAATGTATCTTTTCCGCACGCGACCGAAGTTATCCGAACGACGCGAAGTATCACTTTCCGAACTAGTTTGGAAAATAACTATTTCACACAAATTATTTTTAATTAAAATGAAACTGTATTAATGGGAATTGTTAAGCAACTCAAAATTATGCATTAATGGGGTCCAGTAATAAACGATTTAAATGAAGTTGATAGGAGACGCTGCATTAATTTGTATGATACGTTTAACAATGAATGTATTGCGTCAAAGAATGAGAACAGCCAGGCGTTCTGTACTTTCATTAGACGGCAACCTGGTCGACATAAAATTTTCACTTTGGAAAAGCAATTCTCTGAAAAATTAACCGACTCGTGTATTAAATTGCGATTAACGATCTCGACTATTTTACGTCTCATCATTAATCGCCTTCAGCAATACACTTGATAGTTAAATAACTACTTCAGGATGCCATTAAAAAGCAATTAAAAGGCAAGTAAGATTAAAAAATGAAAGACGGGGTGGTACCAGGTCTACTATAACTGATTAACAAAATGATAGTAAAATAATCAGGTGGGTTCTAATAACATTTTGACTCACCTGAGCTTTGTGTCGAATATCTTTAATTGCTTTTATCATATGTAATCCCATTTCAACACAACAATGTGCATGATCTAATCTAGGAGTAGGAAGTCCAGACACACAGTAGTAACAATCTCCTAACAATTTTATTCGGAGACAGTGGTTTTCCTAAGAAAAGCAATAATTTTACTCAACAACTAAGTTTAATATTTTGCACTATCATACCGTAGCCAATTTATCGAAACGAGCGAACAAATCGTTCAAAATCCGTACGAGTTCTTGTGCACTGCATTGACTAGCCAAAGCTAAAGCAAGTGTAAATTAAGTTAAAAAGTAACACATTTTAGGAATATTACCTGTAAATCCTTTAATGTCGGCGAATAGAATGCTTACATTCTCATAGTGATGAATATAAATCTTGTGAAACGGATTTGGTTGAAATGTACCACCTCTTTCTTCTTCCCTTGCTATATCTCTGATCATTTCCTTTGCCACAAAATCTGGTAATACTTTAAGCACATTATTAATTTTTTACAATCAGCATACTTGTTATTTACCTGAAAGTAATAGCTTCTCTTGCCTATCGTTTTCATTTTGTGTGCGATAACGCGTTTCCATAGAACGATGTGTTTCCAAGAAAGCTTTTCGTTGACTACGATCCGTGAGATACTTCGTATACATCCCCGCATAATTAACCGCAATGTACAAGAAAACATTCGCTATAATTTTTCTCATATTACAGCGAGAATCTTGTTCTTCCTTAAAAACAATGTTAAAATTTGTGTTAATTTATTAATATACGACTTACAATGTTTGTTTCGTCGTTTTTGGTGTAGAGCTTTATTGCGGTTACAATTATGTGACCAATTGAAGATACGCAACCTGCGATCATACACCAAAGCAGTGGTAATGGTAACATAGCATAAGGTACAAAAATGGTAAATAATATGTACCATACTAAATTTTCTGTTTCGTTAAATCCTAATGCTCTTCCAAAAAAACCTAAAATATTATATTATTATTTTACTGCACTTGTCTCGCAACATCACCTTGAGTATTAAGAAGTAACCATGTACAGACAGCTGCCCAATGCAAGTAATTGTTTGCAAAACATCTCCAGCACCCTAAAATACAAACTCCTATATTGGCAGCCATACCACAAACAGACCAAATTATTGGATCTGTGTTTTGTATTACGGTGTCAGATGTTGTTGTCCACACTATAAAAAGTGCCAACTACAATAAGAAATAAAATAAATAGTTTTAACACCTGTATAACATTAAAATCTGTAGGATCCCAAAACTAGTAGTAAAAAATATTAGTGATTTAATGGCGTGAAAATAAATTTTGACGTTTTGCGTCGTTTCTAAATCATGGGTCTCTACAGTATAAATCCAAAAATATTTTTTTTGTATTATCTCAGTTCTTTATAGTTTGTTAACATAATGTTAGTAATAAGTAACAACTTTAATTTCAAATAGAACAAGGTAAGATATAATCAAATTTAACGTAAAGTACTGACATAATATTTAAATTATCTCCATTTTTTACTACTAGGTTTGAAATCGCTGCATAATGCAGTTATAAAGCTGTTGTAAGAATAATTATTTAATTGTATGGTAAGTACAATGCCAATTATATCAAAAATAGTCGATTAATAAACTGTTTTCCTGTGTAAATAATTTAATGCAGTAGGTAATTGAATATTACATAAATTTGCAAATATTTTTACTTTCTTACAATACAAAAAAGTATTACGGTCGAAAAAAATAAGTTGCGTTATTTTGATGTTTTACGGCTCCCTGGACCCGAAAAACAGAATTTTAGAAAATTTTTCAAAATGTCTGTGTGTGTGTGTGTGTGTGTGTGTGTGTGTGTGTGTGTGTGTGTGTGTGTGTGTGTGTGTTTATGGTTACTCGCCAGCCGAAACTATACGGACAGTTTTGATGAAATTTGGAATGAAGGCCTACTAGACCATTCTGTCGACAAAACAAGCTTTTAAACGCAATAGGTATACAATACAGGAGGTGAAAATTTTAACATAGAAGATTGAAATTCAGGTCATCAATAACTCGCATGAAATGCAATTTGTTGCAATTTTTTAAAACTTTCAAAATTGAATATGGCCGCAGTTACCGTCACATATAAATTTTTGCTGTAGAAATATATATTTCCGATACCATTCAAGATATAAAAGAATTGGAATTAGATATGCCTAGTTAAATAATGGTTCTTTGACGGTATTTTTTTACGTAATAAATTATGGTATAAATTTGCCTACATTTAAGGGGTCAAACAATTATTCGAAATTGATTTATTCAATCTCTCCATGCATTTTTTGTTCTTTTGTATTTGCTAGGCAACCAGCTACTCTTATGAATGCAACTAACCTGTTTCTTCTAACGCTACTATATAGTATATGAGATACGAAATTTCAAATATTTAATATTGATATTGTTATAACTTTCTAACTATTTTGGTTACAGACTTGGGATTTGGGAAATGAATTTTGTTCATTTGTGCTAATGAAAAATATTATCCTGATGAAAACACTACTTCCGGTTTTTCCGGAAATTGAAAACATTCCTCGTATTGCTGGTATAACATACACATACTTTTACTTTATTTGAAAGGGAGCGCAATATGCTTTAAAATGATGTGAAGCAGTCTATAGTTATCTTGAAAGATAAGCGAGATATCTATTTTTAACTTTCAACCTACATGTACAGTGCATCCCATTTTGGTTGAGAAAGCCAGATATCTCGGCGGTCCTGTGCCACTTTTTTGTGAAACTCAAGATGGCCTGAACGAATTTTGCCTAACTTCTTTCGTTTATAAATTACGGGGTGTTTTTGAAAATCCACACTTTTTGGATCCTCTCCATATCTAAGAAGTTTCTCAGCGATAATGTCAAATTGAAAACTTGTCCCATAGAGAATTTTACGTAGAATCCAGGGGCGCACTCAACTTTTTTTTGGGGTATCGTAATGGAGATAAGACTCAAACTTATGATTTTTTCAAAGCAACACCCTGTATTTCATTATCTCATTAAATTACTTATTTTTTTTTCCTTCGAAATGATATATAATATATAAACATGAAGTTTTAAGAAATGCCCCAAAATTACTGAAACATTGAATTTTAATAGAGTGCCATGGGTTTCAAAGTTTTACTACAGGGATTATTTGTGATTCTTTTATAGTAGGTCATGGATGCTACAAATACTGTTGTTGACTTTTGGAGCATTGTTTTATCAAGTGACTGTGGAGAAATCAACACATCTGCTGATCATTTTGATGCGCTTTATTGTGTTTTGTTTGGCGATTTTGTTAATTTGTGAAATTTTATAATGGCTGAAAGATTTTTCAGAACAACGAAAAGTATGATATCATACAATGTTTCAATCAATGCCATGAAAATGTTGACGAAGCATTAGAATTATATTAAACAGGTAAACTAGTAATTTACAATAAGACATTATATGATATATTGTTTTAAAACGTTAGATATCCAGAGAGGCGTCAACCTAGTCGAGCAACGATATTTCGACTAAAGAATAATCTACTAAATTATGGTGCGTATTCTAAACCCCGACCCAAGACGTATAACAAGGAAAATAATGAAGTGGATGAAATAAATGTCTTAGCCAGCGCCCGTGTCTCTCCTCAGATTTCTTGTACGAAGTTAGAAAATGACACTGGCGTTCCCCGATCACGGATACAAAGGATTTTAAAAAACATAAATTGAAACCCTCAAAGTGAATATTGTCCAGCATTTATACCCTGATGATGCAGCGAGGCGTGCGAATTTCTGTAATTGGTTTTGAACCAAACTCGAAGGGACAATAATTTTGCGAGTAAAGTCATATGGTCAGACGAAGCCCATATAAGCAGTGCCGGTTTATATAACAGGCAAAATACAAGGCACTAGTATGATGAAAACCAACACCTAATTTTTGAGCAACAAGAATAGGGTCGATTTGGTTTTAATGTAGCCTGTTTCTTATTGGGGACATCAATAAAATACCGCATTTTGAAGGGCTCTCAACGCGAATAGGTACTTGGCAATTTTAGAAGAAGTAATACCAGAATTCCTGGAGAATGTTCCCCTCGCGTGTCTTAATGCCATTTACTTCTAACAAGACGGTGCCCCTGCCCAGAATTCGAAGTTGATTGTGCCGTTTTTAGAAGAAACCTTCCAGGACCATTGGATTGGAACAAATGGATCCATTTGTCAGTGTTGGACTTTTTTGTGGGTTTTTGAAAAATAAAATATACGGTAAGAGGCACAATAATACTGAAGAACTTTGTACAACAACAGAGGCAGTTTTCCAGAATTTACAAAATCGGCCTTTCATAATTTTAAATGCATTAAGACGTATTAAGAAATTGTGTCAATTGTGTGTTAGGGAAAACGGGCATCAATTTGAACAATTCAATTAATAAGTTACCGAATAATTTCGAAATGAAATAGTATGAGTAAATATTTAATTAGTTATTTTATTTTATGTTATTTTATTACTATTTATTTGTTGCTATTAGTTACCTACGTTTTGTGATTTAGTGTTAGTATTGCTCTTGTTCCTTTCATGGAAAAATCACAAGTAGTATTTCTTCAATTTTAACTTTTTTTGTATGAAAAATCCATAGCTACTATTTAAAAATCAATGTTTTAGTGATTTTGGAGCATTTTTGAAGAATTTATGTTTATATATTATATATTATTTTGAAGGAAAAAAATAAGGAATTTAATACAGGGTGTTCCATTGAAAAATCGTCAGTTTGAGTCGTATCTCCATAACCATATCCCGAAAAAAATTGAGTGCGCCACTGAATTCTACATAAAATTCTCTATGGGATAATTTTCAATTTGACATTATCGCTGAGAAACTTCGTAGATATGGAGGGGTCCAAAAGTGAGAATTTTCAAAACGCCCTGTAACTTATGAGTTTCACAAAAAGTGGCACAGGACCGCGAAAACCGCAAGGTTCTATCTTCAACAACAACCGAGATACTTGGCTGTCTCAACCAAAATGGGATGCACTGTACATATGTAGGTATAGAAGATTATGCAATCGACTTTTCTTCATTATCGCTAAGTCGACTTATTAGCTCAATTTAAAGTTTTTGCCAAGTTTCGTCAAGATCGGCCTTGATGTCTGGATGTCTCGGAGAGGGTGAGTTTAAAGGGTCGGTTTTTGGTTTTATTAAATATTTCTAAAACAGCTGAATATTTCAGAGGTATAAAATACCCCATATATTTTTAGTATTTTGCAAGAAAGTCCTGTAATGCACTAGCATTCACCTAGTTTTAATTTTAATTCACTTAATTGCAGCTAGAGTAAAATATTATGTGTATCTTGAATGCAAAAAGGCGTTATGATATTCTTTTAAAGGCTCCTGGACATATAAGGAGCCTTCAATAATACATCATCTAACGTTATTTTCATAGCCACGAGAAATCTAGGCCTGGAAGATACGTGCTGCAGGTGGATAGACTGCATGGTAAGAGGTAGGGTGGTGTACACTTCGCTGCTGAACGAAACTCTGGCAGTCCGGATGGCAGGGGGATGCCCACAAGGAGGAGTTTTATCTCCCCTACTGTGAAACCCTTCTATGGTCCCTGGCATTGTGGGATCGAAGGAAACGAAAAGGTAGATAGTCTCGCAAGACAGGGATTGGAGGGCCCCTTTTATGGCCCCGAACCTGCAATGGGAGTAACAAGAAACGCAATCCGTAGCTATATCAGAGAAATGATTTGCGAGCAACATCAAGCATACTGGATAGACCAAGGCTAACACATAGCAAGGCATAGATAAACGAACCTTGAGTAAAAAAAACCTCAGAACTGCTCACGCTAAGCAAGACACAACTTAGGATCCTTACCGGCCTACCGACAGGTCTGTTAAGGACCATTTAAGGAAGAGCAAGAAATTTAACGGAGACCACACATGTAGATTCTGAGGTGAGGAATCAGAAACACTTCTCCCCACTAGGTAGAACGCAATAGGCCATATAGGCTGCAGTGTCTCCGGAACAAGCTAGATAGACGGACCCGAGAGAAAGAAAAAAAAATTGAACATTCCATAAATTTCCAAATATTTTTTTTAATTTTTAATCAACTTAAATTGCAGCTAGAGTAAAATATTATGTGTGTCTTGAATGCAAAAAGGCGTTATGATATTCTTTCATTAAAAGATTGAATCTCGATGCGAACTCTTGATTTTGGAACTAATTTTGAAGTACTTCAGACGCTTGATACCTAAATTATTACATAATTAAGAGGCACAACAAAAAATAATAACACAATATAACACGTAACAATTTCTACAAATTAGGTTAAGGTTTAACCCCTCATATCTAGTGGTTACGTATTAAACTGCCCTACAAGAGAGAAATGTAGAAATATAGAGCTTTTATTGTAATTCTCCTGTCAAATATGTATGCATAATAATGTTTAATTTTGACAATAATAGTTCAAGTGCTTATTTGAAACCAGAATACGTTTCACCAAAACTAAACTCCTTCCCTCAATTTTTGTGTAAATCCGACCCCCGAAGTCTAGAGTAACCAAGTCCCCAAAGTCCAGTATAATTAATTCTTCTTTCAACATTTACTAAAGTAAATTGGTGCTCTGTTATGTATCAATCAGAACCATTATTTAGCATGAAGAAGCTCTCAAAAAATATAGTAGAAATATACAACGGCATGATGATTTTCTTGTAACCTCTCTAATCTCTGTAACCTTTGCAAGCTATACATAGTTCTCCCAAGGACACAGTAAACAAGTACAAAAATTGGATTAGAATAAATATCTTAACAAAACTTATAATAATTTGTTACATTTATCTGTAATGTTTAACCTAAATTGGGGTAGTCGATTTGTACCTTGGAGTTCAGTGTCCCAGTTTAATACAAATTTAAGTAGACAGTACCACGATATTAAGTTGGAAAGAAATATTTAGACTGACTTAATTGTGGTAGAGAATACAGCCTTCAATTGTATTTAAATAAAAAGTGGTATAGAAATTCTCTAAATTTGACAGAAAACTGAAAAGAAATCAGTATCAATATTTGGTATCGGAGATGTTTTGAGCTTACTGAATATAAATTCAGGACTATTGAATTATTGTTATTGGTTAAAGTTTAAGAATTTGTATTGAACGTAAATTATAGCTAGGTGATGTTGGTATAGTTAAGTGCTAGCCTGGGAAAATAATTATTACAGTTTATTATTGTAATAATTGCAGTATAGACTAATTATTTCAATTTAATAATGAAGAAGTTACATCAAAAATTTGGGACCCATCGTGTGAGCACAATTTTATGATTTACTGAATCAATACATAAATTAGCGCGGTGTGCAATTACAAATTTCGCGTCCAACGTTTCAACTCGAGCCAATTCACTGTATACAGTGTTACATTTATAATGAATATTTCTTTTTGTATGCATTATTAACATTTTTAAACCCAGTAAATAACATTTTAGGAGGGGCGGATTGTGTTTATAAATTAACATGTAGGTATTTTAAAAATCTGTATGGAATTACGATCAGGAAACCAATTATCACCAAGAATCATAAATACTGAAATGAAAAAGATCAGTAAGAAGTTAAAGATAGTAGAGCAGACATGAGGTATTTATTCCGAATTTACAGATACAGACGAAACATTGAAAACATCAACTAATGAAGATTCAATGAAGAAAAGCAGAAGATTGCAAAATATTTCCACAGTAAAGGGAATTCTTGGGGAATATGTTAAACTTTACCTTATTAAGAGACCAACTGCAATTTTGTTATCTACCATACGTAGCAAAGTTAAAAATAATTTTAACACCTAACCAGTCAAAATTTACCAACAGTAAGTGGAGGGAAAAACAGAAAAGACGATTGTATGGTTGCCGAGTATAATCACACATAGCCCATTTTTGGAGGGAAAAAGAATTTATTTTCATTTTTGCAAAACTAGTATACTTGTTTTAGCAAAAGTGCGATTTTTTGTTTATGTGTAGTTATGTGTATGGTGTAAATATTAATAAGCGTTTTAAAATACTGAATATGTATCTTCGTAACAAAAATGCAGTTATTTAAGGATTAAGATACGCTGCTGGCAGGGGTTGAAAATGCATTAAATCATTTTATATGAATATAACATAAATCCTATATTCATTCAAGTTCAAAATAAGATTGCAATTTAATATTTAAAACTATTAAATGAATTTAGATCGAAGTATAAATTAATGTTCATGCAAATTCAAAGTGATTAAAAATAACGAACCGTCACTAATCAACTGTAAGTTATCAGCATTTGACAGATTATGTTTTGGTCAACCAGAATTGCATACTAATTTTATAAATAACTTTTGCACCATTTTAAGTTTAGCAAAATAAGTTTGATGACTTCACCTTCATCCTAGAAATTGTCATATAAAATCATTTAAAAATTGATTAATTTTAATCGGGGAAAAAATGTAATTAAGTTGTATTAGAATAAGAATATGGGAAAATTATAAGAATGAAATTTCACGTTGGCCCTAGCAGTTTATTCGAAATTTTCTTGCATATAACGTAGTAAACGGCACATATGCAGAAAGGTTTAATCAAGACCTTCTAAAAGGTTGTTTTTATCAATTTCCATTGGCCAAATTAAACCTCCTGATAAAGAGGGGAAAGGTTATAAATAAGACTAAAAAATTAGGGGGTTAGGCAGTCTACATCTAACATTGACGCGAGTCGGTCACAAATCGGATCGCGTGCCTTTTTGGAGTTGTCATTAGTGAGTCAATGCGGAAACGTTGAAACTTTAAGCGTTCCGGCGATTTATATTACTACAATTTGAAATTATAAAAAGTTTCAAACGTTAAAATTGAAGGTTTATGTCAGCAATAATTTAAACATAAGGTTGCTGATATCTATTTGTGTTCAGGATTTAAATTTAAATTTAAATTGTGAGATTTGGTTAAAATCATAAATGTATATAGTGCATTTAAGTTGCACAAGTCTATCTTGACAAAGGAGTGTTCTATGCTAAATAAATAAAATAATTTACATTTATACTAATAATATAAACGTAAATGGTGAAATGATCCGGTCTACAGTTATTTGGTTATAAAGGCCAAAGGATTTGTTATACCGTATTTAAACTTAGAACTTAAACAAGTAGGTGAACGTAAATGTTTTAAATAAATGTATCTTGAATTTGGATGGTATTCCAAAATAGTGTAATTTAAACACAATATAAACTAAATTGTGATTGTTATCAATGTTTAAACCCAGTTTAATACAAATTTTAGTAGACAGTGCCACGATATTAAGTTGGAAAGAAATATTTAGACTGACTTAATTATGGTAGAGAATAGAGCATTCAATTGCCTTCTAGTAACCGATCAGAGTTGGTTGAAAAGCGATTGTTGCAGCTTGATTTATGCTGCAATTAATATTGCGAATTATAACGAAAAGTCAGTTAGTATTGTGTAAAGAGAATATAAATGATATTTTCCGTATTAATGCGTGGAAAAACTAAAATAATAAAAAGTGCAATTGTTATCGAGTTCCTGTTAATAAAAAGGATTGCACCATAATTTAAAATACGTATTAAAAGTGACGTAATAAGTGAAGATAACGCGTTTCATATGTATCAGAGCCCCAATCAATTGTGTTTAAATAGTGAATAATAAATATAATAGACAGTAATCTATCCAAACTGGTAAATCAAAGTATAAAGGATAATAACTCGAATTTATTGATGTATAAAAAGGGAGCATTCGCGGTTTGTAAATAGCTTGCATTTTGTTACGCAAGCTGTTTGTATTTCAACTGAATAATTATGTAAAAACTGGACAGTGTAAATATATCTAATTTGTGGGAAGAAAATTAGAATCGCATTCATCCCCAACAAAGATCCAAAGAAGATATTTAACAGAAGAAAGAGAGTAAGGTGCCAGCCGTCTATAACCTATTTGAGGCCTCTTCAACGGTCAAAGGAACGCAAGCATTACATCATCAGTCTTTCAACGAAAATAACGAGTAAGAACCCTTTTTTCTTGTGTGAATAAATAAAACGTTTTTGTGTTTGATTTTCTCAACACTTTACATTTGACTATCACAATTAAACGAAAAACAATACGTTTAATTCTGATCAATATATTTTACATGCTAGTTTTAAGACTGTTGTTTTACATTAAAAGTTTGAGTTTTATATATAATATTGTAAACAAAACAGTCTGCATATAGAATTTGACTTAATTAAATATTATCACTTTTGATTCATTTTTATTATTGACTGTTGCAAATCTTACAAGCTTATACAAACACTGTGTAAATACTGAAGAAAGTAAGTTCAATTAATTGCAAAGTACAGGTAATTAATAACGTCAGATTGTGACTAATTTTTATGAATGATAACGATAACCATTTATCACTTTATTGATCAGCTGGAGCGTTCCGATAGGGGAAAAAGGAATTGGTTGAGTAATTATTAAAGTTCATTGACACGAACAGAAATGTGATAATAATAAAAGTAAAGTTTAGTTAATGAATGTCGTCTTTATAAATTAAAATCACTTAGATGAACAAATTAAACGTTTATTACTGAAGCACCAGATTATATATACTTAATGAATAAGGTACGTTTAGAATGTAAGAATTTTAAAATTACCTAGATGTTTATATAGAGTTTACTTTTTAAGTTGCTTTAATATTTGGTGTTGTCGGTGCATGTCGCCGTGACGAACTGTATCAATTAAATTTGAATGACATAGAAGATTTTGGATCTAAGCTTTCGATTAAAATACCCGATAATAAAACGAACAACCCAAGATTATTTGGTATAAACGAACTTATATGCCATTGTATAGAAAATATGTTTCATGCCGGGCAGAAAATTTTGAAAGTTGCCGCTTTTTCTTTAAATGTTCAAATGGGAAAGGTTGCAGGCAAGTAGTGGAAATACATGAGTTTGGCAAAATGCCTCAAATTATCGCAAACCTTTAAATTTGCCATGTGCACAAGAATACACAGGACATTGTTTCCGTCGGTCCTCTGCGACAATTTTGGTTAATGCTGGGGCAGATTTAATTGCTTCAAAGAGGCATGGGGGATGGAAATCCTTAACCGTTGCCGAAGGATATATAGAGGAAGCCTTTACAAATAAAGAAGACATAGCAGATAAAATATTTAGTGGGAGAAGTGACAAACAGAGATATGCTAATACTATTAGTATTATTGCCGAAGAAGAAAACAGCAATAACGTCGCTGCCTATTCAGGTAACATAACAGATACATTTAGAAGGGGAAGTGACAAATAGAATGACTTTTCAGGTAGAGCTCAGACTATGTTTAATAATTGTACAAATTGCAAAATAACTATAAATATACAAAAATAGTTATAATAAACGTTCCATATGTGTAATAATATATTCAATAAATGTTCTTAATCTGAATTGGTTGTTTGCCTGTATGTACTGTAGGGACCGATTTTGACGGCCTAGGTCGGCAAAAATTTTCCCGAACCGTTTTCGGTCCAGGAAAATTCGTTGCTTAGCAACGGGCTAAAATACTACATTAGCGTATTTTAGAGTCTGAAGTGTATTCGAGAAAATAGGCAATTGTTGAGTGATTTCAGAAAAAAGTATTTTATCTAAGTAGTGTAGCATTATCTTACTGATTTATGCAATATTTTATTTTTTAGCGGAAAAATATCGAGCATATTTTTGTTAATTCCTTAGTCGATTTTGAATTATATAGATACTACACATTCAACATAATAAAGATTATATTTTCAACTGGCGTTAGGTCTTGCCATTGGCTGAAGCAGCGGTTTTCTTCTACAATTTCGTAATAAATTTGTAGTAGTCGTGAATATTTAAACAAAT
Source organism: Vesta saturnalis (assembly GCA_036346205.1). Lineage (NCBI taxonomy): Eukaryota > Metazoa > Arthropoda > Insecta > Coleoptera > Lampyridae > Vesta > Vesta saturnalis. The sequence continues at coordinate 134,349 of JARFJB010002351.1, read as the reverse complement.
TTTTTTTCAGGCGTACCAGTATAACTAACTAGCCATGCTTTCAATAAAACATTTATATGGCGCTCAATATAAGAAAATAGCAGAATCTAGAGTAAAAAAAGCCAAACTAAGTGCAATGGGCATGAGCCTATCTCAGGTAACTTTCAGGAATCATGTTCATCAAATGAAACTAAAAATGATGAGAAGGATCATCCCATTTGTAAACCTATATTAGTTTATTATCAAGAACCACTATTATCAAACGAAAACACAAACAAACCGCATACAAATTTTCATGTTAATATGGAAGGACAAAACGTAAATGAAGACTGCACAAAACCTGAGAAAACAGAATTTGATCCCTCTGAGCCAAATACTTGGCCAGCTAGTAAAGAATGACTCACCAATTGAGTAATTTTTATGTATTGAATTAGTCAAGATAACAGAAACATTTCCTCAGTCTCTTGATTTTAAATCAACTGAGCAAAATAAACGACATCTCACATCTTCCCTTTGGTATAAGGTGTTGTCAAATAATGAAACAGTGAAAGAGTCATGGTTGATATATTCAAAAAAAGAAAAGTCATTGTTGTGTGTTCCATGTATACTCTTCAAGCTTAAGGACACTGAATCTTTGAAGCTTGGAATGTACACGTTACAAAATACCTAGGTACTTTAAACATTGGAAGAAAATGTGTAAGAAGATGAACCAACACGAAAGTTCGCCGATGCACAAAAGAAATATTGTTCAGTGAAGTAATTTATTGAAATCGATGAATGAGGGATATGGTATTGATAATCGCTTAGAAAAAGCGATTAAATTAGAAAAAAAAATGGAAGTGATTGATGCAATATTGTATCTTGCAACAGTCTTCCACCATGTGGTTCAAAGAAGGCACAAAGTGCTTTAAACCCTTCATATTTTTCAACAGACCAAGGAAATTGTTTGAACTTGATTATTTTGCTCTATAAATAGAATACAACATTAAAACTGGCCCTAGAAAAACCCCAGAAAGGTTACGTATCTTATTTGTCAAAAACCACACGTAGTGGAACCCTTGAAATGATGCAAGATCGTGTTCGGAAAAAGATATTGAATAACATCACGTAAAGTACTACGCAGTAATGTGTGATTGCACGCCTGATATATCACATACAGGACAAATGAGGCAAGTAAGCTGATAAAGAATGAAAATGGCAAATTTGAAATCAGAGAAAGCTTCATTGATTTTATATCAGTTGGAAAATCTGGGGAGATAAAATGTTTCGTAAGTTGGAGGAAGATGGGCTAAAAATAAGCATTGTCGAGCCCAGTCAAACTTTAATGGATCGAATATGTGTGGTGGTTAAAAAGGAGTTCAAACTAGGTTCTTGGCTATCAATCCATCAGCAACATTTATCTTGTGCACAGCACACTTCTTGAATCTGGTGGGACTACGCGCAGTATCAACATCTAAAACAGAGAACTTATTTAGAGTAATTCAGAGATTATAGTCCTATTTTGTTTCATCAACACAACAGTGGGAAGTTATAAAGAAACATACAGAAACAAATTTAACAGGAACCTGTGATACTCGATGGTCTGCTACGTCATAGGCAGAACATGCTCTTGTAAGAATTTTTCAAGGAGTAATCAGCGCCCTCGGCGAGTTAATTCAAGAAGGAAACCATACACCAGAGACAAAATCGGATACCTCCAGTTTCATTCGTACTTTAAAAGATTTCCGACTTATATCATGTTTGGTTATTTGGTTAGTATTTTAAAACAATCCCAACCTGACATTTTGTTTTTATCTGAAACACAAATATCCTCTTAAAGCTCCGATTCACCCGACTTGCAATATTCCCAATACAACCTTCATACTAACTTTCGCCATAAAGGAGACGTATGTGCCTATATCAAGGACAGTATTCCTTGCAAGAGAATTTCATTCTTAGAAAATAAAAATTTCGACGTGATTTGGTTTAAACGTTCTGGTTCTAAATTTCTGGAATTTTACTGCTGCATCTATAGGTCTCCTAATGACAGTAACTTTCAAGACTTCTTCGATTACCTTAGTTTGAAAGTTGACTATCGTCTGTCTCAGTTTCCATCTTGTAATATCTCAATTGTAGGAGGTTTCAATGTTCATAACTGTAATTGGCTTCAATTTTCATCCACTACTAATCCAGCTGGTCATGGTGCAGAAGCATTTTCTATTGCTCTTTATCTCACAAAAACAATTTCTGAACCCACAAGAATCCCTGATAACCGTAGCCATACTCCACATCTTCTAGATCTCTTTCTTACATAAAATCCACTTGTTTATAAAACTTCCGTGGTTTCCGCTCTAGGTCTATCTGACCAACTTCTAATAGAAATAATTTCTACTGTCCCCCGAATTCGTCCTCTTCTTCGGACATTGCTCTTTCAGTATCTGAAGTAATCCTCATGGACATGGAGTTATACATTGCCAAAAAACAGAATCGTGTAGGTCATTCACGTTCAATAAGGGGTGTACTGATGCAATACCTTTGAAAAGTAAATCTTATATAAAATGGAAATCTAATAAAACTGTCGATAGTCATGCAGAATACGTTGGTCCTAGAATTATCCGCAAGTGCCATCACTCAAGCTAAAGATTGTTTGAACAACGAAAATGCAATGAACTAGCTACTTTTCCTTTGGGCAGTGGTAAATTTTGGTCTTAGCCAAAGCCATTAGTAAAAACTTTGGTACATCTTTTGACGGATCTGTAGTTGCTGATTTTGTAGACAAAGCCAATGTTTCTGTGAATTTATTTGCATCGAACTCGTGTCTCAATGATTCTGGAAAAGATGTGTCCCTACCCAACTCTTCTTCATACGCTATGAAACCGATCTATTTTCGGTATAAGCTACTAGAATCGATTATCAGTAGGCTTGATCTTAATCAGGCGACTGGCCCAGACAGTATCCCAGATATTGTCTTAAAGAAATGTTGCACCGAACTAGTACCAGTCCTATCTAAGCTCTATTCGATCTCTATGTCTTCTGGGAACTTCCTTCATCATGGAAGTTAGCAAATGTTCTAACCTACTCCCAAAAAAGGCGATAAGGTCGACCCCTCAAACTACCGACCAACTGCCATCACTTCCATTTTGTCTAAAATCATGGAAAAAGCCATCAATCAGCAATTGCTCTCGTTCTTTGAAGCTAACAAACTCCTCAATGACCGCCAATATGGGTTTAAGCAGATTCCTTCAACAGAAGATCTTCTTTCATATGTGACCCAAGTTTGTAAAAATACATTAGAATAATCCGAACAGTTGATATCTGAAAGGCATTTGACCAAGTTTGGCATAAGTGTTTACTTGCCAAACTCACCTCCTTTTGGTTAAATGATACGCTCATCAACTGGGTTTCTAGTTTCCTTGATTAAAGACGAATACGTATCGTAGTTGATGCCTGTGTTTCAAAAGAAGTTAGCATTAACGCGGGCGTGCCACAGGGATTAGTTATAACGCATACACTTTTCCTGCTATACAACTAATCCGATCCATTGCTTTGCTGCCGATAGCACACTTCATTGCAGTTCATCTCAGTCTACTTATAGTGGTAATCTGCCTTCTATGTTTCAAGACATTAAAGCTGAAATGGCAAATTCAATCAACAAACACATTCAATCTATTCTCGAATGAGGAAGCAATAACTTAGTTAAATTTAATGCTAACAAAACTCAGTGTTACCTTGTGTCCACCAAAAAATACAGATCATTTCCTGCTGTAAGTATGAATGTCTCATTTCTTAAGTTTTCAGAGCCTATTACTCTGTTGGGAATGACTGTATCTTCAAATCGCTCATAGGTTGGCCATCTTCTGTCAGCTACCAGAACAGCTGCTCGTAAAATAGGTTTTTTTACAGATCTAAGCAGTACTTTACCTCCCGACAACTATTTCTGCTGGACAAAATTCGACTTCATCTGGAATATCGTTGATCATATTCAAAAGAGAGCGATTAGGCTTATGAATGACCCTCCCTTAGCTTCTGGCATGCAGTTACTTGAGCATAGAAGCATCGTGTCAGTTCTGTCTTTGTATTATCGGTATTACAATGGCTATTGCGATGCTGAATTACATTCTTTGATACCATGTCGGGCTACCTTTGCTAGGAATACTCGGTTAGCTCATTCACATCATCAGTATGCAGTACAAATCTCCACTTATAATACCAAACGGGCGCAATCCACATTCTTCTACACGGCTTCTAAGCTCTGGAATGATCTCCCTAGTTCCTGTTTTCCTCTCACTTATAATATGAAAAAATCTAATGTAGCTGTTCATAGGCATCTCTTGGCAATTCAAAGTTTTCTCTATCCATCCTCCAAAGTGATCCTGAGTGCTTTAGCACGATAGGCCAAATTTAGCCTGTTCGGGTCCACAATTATAAAGAAAATTGAAATATAGAATGTGGACTTTACAATATTTTTTCTTTTCTAAATTGTAAAAAATTGAAAAACTTGACCCACAATGAGTTAAACTTGTGCTGCAAACTTAGCTAGTAAATAGAAGATATAAGTGAATAACTGAAATTCTGGTTCTTCATGTGTAGTTACAGAATTCAAGTGTTAATTTTGAAGAAATGAATCAACTTGATCTTCTAAATTTAATACAAGAAAGAGATTTGACTGATACTTTCCCAAATGTGTGCAAGATTTACAAACTTGGCCTGAAATAAGAAAGGTACCTACTAAGAACTAAATTCGGTGATAGGTTAGACAGGCACGTATTACAACAACAATTTATTTTTTAACGCGAAGTAAAGACGAAGACTATTAGATTTCTTGGATAGGTCAACAATTATAAAATCAAGCTTAAATTTAAAAATTAATTCAGATAATCAATTAACTGCCGATGTTAAACTTTCACTGATTAATCAAAATGAAATAAAAGCAGTCACAGTGCTTATGAGCAATGTCAATTCTGAACTAAGAACTCTTTTAATGATTAAAGATGTAAAAATATAGACAAGCAACGTCTTTTGTTGTAAATTATTTATCAATGGAACAGCAAATTAATCTTAGTCAAGGTCATCAACAGAATAAAACTTACAACCAAAATCCTATTAGTACACAGTAACGCTCCCAACTATTTCAGCGAGCTGATAATTAAAAACTCTCTCAGAGCAATGATGACTCAAGATATACTGAGAAAGCTCGCAATACTGTCTATAGACAGCCAAGAGGCTAATTCAATAAATTATGAATTATTCATTTTCTGACTGAAAATCAAAATAAAATTAAAAATATTATAAAGTAAAAATATAAGTGTTTATATTACAGTAAATCAAGTTTGGCATATCATTAAAAAATACTAATTACTTTTGTCCTATTGTTTATTATTGCATTAAATAATAAAAACTTATAAAGGGCGATACAGGGATTACTTGCCCCCCCCCCCCCCAAGATATTTCATAGATCCGGCACTGTATCGCTTATCCAATTTTGATGCAGTTCTGCGTTTTTATGTTTAAATTTACCACGAACGTGCTGATGGTACCTTCTATGTTGCTAAGTATACCGTATTTCATCAGAAATAACTTTTTTTTTTAATAGAACAACCCATGTATTATTAACATACTTGATTCTGAAACATTTGTCCAACGATTTTGGTATGGAATCTTTACTTTGTCAACTAAGCTTGCAGTTTCAGTGTTAAAAAGAAAACAGATTACTTGCTTAAAGTATCTTCATCCCTTTCCAGTGTGAGATTATGATTATTACATATTATTTCGCAGCATTTGGTGGTTGAATACATGTATAATGTTGTTTGGTTTATGTACCGGGTGGCCAGATAAGAATGCAAAGTGCTGTTTCTCCGAAACTATTCGTCGTAGAGAGTTGCGGTAAAAAATTGTATTACTAAAGTGACCAAAAAAAGCCCGTCGAAAATATTTTCAAATTTGCAAGTTGACCGCCAGGGGGCGTAACCGCCATCCTAAACTTTTAAAGTGATTTTTTACTGAAATCCACCTAGTAAATGTACCAAGAAATTATATGCCTTTTAAAGCTCAGCTTTATTCGAGTAATTTTTCTTTGACATGTCTATTAAAACAAAATGGCGGGGGGTGATTCAGTGAACAGCTGTAACTTCTAAACGACTGAACTGATTTTAATAAACTAGTCTCGTTGGAAAGAGCATTCATTGCTCCATCAAATCCATCTTACCTGTAATATCAGAAAAAAATGGCCAGATTTTCTAAAAAATTAAATGCAATAATATGACTTTTTTTTCATAAAAATGAGATGAAATCATCCCTAAATAGGTTAGTGAAAACCACATCTCGATATCTAATTCATACCCTATAGTATCGAAGAAATAAAATTTAGTTATTATAAACTTTGACAAAACCGATATTACACTAGTATTTATTCTTATGTATTTTCTTTTTTCAAGATTCAATGAAAAATTTCATCATTTTATAATTTTTAAATAATAAAAGTTTTCATAATTTCAAAAATTAAATGTAATAATATGATAATATTTATCTTTGAAAGGTATTATTACAAATTTGCGGAATTATTTTTATTAATTTTATTTATGGCCCTAAAAAGGATCGATTGTGCAATAATGTTTACTTAAGTAGGCATTAAGTACCTTATTAATGCCTACTTAAATGCTCGAATTGTCTCCCATCGACCTCGATGCATATGTAGGCTCATGCGTGGACATTACGGCAACTTCAACTTCTTTCTTGAATGCCTCTCGAATTCGTAATTTCATGTCGTTCTCGTTGTTGGTGGAGTTTCGTAAACAATATCTTTAACCAACCCCATATATAAAAGTCTAGGGGATCGGGGTGGCCAAGGAAACATACTTCCTCGTCCAATCCACCTCTGGTGATATATTAAATGTAAGTGTTCTCGCACATTCATTGAAAAATGTGCTGGGCAACCATCTAGTTGTAAAGCATATTTTGACGTAATTGCAAGGGCACATCTTCTAATAAAATAGGCAATTGGTTTACCAGAAAATCAAGAAACACGGCACGATTTAGTGGTTCATCAAACAAATACGGTCCTACAATAGTTCCGTCCAGGATGCCACACCACACATTAACACTCCAACGACCTTGATGTTGGACCTCGTGCAACCAGTGAGGATTGATGTCAGACCAATAACGCATATTATGCAAATTAACGTTTCCATCACTTTTAAAAGTGGCTTCATCCGTCCAAAGAATTTCGTATAAAAATCCTCTATTTTCCCTGATCATGCCCAGCATCCAATGACAATAATCTATCCGTCGGTCAAAGTCTTCATCATGTAAGGTTTGATGTAAAAGCATATGATACGGGTGCATTCTATAAATTTGAAATTACAAACGCATTGTGAAACATGTAAAGTAAAATTTTCAGTGACATAAGAACTTACCTACGATCCTTTAAAATGTTTTGAATAGTAATTCGTGACATATCCAACGCGAGAGACATTGCTCTCGTACTAACGTGAGGATTCAATGGCATGTATGCTAAGACATTAGCAATATTGTCTTCGCAACTTTGGTCTAAAGCTTCCAGTATTAGGCAAATTTTTCACTAAACGCGGAAAAATTCTCGCATTGCGTAGACGCCGATCTGGATTGGATATCGAGCTGAGTATACTCTCTTAGCCAATGCCGCATTTTGAAGACATTCAAAATATACTGCAATCATATCAACAGGTTCATCATTTGTAAAAGACATTATAGGTAGTTTTATGCAACAAACATAAATTACACTGTCTGTCAAATTTTAATATTTGTTTACAAGTTGATTTTAGGTATTTGTTTTTTTCACAATGGCCTACTCCTAATATTCTGCTTATTCTGCACTTGTATATTCTATGCATTGATTATTATGCTCCTACATTTTTCTTTATTATTTTTGAAGTTATGAAAACTTTTATTATTTAAAAATTATAAAATGATGAAATTTTTCATTGAATCTTGAAAAAAGACAAATAAATAATATCGACTTCTTCAAATTTTATAATAACTAAATTTTCTTTCTTCGATATTTTAGGGTAGGAATAAGATATCGAGATGCAGTTCTCACTAACCTATTTAGGGATTTCATCTCATTTTAATGAATGAGAAAAGAGTCATATTGTTGCATTTAATTTTTTAGAGAATTTTTCAATTTTCTGATATATCAAGAAACGCGCTCTAGCGGCATCACTAGAAATTAGACATATTACAGGTAAGCTGGATTTGATGGAGGAATAAATGCCCTTTCCAGCGAGACTAAGTTTATTAAAATCAGTTCAGCCGTTTAGGAATTAGAGCTCTTTATTTAAAAAATCACTGATTCACCCCCCACCCCCCCAGTTATTTTTAATAGATACGTCAAACAAAAATTCCTCGAATAAAGCTGAGCTTTAAAAAGCATATATTTTTTTGGTACATTTACTAGGTGGATTTCAGTAAAAAATCACTTTAAAAGTTTAGGATGCGGTTACGCCCCTTGGCGATCATCTTGCAAATTTTAAAACATTTTCCACGGACCTTTTTTCACCACTTTAGTAATAAATTTTTTACCGCAACTCTCTACGACGAACAGTTTTCGAGAAACAGCACTTTGTATTCTTATCTGGTCACCCGGTACATGAGTATTTGCACGTACATTTATTTATTTGTGTATATTTATGGTGATCTGAGTGGCTAATGAATTTTTATTTCGAATTTTAGATGTAAATTTATGCCCACAAGAACGGCACTAGAGAATCCGTTCATTAACCGAAGTTGCTACTGTGTATAATGGAATTTGTATTTACAATCAACCTAAATAAGTGTGATCTAACAACGTTTTGGAAATCAGCTTATACAGTTTGAGTATGTAACGTTTCGTTTATACAAGTAAATAAACCCTAACGTTATATCGAAAAATTTACGTATCATACAATGAAAAATAGCATTAAAACTTAGTTGTTCTTTGCGCAAGAAGGAATGGTCCATGCGTAACATTATCCTAGAAAGTTTAGTTTAGCTTAAGACATTCTATAGTGTGAATTAAAAAATCTAATTTGGCGATTTCATAGGGTTATTAGTCTCTTAAAATTTTAAGATGGCGTTGGTTTGACAGTTTTGTTTGCGTTGGTTCCCTTTCAGATTTTCTTCTCGACAAGATCACGTAATACTTGAACCCCTTTAAGAGTGGTTGATTTTGAATGAGCGCTATAAAAACTGATTCCAAGATGTATGTTTAGGAAATTTGGAATTCTATATTTAGAGATTCGGAAGAAGTGCATAACGATCTGTACCCAATTTTGGGGATCAAATATTAAAAAACAATTCAAGTTGATTTTGTATTGAGTTGGAATTTGTTTGCGTTGTAAAACTTTTCCAACGATGTAAATAAAGTGTTTAAACATATGGGTAACCGTTTTGTTAAGTATTGTGTATATGAATCTGCGAGATAGAACATTGTAAATTACAATTAAGGCTGTATTAACCATTGTTATTGTCGATGAAAATGCGTACGCGCTTATGAAGAGCATAAAACGAACAAAGTTTATAAACATGCAGAACCTTGTTACCGCGTGAATTAAAGTAATTAAAGTTCTCGTTTAAGATATTAAAGGAGGTATTCTGTATAATTGCCTAATTAGTGGAAATATTAAAGGACCTGAGTAAACGCGTTACACTTAGGATAGTGCCAACAGATGAAGGTCAAGTTGAGGACATTAGAGGCCTAGATTTTCCTAAAAAAGGCATAACAGAGTATATGTCTTTTTCGTTATAACACATGGCATTTAAGCTAAAACGTTGTAATTATCCAGTTTTTGTCACCGCAGGCGATGAAATAAGAAAGACATTCTTTGTTACTGGCATCATAACTGAGTTATACCTGCAACAAAAAGAGATAGGACTAGGTGCATCATCTTCAAGCCCAATAAAAATAATTCCACTTAGAATGGTTAAGCAGTAACACTCAAACTGCTACATTTGTTTTCAAAACCATACAAGTACATTTATAAAATTATATTAGATGGTTTATAATTGTGTCAGGTATATTATTATCTACAAACTGCTTACCCTTACTTATACTAACTCACTAAGTAATCATTTTCATATATAATACCATAAGTGCAAAGAAATGATTGTATAATTTAATGTCTAATCACGAGCGCTTGGTAAAGTCGATTCGCGCACGAATGCTTTCGCGCAAATGGTAGTCAATTAGGAAATTGCAGTCCAAAAAACCAGAAATTGTATATTCTTGATTTGGATTTTAATTGGTCACAAAGGATGATTGCCAATAGAAAGTAACTAAAATTCTTAAATAGGAAGTTTACGAATTTTAATGTTGTTGTAAGACAATTAGTGGAAGAATACCTATTTAATTAAAAGAATTACTAATTACTACTAGCATCTCTGCCAACCGTAAGCAAAACATTTAATAATATTGGATTCAAATTTAAAAAAGTTGCAATGGGCGTGCGCTGTGCAAGAAAGAGAATGTTGCATCTGCAAGATTACACTTTTTAAAAAGGGACGTCCATACCATACAATCATCATCAGCTCTACCAGTTGTATTCCTAGATGAAACGTGGGTATTCTCTAGATGATACACCAAAAAGTGTAAAAAATGCAAAATTTTTTTCTAATGGTAAAAGGTTTATCATGTTACACGCCGGGAATCAAGATGGTTTTATTGAAAATAGCAGTTCAATATTCGGCGCGCACTACGAATTGTTTGATTGCCACAATAACATGGATGCAGCCACCTTTGAGAGGTGGCTAGTTGATGAGCTATTACCTAATCTACAAAAGCCACCTTATGGACAACGCACCATACCACTCACGTGTTGTAAGAAAAATCCCATCTAGTTCATGGAAAAGGGGAGAGATGCAATATGAAAAGCAATAGGTACGTCGTGGACAACATTTGCAAATACGGGTATTTCATATTCAGATTACCGCTATATCACTGTCAGTTCAATTCGACTGAAAGTATTTGTGAAATTTGCAAGTCATACTACGATCAGGCGTAGGTAGACATGGTTACTCCGATGACGCTGTAATGTGAATGTGGGAAGAGTCGTTGACAAAATGTGATAGTGAGGCGTGGAAAAAACTTTTTTGCACACTGAAAAAATATCTTGTTTCGTTGGGAATGTGGTCTATGTAAATGTATAATACTATGAAAGTTTGCTTTAATAGAGTTAATTATTTAACTTATTTTTTTATTTGGGCCGTCGCGTCGTGGACCTTACCTAACAATTTTTTTAGAGGCTTATTTAAACCAAATATCAAATTTAAGTGCTACAACTCAGTAGTGCTTTATCCGATTTCTTTTTTGAAATGTGTAGTTACACAAAGTGTGATGGGAGTTCAATGTAACAATTCTTTTGTTACTTTTAGTTAAATTGATGAATGTTGACTTGAGATTAAATCTCGTTTAGGCAAGTTACAAAATTTAATTGAATTGGATGATAAACAATACCGATCTTTTATTTCAAAGTAAGAACAGTGAATTAAGGTTTTATGAGCATATCGGGGAAAGACAGAAGTCGTACGTAAAGATTAACTCATTATTTATTAGAACTACATTTGCTTCTGTTTTTAAATATATCCATAGTTATACTTTTACTAATAGATTTAAGAGAAATAGCTTTAACTATTGTTTTCTAAATTAGATCTGTTTATTTATCAATTTTGGGCCATCCTCGGTAGTCATACATATTAACCTATATTTTACGAGGGCAAACCAAATAGTTCTGTTAGGATTAATAATATTTTAGACTTGGATTTTCAAAAAGTACTTAACGCAGTTGCTTCCACTCAAATTGAATTAAAAGAGCTTTACACTGAAAGTTCGGAGTTTTACGTACCGAGTAAACATCTTGAAGTCCACGATCATCTCATATGTCAGCTTAAGATAATTTTCAAGATAAGTTTAAATTTCATTACCACGACCCCCCTTATGCCCACTGTAGTTAGTCGGCCACCTGCTTATTTTATAAGCACTAGACGACGCTACCGCTGTTTGATCGTATAACACCTGACTGATAGGCACAAACATTGCGGGAAAACGTTTAAAACGGTATCAGAGGCACAAACATTGCGGGAAAACGTTTAAAACGGTATCAGTTTCTTCGATTCTTCACGATCTAACGTTGATTTTTTTGTTGAGGTCTTAAGAATTGTTTAGCTTTCTTTCCCATACTACTTTTTTTAAGCATATCCTCACGAAATTACGGAGAAAATCTGGTGACCGAACTGGTCATTGCATTCTTTCTTCCTATCACGGTATATTTAATCTTACACCGTGTTTCCTTTTCATCTTTCAAAGGATACTTTATTTAAATAGTCTCAAATTTGTCTGGTATGCACCGGTGTGCACCGTCTTGTTCTAATCGAATGGTACGCAAGGTTGCCTAGAATAGATTTTTTAAAATTTTTAAACAGATTTAATCGAGTTTAATGAAGGCAATTTACAAGAATTCAGGAACAACGAGAACAAGTACGTATCCACGTACAAAATGTCTTCTATACAATAAGTAGCGATTACCATTTTCCCCATAATACCAGACTGAATATTAATTCTGTAACCCAATATCATCAATTACTCCGAATAACGTTTTCATTAGAAACAAGTCGATTAATTAGAAAGCACTTCGGCTTGTAAAAAATCCTATTGTATTTGGTAAAAATCTGATCACCGACTGGGATGGCTCCCATACACACTAACGATAATTTTTCAGTTTTTAAGACCGATCGAATTGAATTTAAGCCAGGATTAGCATTGTTGGACAAGAAACCATCTAACTAATTTTGAGATTGCTCCGACCACTCTCATTTCTTGTTTTTTTTTTAATCTATTTTATAGCAAGTAAACCAATGGAGTTAAATTTGGCCGAGATTAATACTTTGTAACAAGAAATAATCCTACCAATTTTCATTGCGTCTACTACTCGGGTTCGGATATAAACCAATACTCTCCTTTTGGTTTTTTTGCATTTATTTCCAAATAAATGGATTCATTGAGCTGAAATTTAGGCAGGATGAATATTTTGGGGCAAGAAGACATCTCAACAATTTTAGTTATACTATCCCCACCTCACTTATATTATTTTATATATTAAGTTATTGAACAAACCAACTTTTATTCTTTATTTATTGTCGAACTAATAGACCAATAGAATTGGAAATTGGTCCGAATTACTATTTTTGGACTAAGTCATAAAGAGCTCTCCATACAAATTTCCTGCAGTCATTTTTTTTTTGCATTTATTATTAAACTTATACCAAATTCATTTTATCTTCCTCTCAAACGTTTAACCAATTTATACCAGGCTCTACCCAATAGTTATATTTAAATACGATGATGTTTATGGAAATTTTTAATAGAATTGTGCTTCAAATAAAAATGTTCACTACCTGTAAGTTTTGTACTGTATTCATTTACAGAGTGCATTTTTTCGCTAGGTATGTTTACAAAGAACATTAACAGCACTATCATGACTTCCTATGACTTGTACGTAAGTAACTGAGATCATATTATCATTGCTTTTTTGAAGATATTGTATAATACCTCATTAGTAAGGTGACCATTTATGTAAAAAGGAAGTACGGAACAAGGACGGATCACCCGAAGAGTTTGAGGGGTACCAAATACTCCTCAGTAAGGGAAAGGAGAGAGAAATTAAAAAAAAAGTTTTTATGCAGTCTAGCCTAAGTGGCAAATGTAGTGGTTGCAGTCTTAATGCAATAGTGTCAAAAAAAATAAAAGAAATCTATTTAATTATATATCTTACTTCGGTTTTTAAAAGTACATAGTTAATAAAATGGAGAACGAAATGTTATTCATCTGGATATTTTTCCATTCGTAAAATATCTGGCCGGTCTTGAAGATACTTAAAAAATTCAAGGCAATTCGCCTTTTTAAAGTATTTAGCCCAGATACTCCCGAAACTATTTAAAAAAAAATTTTTTTTTCCTTAAAAGTCGAGTATACTACCAAACTTTTACAAGATCAGTTTTTTTTAATGGGGTCCTCGTCTGGTTGCTTTTTTATGGGTTTCTAGAACATTTGTTGCAAGTGATATGCGAAATATAAATTGATCCATTTTTCCCTCCATACCAGCGATGGATTTGCCAGGAATTTTGTATGGCCATATCCAAGCAATGGCTCACTAAAGGGAAGTACCATTTTTTCCCTCTAATACCTACACGATAAAGGCTGATGTTTTGGTCTTCTTTGTATACTTCCCATACTTTGGTTGTATTTTTTTATTATTTTTGGTTGAGGTATAGATATTTTTTTCTTTTCTTTCTGAGAAAATCTCGAAACATTACTTATTGGGAAGATGGACACGCAATATGAAGCAATCGAGACAATATTATTCTCATTCCAACGACAAACTGAAATGTTTCCCTTTACTTCGAGGGGGAACTCGCTACTTCCTCTTTTTTGTCTTTGAAATTCAGATTCACTCTTCATCGTTGGAATCACAATTCTATTTTTTCTTACTGTTCCAGTTGCTTTTATTCCTCTGCCTCTTAATATCAGAAGCAAATCCCAAGATTTAAAAAAAATTGGCGAAATACAAGTGAAACGATAGGTTGCCTTTCTCCAAAGTTATTTTATCCGCAAAAGTGAGTACGACACTTGCACCTAAGCGTATAGCTTCATAGAGTTCTTCTAATTTTGTCTTAGATCCTTGGTATGGCTCAAACCATTCAATGTAGCCTGTTTTAGTGGTAGCCATCCAAAATTTATAACCCCATCTAATGGGCTTGCCCCTAGTAAAACGTTTAGTTTAAAACCGTGCCACCTAACATATGGCACCATTTATTCATCTACTGTGGTTTTCTTGCAGAAAAATGTATTCGATAAATTTCTTATATAGGTGTTTCAAAAGTGGGCCGATTTTCCAGAATTTATTTTCCGCGTCCAGGTTGGTATTTTTACTACAGTGAAGATTCTGCATAATATAATTGAAACGATTTTGTTTTGTTAAACCCGTTCCTAAATTTTTGGCCTCTTTTTGTACTTCATAATGTGTGCTAATGGAACATCATCCTCACTATCTTCATTCTCGATTTCATCGATATTAGGTTAGTAGTTTCAGCTTTAGAACCTATACTGCCAGGAAGATTGTCCAAAACAACGTTTTCATAATCGACAGTCTTCATCAGTAACATCTTCATTACAGTTTACCGGTGGAAACACAGCTACTGCATCTGGCAATCTGGCATCATCATTAATGTGCTATATGTCTTCTAAAAGTTCACTTAGTGTTAACGGTTTCTTTCCAAACCTAAAAAATAGTATCATTTTATCCCACTGGCCTTTAAAAAGGACGGCAACTTTTGAGAAGTTACCTAGTTACAAGATACGCACAATAAATATCTCAAATATGTCAAATATACCGAACCAACAATATAAAACAATATTATAGTGCTAAACGTTACAAATATTTAGCAATATAAATAATATGGTTACCTCAACTGGACCATGGCAACATGAACAAAAACTATCAGAATATATTTGCCAACAGCGTCGAATCTACTCTAACCAATGACAAATAACAGTAATATGCCGGTAAAAGGTTAAAGAAGACTGTCTAGGTGGTGCCATCTCGATATGAGTAGAAGAACTGCGTAACAAATAACGATGTTTCATACGCCCTTTTAAATGGACGGTGGTACTATTTGGGTTAAAGTAAGGCTAGTTTTTCGCTGATCCAAATTTTATTCACATCAGAAAAAAATGCTTTCCGTGGCGGAGTCGGATCCCGATAAACGCAATTTCATCAAAAAGATCCGAATCATCTATGTGAATATCAGGGTGCTGTTTTTTAAAAACATTGAACGAGTTTCATCTGGACAGAGAGGTTCCTTTTTAGCAATATCCAATAAAACGTTTGCGAATCTTCAATGTTTTGAGTTCATTTACGCAAATAGGCTATACTGATGTTTTAAATTGTGTTACGATTAGATCTTCTTCATCTACCAAAGCCACTAACATAGTGTTAACTTGATTTGGCATAATTCATTTCCATTCATTGTTGTTTAAAATTTGATAAAACTATGTATACTTCTACCATTGAAGATTTTGCAGTATGAAATGTGGAAGTTGGTGAGTAATGAAACCATAGCTTCAACTTCAAAAAAGTTGTTTTTAAAACTAATAAGAATCAATGTTATACATTTATCTTGAGAGAGAATGTAACTCTGTAACGGTTTGAACATTTCTAATATTCCTTCTGTCGAAGGTAATAACCCGAACAATTTGGTTTTACTACCTCCCACCAGTTTTTGATATTCAACATTAACAAACCCTCAAAATTCATTGAATTGATCAACTCAAACAGTATAAGTGTGTAAATGTAGCTATAGATTTTCACAATAATGGTTTCTACGTCAATAGGCAAGCAATCTGCTGATGTTTTAATACAGTTACGAGGGTTATAAGCAGCACAGTTGACTCCAACTAAAGGTCTTTTAAGTATCTGCTGAAATTTATGAAAGACGTCATTTTGGTCATATCTTGCTGCTCCTCCAAAGTTGCAATTTGTGTTTTTAGCGCACATTGCCATTACTTTTGTTGTTAATTCGTATTTGTCAACCGTTTTAACAATATATTCGGATATAATGTTTAAAGTCTCACCTGGAAGATCTTGAACTTACGAAAGCTTTACTTGAATGTCTTTGTCTTTCATAAAACATCTTTCGAGTATAGAACACATTTATACGCTTCCCAGATTTGAACAATCGGTATTTGTTACAAAATCGACCGTTCCAAGATCATTTTGTATGGCGCTCAACCATTCTTTGTGCAAAATGTTACACATAATACTTTCAGATTTGGTTCTGGCACATGCATACTTTTGGTGGAAGCAACTTTTTATTAGCTTACTAGTGCAATCCATAGAACGAAATGTCTGACTATGGATCACGTTGTGATATTATCAAGTACATTCAATCGCAGTTAGCTTTTGTTCTTCATTTCCAAATGTGTGCTTACGAAAAAAAAACAGCACTTTGCTAATATTAGAAACAACAATATCTGCTTTAAGTGTCGAAATGTGTTGAACAATATCTGCATTTCCACCATGTGCAAGTAAAAACTGTGCACAACGTTTTAAGTACTTTACATCACTATCTGAGGTTAATAAATGAATATTCACTTTCCAAATCTCTAATAAATGAACACTTTCATCTTGCCATTTTCTGATCTTCTACCGTCCTAGATACACACTACACTATAACGATTATTTATTTAAAAACAGACATTTGTTAACACTTAACATTAACTAACGGACTATTTACACTATATTTATTTTCATGCACCGGTATATTTATTTTCCACACGTACAAAATACCGTCGTAAGCAAATTATTTTCGCGCTAGGCTTAATACTGTCTCTTAAGTGGAATCGCGCGCTATTTAGTTAAGTCGACAGAAGTCTGGAATAGTCTCGTAAATTGTAGAACTTGTGATTTATGCCTTCTAAACAATGAAAATACGAAACATTTACGTAATTTATTAAAATAATTAAATATACGAAAGGATGCTTCAAAAAAGGGACTATCCCCTATAATGCGGGACGAATGGTCGCTTTACTCATTAGTCATTATGTATTTATGAAAATGAATACAAAAAATATCAATAATTAGCTAAGTTTCTAACCTCAAAATTAATCTCTTATTCTTGAAAAGATTTTTAACAGCACTTCTTTAATATTTGTCCTCGCCAGGATTGTTTACCGCTACGTTATTAATTTATGAATTTAGCTATCCAATTTGTCTATACCGTCTTCTCATATGAAAGAGTGAATTAAATAAGGATGATGAACATTCGTAGTGCATTTGACGAAATCGACATACGATATTGAATAAGCAAATGTAGAAAGAGCAAACCTATAAACGCGAAATCAATTTGTTTTATATGCATATGAATTTAATTCTCATTGACTAATACTACATAACCTCCGTTTGTTTGTTTATCCTTTGTCTGTTTCCTCATTTCCTACATTTTCTTCTTTTAATCATCATTTATTACACACTTTCAATAAGTTATTTTCAGAACTACTCCCTTTGTTATTAATTTGCGCCTTTCTTACTATTCATTTTAGTCTCTGCCATCCAAATGTGTGCACAGGGTAAAACCTTGCATACACAAGCACAGCAGTTTGTGTTAAATTTACTGCAGTATTTCGAGAGCGAGAAAGAAAACGGGGGTCCCTGGGTATCAGTATCCGCTGTCCAAGAAGTAAGTATAACAATAAGTGTTTATATCTTAATTCATTACAATCAAGAAATTACGGCGTGTGGCAAGCGCGTTCGGTATATCTGAGAAGACGGTGAGAAATATCAAGTCTCGAGCTGTATCTAACTCTGCTTTAACAAGTCCGACCACACAAGAAAACAAAATCTGACGATCTACCTGAAGCATCCAAAATGGACATAAGGAATACATTATACAATATGTATGCACAAAGTGAGTCGCTAGGATTCAAATTCAAAAAAGACTAACCGTAGACCTTTATTGGAAAAAGTTATATCGCAGAAATGCGAATTAAATTTCTTAAACAATACATTAAGAGATCAATTCACTTAATCGCCGACAAGTAGTATTTATGGATGAAACGTGGATCTACTCCAAAGGAAATCCAGGAAAATCATGGCAGGATGAAGACATTAGGTATGCACGAACACCTCAAGGCTATTATGGCAAGAGATTTATTGTTATTCACGCCGGATCCGCCAGAGGATTTGTACAAGGTGCTGCTTTGTTATTTGCATCAAGATCGTTAAAGGAAGTTTATCATGATAAAATGAATGGGGGCAAAATGACTTATTGAACATCTGCTAACAAATTTAGAAGAGCATTCCCTAATTATAATTGATAATCCACTGTACCATTCAATGTTAGTTGAAAAGCTACCAACTTCATCTTGGATAAAAGGCGATATCGTGTCCTGATTAACACAGAATCACATCAGTCACGATCACACACTCTTCAAAAATGGTCTAGTTAAGTCACTTTAAATACAAAAAAAGGTACGAAGTAGATGAAATAATAAGAAGGTATGGACATGAATTATTAAGATTACCACCATATCACTGTAATCAGTAGATATAAGATAGATGAATAATTAAGTTACAGCATGTGATTAACGATAATACTGAAGAAACAATAAAGCAATGGACGAAATGTTGGACATCGCAGTTGAACTGGTTATTAACATCGGACACTATTCTAAAAGCTCGGATTTAGATATTGACTCCGATTAGAAAGTTTTAAACTTTAAAAACCAAGTTTCTATGACGTACAATTAGTAATACAAGTGTGTTAGTTTATATTTAATACAATTTCTATTAGTAATGTATTTCAATAATGTAAGTACAATATATTTTGTGGTAAAATGATTCTCATTATGTTAATTCACACATTTCCCATAGAATTTATGTTCCACGTTAAATGTCATCTTCGTACGAATAATAGTTAAATTTTATTTAGGCACGAACTTAACATCCATTTTGTGTATTAATGATACCATCTTATTGTGGGCCATCACTGCTACTGAATTGGTATCAACAATAAGAAATTATGATTATGAAACGCAGTAGCCTTGCGAGGTGTAAACAGTGCAGCTCAACAGTCAATTGTATGATTGTTTATCAGCAACTTACAACACAAAATTGCATTGTTTGTAGGTTATAACCTACATAACCTTCAGGCTGTAAAAATAACGTACCAAACACCTGTTAGATTTCAAAAATATTGTTTTTCAACCGTTATCATTACGATAATCAATGTTCTCTAATTTTTACGAAATAAATCACACAAAATAAATAAATATATTTTGGAATACCTCAGCTTTAAATGCTGCCATCTCGGGGTATATTTTCTAATCAGAATTTATTATAACGAAAATAATTTTGACTCAGGTTTTTCATATTACACCATATGATTGTACAGGGTGGCCAACTAAGAATGCGAGGTACTGTATCTGGGAAACTATACATCGTAGAGGCCTGCGCAAAAAAAGTTATAACTAAAACGGCCAATACAAAACCCTGGAAAATATTTTCAAGTTTCAGAAATGGGCGATAGGGGGCGTAACTGCAATATTGAATATAAAAAAGTGATGTTTCTGTGAATTCTGCTATATTAACCTAATAAAAAAATAAATCATCTTTAAAGTCGAGGATAATCTGAATTCATTTTTTTTGGTGGGGGTATTCAAAGGTTTCCTTAAATAACCCCTGTATCTTCGAAATGGCTAACGATTTTAACAAAATTGGGCGCGTTGAAATGAGCTTCTTGGGCTACAAATGTTATAATATTTGAAGTTTTGTTAGTTTCAATTCGTCGTAGAGGGCTTTGTTCGAAATTCCAGAAACGGTAATTTTCAAAAAAATTAAATGCATTGGTATGACTTTTTTCATGAACAAGTAGCTAAATGATGCCTAAACAAGCTGCGAAAACCTCATCTCGATATCTTGTTCCTAACCTAAAATATCGGCCGAAAGAACTTTATACGAAAATCCTTAAATTTTATTTTTTAACTATATTTTTCTGGAATTGTTTCTATTATGTAAGTTGTGACCCTAAAAGGACCGATTTAAAGGAGGAAGGTTTTATGCCCCCGTAAATGCTCGAAATGCTGACCATCTTTGCATTGCTGAAGCCTCTCATGACTAGACAAAACTGCAGGTTCAATTTCAGCTCGGTATGTTACGTATTGCGTTACGAATCCGGTTTTTCATATCTTCTCTAGTAGTGGGTTGAGTCCGAAACACGATGTCCTTTAAGCGCCCCATAAATAAAAATCGAGGCAAGTTAAGTCTGGCGATCGCGGAGGCCATGGAAACAGACGTCCTCTTCCAATCCACCGCTGTTGAAATACTGCATTAATATGTTCTCGCACATTAATAGCAATAATGTGCTGGGCAAACCATCCAACTGCAAAACATATTTTTGCCTTGTTTCCAGAGGCACATCTTCCAACAACAACGGTAATTGATTGGCCAAAAGTCAAGAAATACATTGCCATTTAGGGGTTGCTCGAAAAATATGGCCCAATAATTCTGCCTTCCAGTATGCCACACCATACATTTAAACTCCAACGTCCTTGGCGCTGAACTTCACGCAACCAATGGGGATTTTCTGCAGACCAATAATGCATATTGTGCAGATTGACTCTCCGTCACTACTGAAGGTGGCTTCATCGGTCCAAAGAATTTGAAATAAAATTCTCTATTTTCGTGTATCAAATACAGTTAAAAAATAAAACTTTAGATTTTCAATCAAGTTTTTACTGTGCAAAGTTATGGGAACAAGATATCGAGATGCGTATTGCAGCTTGTTTAGGCATCATTTAGCTATTGTTCCTAAAAAGTCATACCAATGCATTTAATTTTTTCGGAAATTAACCGTTTCTGGAATGTCGAACAAAGCCCTCTAGCGACGACATGTGAAACTAACAAAACTTATTTTAACATTTGTAGCCCAAAAGCTTTTTCAATGCGCCCAAGTTTGTTAAAATCGGATTACTGCTTTCGAAGATACGGTGATTTAAAAACCTTTGAATCAGAACCACTTTATTTTATAGATACGTCAAAAGTGCCAAACAAAAAGTTCAGATTATCCTCGACTTCAAAGATCAGTTATTTTATTAGGTTAATACAGCAAAATTCACAGAAACATCACTTTTAGATTCAAGTACAGTCACTAAATAACCCACAGTAGCGCAACGTCTTCCATTTTGGGGTTAATTTTGGTTTATTTAAAATTTAAAATTAAAGGTAATTTCAAAATTCAAATATTTGTTCTGTAGTTTGCATTTAAACAACTGGAGTTTGTTAGGACGTAGAGGTAGAGGTATTTTCACATGTTTTAAAAGAAAAAGATCCATTTAATGAGAAAAATAGTTTTATTCATCTTAAACAATCGCGCATAGCGATATTCCTACTATTGTTGCAGGCAGCAATAACATTTTTATGTTTTAGAGTGATATCTTTCAATGTGAAGAACATCCGACAAGAAACATACAATTTTAATATTTAAATAAATCATGACAAGTTGGAATATCAGGATGTGAAAACTTGCTCTGCACAAAATGTAGAAAATTTTCTATTGTCAGAGAATTATTTGCGAGAGCAGTTTCATTAGCCCTGAATTCCATCTCCACTTTACAAATATATTGAAATAATTCTAAAGTTGGATGAACCAAACAATTGGAATATTCTTCTACAATTCGCTTACTGGTTCCAGGATCATTAATAGTGTGTTGTTTTAAAAGATCAGGCCAAGCATTCTGTTTAAGAATTTTTCTACCATCCATTCGTAAACTTTCAAACTGGGCATCCGAAAAGTGACATACAAAACAAATGTGTTATTCCAGCGTTGTAATTGATACCTTATTAGATAAAATACTAGTAAATTGCAATTTTTGTGTATACATACCTGACAAATTCTTGCATCACGATAAATATTTGGACGTGCAATTAAATCACACCACAGCTGTCTTCTACCTGTATTGCGATCTCCACTAGGTATTCTAAATAAACGAAAACCTTTGAAGTACTGTTCTTACAGTTATAAATAATACAATTAGGATTTTAACTTAACACAATATGACACAATTTGCATAACCTCAAAACCTCACCATACACTCTGATGTTTAACACGAAATGACGCCATTTTGGGGTTAAATGAGCTTTCTCTACTTTTCCTTCCTACGCATTGGAACATAACCTTGCGCTACTTGGGTTATTTAGTGACTGTAGATTCAACATTGCAGTTACGCCCCTCAGCGGCCAGTTCAGAAACATGAAAATATTTTCCAGGTGTTTGTATTGGCCGTTCAAGTAAAACTTTTTTTCCGCAAGCCTCTACGATGTATAGTTTCTCAGATACAGTACCTCGCATTCTTAGTTGGCCACCCCGTACGTGATGACGTAGCGGTAAACTGTCCTGGCGAAGACAATATACCATTTGATGATTGTACGATATACACAACACGTCAAATAAGTGATAAATAATCTCAAAAGAGAAAAATCTGGTTCAGGTTATTTATTTTTCTTGAATATTGTACACATGTATTTTATCTTTGAAAATTATCGATTACTAGATAATGATATGAAAAAATACGAAACATTCTTTGTAATGGAGTGCTATTTAATTATAAGAAAATTTTAAATAGAAATTATAGCAAACGAAATTTTAAATCAAAATGAGAAGATATTGAGTAATCTTGTTAGTGTTTCCAAATGTAAATAGTAAATCTGATTATATACAAAATGTGATATTCAGCGATTTACAGTGTTTACCTACCTTCAGTAATAAATCAACCGTATTAACTATAATAAGAGACTTCTGTCTTTGACGATGCGAATAACGTAAATACGCAATTTCCAAATGTTTGCTGTGAAAATTATTTGCAAGGCTTGGCCAATATATTCCTTTATACATAAGACCCCTCCTAAAGAGATTATCCAAATCAGCTACAAATTATTTTCGAATGAAAATTTCATTAATTTATTAATGTGTATACCTTGCATTTCTGTAAAAGAATCCTCATCTTTGGAGAAAGAGTCATTACTGTATTGGAAACTAGAATGTCTACGTCTAAGAACAACTTCGTCATTTGTGCTTTGTCGATCATTATTTGAGGACGACACAGAATTGTCCACGTCGATTGATTGATTATTATATGCAATTAAATCCACTTGACCCTACATAAATAATACCTATTACTTTCTTTTTTCAACCAAAGCATAATACCTACTTGACCGTTTGATAAATTATTACGTTTGGCAGTACCATTTAGAGTTCCATTATTTTTGTCCATAATTTTTTAATATTTCAGAGCATCGTTATTGGCACCATGGGAATTTGCTGAGTTTCTGCAATTACAAAATAATAATTGGATAATTATAATGAGAAAGTAAGATAATGAAAAATACAACTAAAACATTATCATTTAGTCTTATCAGATTATTTATCTTAACCATATGTCTATGAAATTTGCAACTCGATCGATTAATTAACACAGCAATTTAAAAGTTTTATAGAAAATTTTAGTCTATTTTGAGCTAAGTCATGATTAGATTGAATTTATCCAATATCTATTTGTGATATTAGAGGCAGAATACACCTATTGCACAATAATCTAGTTGTAGTATGAAGAAATAAATCTATGTCAACTTACACAAATAAACAATTTTGAATCTTATGAATAAGTAATGGAAGAAAATGCATGGATGATTCCACAAAACGCACGTAAAGTAGAGTAAATGCACAAACTATAAGAACAAGTTCATGAACGTTTTTATGCACGATTACATTATAATATAGCAATTTAAACCAAATTTCTTTGGTGTAACCGTCTTTTTATAGCTCACGGACGTCATTATGACCCAACGGACTATAATGAAACGTCAAAAATTTATAACAATAGGCACACAACTATGAGTTTATTTAAAAATATTAACAATGCAATTATTACAGTTAGTCATGTTTATACTAGGTGGTACAATTTCCCAATTTCATTCATCCTATTTCTGGAAATATCTCAATTACTGTGTTTAAAACTAATTAAACGAAAACGCCAAATCAATTATCAATTTGTGATTCCTGCTTTTGTACTCGTTTTCATGGTAACGCACCATGAATGAGAAATGTATTTCTTTTGAAAACAATTAACGTTATAATTCATTTTAAATATTTAATACATTAATCGTGTATAAAATTTTGTATGCATTGCGACTATAACTGCTTTTTATGGTCCTACGGCGCTTTCCTAGCACCTAGGATCATAAAAACCACATTATGCCTTTAATACATAAATAACTATTACAACACTATTTTAACTCTATTAATCACATTTGTAGTTAGTCCGCATTCATTAGAGTACACTAATATATACCATACAGTTTTTTCTGTTAAATTTCTTCGAAAGTATCAAACATTGTTATACAATAAAAGTGTTTATCGAAACATGGATATTATTGTCTACTTAATACAGTAATCAACTTGCCTATTACGTACGCCATAACAAGTGCTCATACTATCATAGTTACCATAATACGCGAGTTTGTGGGGAAAGTGCAGATTTGTTTTGCAGTAACCAAGAGTAAAATAGTTGCAGACTTGTTTCCCCGTAATCCAAGATACAACTTAACAAATGTTATCAACCATGATATGTTTCGATAAAGCCTTGTATTCAATACGGATATTAAGATAGTCATAATACACTCGGATATTGCTAAGCAACATTCTTTTTAATTATGACGGTCTTAATATCCTTAAATAAATAGCTATTATTTCTATTAAAAGTACCAGGGCCCCCGCAAGGCTGAGCGGTGCCCGCGTGCTGGACATTATTTTGGCGCCCTTTATTAATGTACGAAATCCAGTTATAAAAAAAAAATTTTTTTTTTATTTTATAATAAAACAGAAATTTTTTTTAATTTAATTTTTATTGGAAATAATAATTAATAAATTATTAATTAATAACAAAAAAAAACATCCTTAATCCGTCACTTAAAACTACAACTTTTATTAGGTTAATTAGGTGTTTTTCTTGATTTAACGGCAGCAAATTCTTTTATTACTTCATCAAAATCTATTTTGTCAACCATCTCCTGCTCTATAGCTAATATTGCTAGCCCAGATAGTCTCTCTTGATGCATAGTTGATCGAAGAAAATTTTTTATTATTTTTAATTTTGAAAATGACCTCTCCCCAGAATCCACAGAAACTGGTAAAGTTAAGAGTATTCTTAAGCAAATTGTAACATTTGGCAGAGATGAGGTTAAATCGTGTTCAAATATATATTGCAATATATCCAGAGGATTTGAAGAATGAGGAATTGAAAATAACTTTAAAGCTTTAATCTCATTAAACAAAACATCTGCCTCAATATCAGCCTCCACCTTTACCGCATCAGTAAGCTTCTGTTGTAGAGCTTGGCAGTTCTTTAGGAGATCACGTCACATAATGTAAAAATATTACTAAAAAAACCAAAAACATTATCATAATTAGAGATCATATCAAATCTACTATTTAAAGAACTTAGCACTTGATCAATTATTCTTAAAAAAATTAACTTTAAATGCGGTTTTGGCATATTGAGGTGCTTCATCCCTATGTTCATAATCAAAAAACTTTGGTTTATATTTTCGTCTAGTAGTATTGATTGCGGGAAAATCTTGCTCTATCTCAAGATCGACGGCTAATTTTGCCGCTTGAGCAATTATTTCCTCAAAAAAATTATCATTTCCATAATTTTTGAAATGATCGACTAAGTTCTTTAAATAGTTTTGACATACTTTAATGTCATTTTGCTTACAATATTAATCTGAAATAAAACATCACACCAAATAATTACACTACAAATAAATTTAAATGATTGAATATTTAATAGTAAAGAACTTGCTTTATGCCTACTTTCTATGTTAAAAGTATCGTTATCCGCTATTTCTAGAAGACTCTCACAAATTTTAATTAAATGAAATGTTAATGGCTTTATAGCATCTACCCTACTTGACCATCTAGTATCACTAAGGGGTTTTAGATTTAATTCAGGAACATTTTCTTTAATAATATCCCATCTTTTTGTGGAGGAAGAGAAAAAAGCGTAGAGTTCTAGTACTATATTAATAAAATGTTTACTATTTCATTTGATACTTTAGCAGCATCATTTACTGCTAAATTTAAGCTATGTGCAGCGCATGGTATAAGAAAAGCTCGAGGATTAGCGTCTGGTATACGTATACTACAAAATTAAACAGTCCTTCTCCTGTAGAATCGAATATTGGGCTAAAAGCTAAAAAACTCTCTTGTATTTGAAATTTTTTACAATCATGATTTAACACCACATAACGCAAAACAAGGCTTATTTGTTCTGTGTGACTTGTATTTGGCGTACAGTCCATAATTATTGAATAATATTTGGAACTGCGTACCATATTTAAAATATTATTTTTTACTTTAGAAGACATTAATTCTACAATTTCGTTTTGAATTTGATAGCCTAAATAATGAGTCTTTTTAAGAATTTTCCTGGGAGTTTTGACTCTACTAAGATGTTCTCTCATCACAGGGTCAAATGAAAATCATCTCGACAGCCTTAAGAAAATTTCCGTTATCATGTTGAAAAAGTATTTTAGAAGAACCCTGAAATGCATTGTCGGGACAAAAATTTTAGGACTGCAACGATTCTTTCCAGAACATAATGCCAATATTTTTTTTCGGTTTCTAAAACCCGTAAATGATGATCGTTTACAGTAGTAGATAATTTTAACATTTTTTTCAAACTCATCCATGTATTCATATGAACATTATGTACAATTGATGTTTCATGTCTTTTTATAGCCAACAACAAGTGTTGCCAATCAGAAAAACCATTTGAATCAGGAAAAGTATTGATAGTTTTACCGAAAACCTTACAACAACAGCAAAATATAGAGTTTTGAAACTGAATAAATAAGCCAAATTCTCTCTGTTGTTTCACCATTCTCCAGTTTTGTGACAAAGTACGCACATGAAAATTTTCTTTTGTCTTGATTTGTAGGAAATTGGTAATTGCGTCCTATCAAAGGAGGTCCTTGCTCAACCAATCTTCTGACTTCCTCGTTGTTAATGGTTCTAGGCCATAGACCAGGATCCTCTGATAGAAAAATGCTACTTGTCATCTCAGGGCCAATTTTAGTCAAGGCTTCGGTTTCAGCTTCACTTGTAGCCTCTATTGTTGAGCCGGTGGGTTCGACCGATTCTACGTTTTCACTGAGAGTTGATGTACTCGTTATAGCGCCTACACTTTTTCTACTGTACATAAATGACTTTATTTCTTCAACAACTAACCTCATCCATTGCTTTGCTGACGATAGCACTCTTCACTGTAGTTCATCTCAGTCTACTCATAGTGATAATCCACCTTCTATGTCAAATCAAGAAATTAAAGCTGAAATGGCAAATTCAATCAACAAAGACATTCAACGTATTCTCGAATGGGGAAGCAATAATCTAGTTAAATTTAATGCTAACAAAACTCAGTTTTGCCTTATGTCCGCCAAAAAAGATCGATCATTTCCTGTTGTAAGTATGAATGGCTCAGTTCTTAAGTTTTCAGACTCTATTACTCTGTTGGGTATGACTGTATCTTCAAATCTCATGGGTTGACCATCTTCTGTCAGCTACCAAAACAGCTGCTCGTAAAATAGGCTTTTTGTACAAATCTAAGCAGTACTTTACCTCTCGACAACTCCTTCTGCTGTATAAGGCCCAAATTCGGCCTCATCTGAAATATAATTCTCACCTCTGGGTTAGTGCTTCCCAATACGCTCTCGATATCGTTGATCGTATTCAAAAGAGAGCGATTAGGCTTATAAATGACCCGTCCTTAAACTCTCACATACAGCCCCTTGAGCATAGAAGGATGGTTTTAAGTTCATTCTTTGTATTATCGTTATTATGACGGCTATTGTGCTGCTGAATTATATTCTTTGATGCCATCTCGGGCTATCTTTGCGAGAAACACTCGGTTCGCTCGTTCACATCATAAGTATGCAGTACAAATCTCCACTTGTCGTACCAAACGGGCGCAATCTACATTTTTCTACACGGCAAAAAGATGGTTCAAGTGAAGGAACAGGTGAAGCAGCAACCGCTTCAGAACATTGACTCTCTAAAGCTTCTGTTTCTGCATTGGAAACTGGAGTTTTCGCCAAGAAATCTTTCATTTTGCCACCCATCTTCTCCCTTTCTTGGGCTCTAATTTTTTTTTGCTCCCGAAATTTTGCGCCAGAAGGTCGTTTTCTCTTCTGTGGTTCCTAGAATTAAGCAAGTGAAGCTAATATAAGCTAATATGCTAGATCAATATAAAATGTATTAAGATATACTAGGCTCAGAAAACATTTAAAAAAGAAACGTGGTGAGATCGTTGTATGATAGACGAATAAAATATTTTGACAGTTTTGGTGCTACCGGCTATACCGGAAAGAGATGTCAACTTCGGTAATTTGAATGAAGCACCCTGTGTATTATTACCAATTAAGGTAACACGTAAACGTCTAATTACCTAGATTTTTGTATATTTAATATCATATACCTATTTTAAATGGTTTTTAAGAAATTTTAATTTTTATTTCAGAAATTACATTTGCATTTTTTTTCTATAACTAAGACATTTATTATTTAATTTGAATTTTTATAGGAAATGACTTGGCGTAACAAAATTTGTATAATATTTGATTTAAATTTTAATAGTTAAAAGCTATATTATCTGAAATAATGAAAATTAAAATATCCCAAAAGCCATTAAATCTTAAGAGATTATCCACGAGTTTTACGTAGAATCTAACTATGTAACTATTGTATAATAATATAAAGAGTGACTACATTGATAAAATTTTTAAAATAAACTTCGATATGCCTTAAAAAAACTAATTTTGGATTGTATTACTTTATTAGAATATGTCCAATTATTTACATTATTTTTTGTATGATATAATATAATACTTACCATTTCACCCTTAATTTAATTTCCACACCAAACACAATAACAAAAAATATAAAACACTTGATCGAATCGAATATTTTCTTCCTACCACTTTAAAACACGTCTAATTTATAATTTATCTTCTGTTTTCTTGTGTGAATATCAAGAACTGATTAGCTAACGCCTTTCGTTGTTTTAATTTATACCCCGTGAACCTTTCGAGTCCGAACTGGAAAAATGCAAGTCTGGACCAAATTTTCACGTTTATAGACAAGCTTGGCGATTTACGAATACTGTCAATATTCGGATTTGATTTAAAAAAATGCAATTCTTTGTTTACAAAAAAAATGTTAAATATTAACAAAAATTTAAAATAAGGGTTTAATTGTTAATAAACGATTTTATTTGATATCGCTTGACCTGTATAGTTGTTTATTGCTTGTTTTTAATCTTGCAATAGCTTTGTGAACTATTTCTACTCAACCGATTCTTACAAAACTTTCCGCACATATTTTAGGTTTCCGTGAAAATATTATATTATCATATTTTATGTTTAACCCCACTGTATCAACCCCTGAGCGAGGGTGAGAGCTGCCCTTAAAAATTTTAAATTAGAAGGATATCAAGTGATACCTCGTTTTAAAGGTCTTTTTATCCTGAATTTAATGTTGCAGTCGTAGAGTAGAAGTAATTCTAGTCAAGTGAAAAGCTAAGAACCAAAAAATAGAAAGTATAGGTAAAAATATTTCTGAGATATTTAACAATTAAAAATAAAAACGTGGGGGCGCAAGTTCGCTAAAAAAATATTTTAACCTACATCCCACATTTTAAATTAATTGAAGAGGTTAGAATCTTTAGAAAGTCTCATAATGTGTCCTAATAATTATTTTTCCGTTTTTAGTGCACCAGATTTTATTTAAAGTAGTAGTTTAACTTAAAAATATTACTTATGTATATTATATAAAAATATTGAGAAAATTATTAATTTCATCTCTAAATGTTTAATAAAACCTTAAATTAAAACTGTATGAAAATTTAATATGTCGTAGCACCAAAATAAATATTTCTTACATTGGGCCGGGTGAATAAAAACAAGTGAACGCTTTTACCCATCAATCCGAAAGTTAATACTTGTTAATCCTTAACAAACTAAATGTGGCCACTAAGTGTTTGCTTGAAACTTGACAAGTAAAGGCATTTACTTATTTTTATTCCACAGTTCGACGACAACCATAGCGAAGCGAATACGAGCAGCAGTAGAACGGTCACTGGATACACACCGACCTCAAAGCGGCAAGTCAAGCGACCTAAGTTTCCGAGAACTAAAACCCGAGCGAGCAGCTGAGAACCGAAAGGTGACAAAAAGCAAGTTAAATATTTGAATTTTTTAATTCTATCTCTATTTTTATTCATCCTGCGCATTATTATTAAAAAAATTTTTTGCCAAACCCGCGTGTGTTTCACGCGTTGCACGCCTGGTTACGGGCGGCCTGAAGTACATTATATACATACATTACATAAGAATATTGTATACAACATTAATGTTACCTACTTATCTAAACATTTCCGTGAAACCAATCGTATTATCCAATATAGTAATGACAACATGCAACAAACATTTCAAAACAGTTTAATATTTACAATGCTATTTAATGCGTGATAAAATTATATGTAACTAGATTACCAGTAAGAAAGATAGGAACATTTACCTACATATTGTAGCAACATTCTAGATAATTTTTTAGTACCTTACTTATGTATTTGTAAATGACAATTTATCAAGTCATCTTATTGCCGTTGAAAGTCAATCTTAACAAGCCAGCTACTAGTTAAAAATTTACAGGTTAGAGACGAAAGTTGTTGATTTTTTACAAGTTAGAGACGACCGTACCTTGTTCACATTGTATTAGCAAAATAATAAAATAAACATCGTTTAAGAGTAATGATTTCAAAGGTAACGAGACATGTTTGCAAGTTAACTTTAATTAATACATTTCCATTTTGAGTAACAAATAAAATTTATAACAATACACGCAAGGTAACGGGTTTTACTGGCTCCAGTTATATCCTTCCGTCCGCCAGTAAAACTATCTTTACCTTGCTAGTAATGTTATATACTATATCAAGTTTGTCATATATTTGTTAATTTAGTTACCATCAACCGACTTCGTCCGAAGTCGAAATGTATGGATGTAAATATATGTATACGTATTCGTATATAGGGAGGAGGAAATTTGTAACAGGATACGCGTTATGAGCAGACGCTCCATCTTGTTGCACAAAACTCTTCTGTTATTCACGGGAATGCCTTCCAGAGATTCGCGAACATTTTCCAAAAAAATTGTCCTTTAAATAATTCACACCATACATTTACACCCGAAACTGTGTGAAAATTCGTTTCCATTACTCAGTGGGGATTTACAGGTGACCAATAATTACTATTATATCTATTTAATACACCGTTGTTATTGAATCACTTCACATAATTGTTGATAAAAAGTGTAAAAATCTTTAAGAGTTCTTTGAACAAAAGACTTCGGTATTCTTTGGCACTTTACATAAATAACATACGTAGATGTTCTTCTACAGTAAATAATGGAGGCATTTTAACAAATCTTGCAAACATTAACAAAATTTAATGAAAACTTAATTAAGCAGACAAAATTTCATGGTATTTAAAAAGTTATGAAACTGTCAAACTCAATATTGTTTTCCATAACATGTCATTGATCAATGCCAAATTGACTAAAAAATACTTACTTTACGTTCTTACGTCAATCACAAATTTCTCGATAACTATTGAGTTTAGATGTAGGTTTAATCATGAGACATATTTAGAATTTGAAGCAGAATTTAAAAATGAAATAAAAAATACATGTGTGTAAGTAGGCATATGTGTATGTAATATATATATATATATATATATATATATATATATATATATATATATATATATATATATATATTGCTCTTATTTTGACAAGAGGCTGCTATTGGTCAAAAATTGCCAGAAAATAAAATTTAACCTAGGTGTCTGAAAATTGGTATATACACTTAGAATTAAAAAGCAACCACTTTTTCAAATAAAGTTTTTCAAAATTCTGTCAACTTTGACAGATACCAAAGAGCAGCAGGTTAAAATTTTCTATGTAATTTTGGATCAAACTCCAAGGATCAACTGACGTCAAAGTCAAATTTCACCTAAAGTCATTAATAAAAAGTTCTTCCGGGTTTGTTTCACGTTGTCTTCTTTGGTTGGTTCTCAAAAAACCATCTTCTCCATCACACACCAACCGGATCACTTGAAGATGGCTGGCGGATTAAGCCGAAACGTCATGAAGGAGGAAGATGGACCTCCACTTTACCAAAGTGGAGGTCGTGGGTTCAAGTCCCACCCGAGTTAATTTTTTATAAATAAATACAGTTAATGATTATTATATTGAATTTCTGTTCGTTCATTACACAACCATTCCTATATGCATAGTGCCACGCGATAGAGGACACTAAAATAAGAAAAAAAGTTCCTATGAACTTAGGTCCGCAACGCCTTCGTTTGAAAGAAGTGTTGAAGTTTAATTATTTTTTTGTTATTTTTCAATATTCTTTTTACAATGATGTAATAAGCGGACGAAATTTTGTATGCATGGGCTTTTTATCACGTAGAATTCAAATATGACCTTAGTTCTTTTATTACTGATAGAGGGCGTCACATACGGGTTTCTATCTTGTTTGAATCGGTCCTAACTTTTTTGTCTTACATTGTATGTCATTTTCGACTGGAAAAATTTGTTTTCCCATCTTTTCTGCTTCAGAAAGGTATACCGTATTGAAGTCGCTAGGACCAACGGTTTACGAGAAAAATGCATCCGATGCATGAAAATTTAACAGAGAAGTTCGGTCAAATTTCTCCAAAGCTCAACGTATCTATCGAGAATGATATCCTTTAAGACCGGTTCCTAATGTTCGAACATTTATTGACGTGCATAGACTTCAGTAATAAAAGAACTAAGGTCATATTTGAATTCTGCGTGATAAAAAGCTTATTACATCATTGCAAGAAGATATTAAGAAAAAAACAAAAAAATAATTAAACTTGAACACCCTATATCTTTTAAACGAAGGCATCGCGGACCTAAGTTCATAGGAACTTTTTTTCTTATTTTAGTGTCCTCTATCGCGCGACACTATGCATGTCACTTTTTCCTATATATATATATATATATATATATATATATATATATATATATATATATAATATATATATATATATATATATATATATATATATATATATATATATATATATATATATATAACAACCTTTTCACAAAAAAGATAAATTTGTTGATTTTATTTTTAATTTTCCCACAGTGTGAATCAAATTTTAATTTAGTGTCAATAGAATATCACAGGAGGGATACCCCAGTATTAAAAGTTATATTACACTTTTTTAGAGAAATGAGTAAAAAAATAGGCTTGGATTCATTTAATTTTAATTTATTAACATACCAATACTTTGTCGACAATCATTTGTTCATTTTGCAGGGCAACACTGATATCCTCGTTGACTCAATTAAAGTGCGTCATCAGCACAGAGAATACAACCGATGTGTGATGATACGGACAAGTGTAGGTCGTTATAATTTAGAAAAAGAATAGGTCGTAGAATTCAGCCTTTAGGAACCCTATACTGTATGGGTAGCTTATTAGACAGGACATTATTTAAAAAAAAACAGCATAAACATGTTCATTATGAACATTGAAAATACCGCATCTAGTAAAATTAGCTTCGTCCGTAAACAACATTTTTTTACTAAAATCTGTATTTTCAATTCTACTATAAATATTAAATCGACAGAAAGCTAAACGTTGATCAGGATCCATGGGCAATATGTCTTGAACTTTTCGAAAACGAGGGGGTCTTGAAAAACTTTAGGAACTGATGATTTCGAAATTACCAATTGCAATCCTACTCGTCGTGTGCTGGTCTTTGGATTTATTTCAACAGCGTCCAAAATCTCTTCTGCTATTTGCACTGTCCTTATGGTTCGTCTGCGTCCAGAATTTACACGGCTTGGTTGAAACTTGCCATTTTCGCGGGGACGTCTTTCGATATTAGCAAAAGTGTGCCGATTTGGGGTTCTGCGGGAAGGATATTTTTCCCTATAAATTCGTACACTTCTTCGACCGTTGCAATGCAAAGTCCATAGACTAAAAGTATGTCCACCATTTCAGAATTAGTGAAACTGTGAGCCATAATTATGAATCTTTATCAACGGAAAAGCGACAGAAAAAACTAACGTTTGATAAATAAATTCAACTCTCGATATGGTAACTAAAAAGCAAAGGCGACTAAAGTATTTTACCTAAGTAAAAGCGCTTGCGTAAATGTGCAATGCATTAGAAAATACTTTTTCCTGGCTAAACCGTTCGTTTTATTCAACTTTTTCACGAGAGAAAAAAGATTCAAAATTAATTGAAATTGATTAAAACTAATTGTTATTGCGGAAAAAAAGGATAGTCAAATAGGTTAATTTTATACTTTTGGATAATTTGCATGCATCATGAGCTTCAGATGCGTTTTTCTCGGAGACCGGTTCTCTTAGCGAGCAAAAGGTATACCTTTCTTAAGCAGAAAAGGTAGGGAAAACTATTATTCTATACTAAAGGGCCTACAGTGTAGCACAAAAAAGTTGTAGCTGTTTAAACATGTTTTAATGTCGTTTGCAGCGCCCTTTAGGAAATACACCGAAATCGATGATAAATTTGAATTTCTCATCCCAAGAAACCCCCATATAAGAAATTTTATAAAATTAGCTCAAAGCAGTCGAAAGATATGAAAGAAAATGTGATTTATTTTTTAAACTTTGACACCCTGTAGCTTCGTTATTATCAACTTTTGGACTAAGGCAAGTTTAATTTATTTTTACGTAAGTAATCTTCCTTATACTTTGGGCTATGCAATTTAGGGACACCCTATATATATATATATATATATATATATATATATATATATATATATATATGTAAGTTATTAATATAAAGTTATTTGACGAATATTTAATAAAAAATTTTTTTTTTCTTTCTCTTCTTCACTTGGTACGTGTGTCTATAAAAACGAACTACAAACTTCAACATTTTCCATATATTTCGAATACGGTTGTATTCATCGTCAGTGGAATTTAACAATAAAAAGAACTAAAATTAATATTAAAAATTGACAATTATGACAAATAATGTACAAGGTTACTATTTTAAATTTTCTAACATATTATTATAATTTATGGGTAAGCTTTCTAAATCTTTTTTACTGTTACAAGAAATTTTGTTATTAATTTTTATATGTAACATTTCTAAAATTAAACGTTTTTAAATTTGATTCTACATCTAAAATTTTGTGTTATCACATTGAAAGATGTGTCTTAAATCGTTTGAATGTTTAGAAAGCAGTATTTTAGGTTTAACACGAACATCAGATTTATGTTGTGTTAATCTATTTTTAAAGGTTGTAAAGATGTTCCTATGTAAACTTTATCACAAGAATCACAAGGAATTTGGTAAATAGTGTTAGTTATGTTATTTTCGAAATTTTGATTTTAATTTAGACATTAAATTTATACATCTGTTATTAATTGAAAATACCGATTTAATTTAAATTTTTTGATTTATATATTAAGCATTTTTATTGTTATAAGGAAGGTATAAAAGTAATTTTGATCATTTTCCTAGGATTCACTTATTCAGTACAAAATTATATATAAATGAAATATGAAATATTGTTGTTTATTTTCAAAATTATATGATTTTGGATAATTATTTCAATAAATGCTTTAATAATGTTTTAAAGATATATATATATATATATATATATATATTATATATATATATATATATATATATATACGTTATTATAACAGGGTGTATTTTTAAAATCGTCGTACAAACGAAAACTGGTAGATTCTAATGATTCAAAATATTAGTAACAAATTAATTTATCATTTAAACGCTTTTCCGAAAATGTCTTCAACTAACCAAGATACAGGATTCATTAAAAATATTTATTTAAGTATTCCTCAAAAACTACAAAAGATATTACACTGAGATTTGGTACGCCTAAATGTTTAATTAAATACAATTAATCAGGTGAGTTTGAGTCAACTGACTCCATCCAGTGGCGTTGAATATGTTAAGTTAATCACTTTAAGTAAAAAAAACGCATGTCCCTGGTTTTTTTAAAGAAATATTTTTTTGATAGAGTCAACATTTAATTCTTCAAATAAAATCATACTTAGTATTTTTTCGATTCGGTACCCCGTGGGATGTGGGGATGTCAAAAAAAGTTATTTACAAAAACTATGGCAACTTTAAACTTCACATTATAAAACTATTTTCGTATTTACACATTCCCAGGGTGAACAAAAAATACTATTTTTCAAATGGGACACCCTGTATATTATTTTAAATTTACGTTTACGTTATATAAGGGTATTTCAAAGATTATGGTCAATTGTACACGAAAATCATTCTCACTTCAACGTCCTGTATACCCTAGCCAGAACAACCTATCAACAATTTTTTCCAGGCATAACTTTTTGACATTGGTACAGTGTTACGAGGAAGTGCTGTTTCCTTATTATTGCACTAATTGAATATAGAGCGAGTCAAAACCCGAACAAATGATTATTTGTCAATTTTTTCAAATGAATCACCCAGTATTTTATTTTAAAAAGTGAAAATACACTTTATGTTCTTTCATTTTTATTAAACACTCCCTATAGCTAGAAATCGTTAAATTTTGAGATATTTCAGTTTAATTAATGAGAAGAGATTTTCTAATATAAATCTGTTATAACAGATTAGCCGTAACAAATAAAAGTGTAATTTTCAAATTATTATTTAAAAATTGAAAAACACTTATCGGTTTATTTAAGACATAATTCTTACCAAATTAATTAATTTCATTAATAAATGTTCAAAATGTCCACCGAATCATATACAGCATTGGACAAAGTCTATCATTATTTACTTATTTACTTATTTATTAAATATTACTTATTTAACTTATTTAATTAATTTACATTATATATACTTATTTATCTTATTTACTTATTTATTTATTTACTTATTTACTTATTTACTTATTTACTTATTTATTTATTTACTTATTTACTTATTTACTTATTTACTTATTTATTATTTACTTATTTATTATTTACTTATTTACTTATTTACTTATTTACTTATTTACTTATTTACTTATTTACTTATTTACTTATTTACTTATTTACTTATTTACTTATTTACTTATTTACTTATTTACTTATTTACTTATTTACTTATTTACTTATTTACTTATTTACTTATTTACTTATTTACTTATTTACTTATTTACTTATTTACTTATTTACTTCAGTGATTCAAAAAATAATGCTTACTTTATACTGTACTTGTTAGAAAAGAATCGCAATTTTTATTTGAACCTTAATACAAGTAATAATATTAACTATAGTAATAACCCAGATTTAAAAAAAAAGACAAGAATGGCAATGTACAATAAATTAAGCATAACGATTTTACTTAATTATATTAAAATCAATACAAAACTAATGCAAGTGACAAGCAAATCAGGTATTGGAGAAGAACAACAAATGATGATACAAAATGAAATCATCACTGTTACTTCTAGCCGAATTTAATTTAACTCTTTATGTTAAATCATTGCAATGCTTAATT
Source organism: Vesta saturnalis (assembly GCA_036346205.1). Classification (NCBI taxonomy): domain Eukaryota; kingdom Metazoa; phylum Arthropoda; class Insecta; order Coleoptera; family Lampyridae; genus Vesta; species Vesta saturnalis. The sequence continues at coordinate 96,176 of JARFJB010002351.1, read as the reverse complement.
AGTAAAGCATTAACTTTGAGGTCTCGGAAAACCACAATAGAAAACCAAGAAAAAATTTAATTACACAATGTCAAAACCAATTTAATCGAAGGTGTTATTTTTGTCTGTTGAAGTTATGTGGGTGTCTATACATCGCTTTTCGTTGTACATAAACGTAACAGAGAGTTTATCTTCACAAAATTTACATATTGCCAAAGTGACCGACGTGATTTAAATTATTTAACGCATGTTCACCTACAGAAAACTACTGAAGTTCATTAAATCTGCAAAATCTTTTTTGCTATGTTTTACTGTGTTTTGTAGCCCTAACGTAGACAAGAACAAGACAATTTATACACTCTTGAAGATAATAGATTTGAAGGATCTTTAGGTTACCTTAAATGTTTTTTAACCTTTCTTATTATAATTCCATTATTAATTAAGATTTTTCAATTTTATGCGTAAAGTTAGTTATGAAGAGAAGAAAATCTCTAACAAAATTAAACATTAATTGTTCTTTACGGATACATTTAATAGGTTTAATTGCATTATTATCTTTAAGGGAACAGTTAGCCTGTATAGTAATGTTTTTAGTATTTAAATTCATCTAAGAATGTACGATCTCTAATTCGTTTTGCCCGATCTACTAGAACTTTAACTACATTAATATTTTGTTGTGGATGATTAATTTATAGTTTCTGAAAATGTGTATGTGGGTATGTAAACCTTAAAAGACAGAGACAAATTATTTGTTAAGAAAGCTAGTATTTCTAATAATTGTCAACTTCTATTAATCTTCATAGTAGTGTTAAGATAAAGCGGAATTTTGAATTTCGTGGCATTTTATAGCAATCACCCTGCATCTAGAAAACACTGAAAACTATAATTATTTCTGTTCTTACTTAAATTCAGCTATACGAACAAAAAGAATTTTAAATATAGAAAAACAGAAGGTAGTTTTTAGCAACTGATGATTACCACGTTGCGAAAGAAGGCACAGCAACAAAAGGGTAAAATCACTGACATTTTAACTGAAATATAGAAAAAAGGTGTTTTATTTCTTTAGAACGAAGTAAAAATTAAGGGTTCGAATTACTAACAGAAAGGCTGAATTAACACCCATTCTTTCTAACAAATTAATATCAACCAGTGACGTAACAGATTTTTTTTCAATAAATAAATTTAAAATTTTATGGATTGAGATCTGGGTTTAACATCCGGCAAAAAATTACCCGACGCAATTCAATTAGAGAAAATGACAAATACAAATACAAGAAAGTCGAGAAAGAAATAAAAGCGGTACAAAAAAGTAGTAAAATCAATATTGAGGTACAAATTGAAAGATTAGGTAGAAAGAAAATTTAAAAAGAAGCCAAGATGAAGTTATTAGAATAGATAACGAAAAATTAACGCAACAAAAGGAAGATACCAATCTACAGATTCATGTGCAACATGTGAAAATAAAACAAATTGAAGGAGAAAATGAACATTTCAAACATTGAGGGGCTTAACCAATCGATGAAGTGTCAGGGTATTTTGAACACCCTGTATACGTATTAGGTGATTTTTTTTTAATTTTTTTTTTATTTAGTTAGATTCCGAATCTTTTCTTTTCTTTCAATTTTACTTTAAGAGCTTACTGTAGATAATGAATATTTTGCTTGAATAGGTCACGCTGTATGTAAAGGAATTTTAGGAATGTGCAATTGTGAATTATCTTTATTCATTGTAGATAGGAATTACGTATCTTTTTGTGTAGTTACGTAATTTCATTAATAAAAGTCAGTGAAGTTTTTGGGGTTTTATTAAGATAAACTCGTTTGATTTTGTTACATGGTTTCATTACAAAGAAGTGTTGTTATCGCGTTGGTGCCGTACTGTCGCATCCGTGCACAGGACCAATTTGAGAGTCGGAATGATGGTTTTCATCCATATAAGCAATATGGGTGGGCGATTGGTTGTACCTTTGCAATAACATATCTGTGTCGTGTCGAAGGGAAATGCAAACGTAGCAATTCCTTCGCCTTAAGTCGAGGTACCATCGTATATTTAGGGGGGTGGAAATGTTAAAGTTTAAATGGTTGATTGGTTTGTTTAATTGAATTTGTATGGAGGGGAACGTTTTTTAAGATGGGGGAAAAGTGAGTTTGAAAGGGAGAGGACTCTGCCCTAAGCTTTTGACGCGTGGGACTAGTGTGTGTGGAAAGTCGTTCGAAATAGCGGAATTTGGGGTTTCATCATTGTGCGAGCTCCTAGTGAAATTTATTTAAGTAGCGTTAAAGACTTGCAAGATTAGTCGAATAAAACCAAGTTTTGGTATATTTTTTGTGAAGTAACATTTCAACCGGGCTCGCTCATTAATTCAGTTTATTGGAGAATAACGGCATCTTCGAGTGCGGTTATGATAGAAATTTTGGTTTGTGTTTTTTTGTAGTGCGAACCCGAAGACTATTGAGTTTCGTGATTAACGAGATATAATTAGAGAACCCCTTTCCTAAAAGTTAAGTGAACGTAGTGAACGAACACCCCAACCACACGTGTTGATTAAGATTGTTCTGTTTGTAATTAACTCTTACTAATTTAAGCTGTGTAAAACGATTTGCTGAGTGCTTTTTTGTCGAACCTTAACATCTTTGAGTTAAAAGAAATTATTAAGGTGATTTAATCTAGTTACTGCTGCTTCAATAAGTTACGAGAAATTATTGTAAATTAATTTAAAATCAAGTTGAATACGCGGTAGCGACCTGATGCGAGTCGGTATTGCCGTCATCAAGGAGTAATATCGAAGACCGTGGGCACACTCGAGCCTTACACGACGCTTTCGCGGAGCAAGGATCATCTCCTATTTGCCGGTGTGACCTAGGTAATTCAATTTATATTGTTTGTTGGTCTTGCGACCTTTGAGAATAAAATTTGGTTGTGTTTTATATGGAATATTTTATGTAATGTGTGTTAACGAAGGAACCTGTTGGAAGTAATTATTTTTGAATTTATTGTGTCATTTTAGTTAACGTTCACAGACAGTTTCCTTTGTCTATTTAGAAGCTATTTAAGGTGTTTTTGATACCATTAATATTTTATGCATGGAGGTAAATAAAATCTTACCTTCATTTTTCATTTTATTTTTTTTATGTAAGATTTGCGTACGGACGTAATTCAAGTTTATAGAATTTCTTTGAATACAATTTAGCTTAAATTAGTTTTGCTACTGGCCAGAATTCAATGAGGTAAAAAGTTAAGAATAGACGATCACCATTTTATCCAAAGTGACATGCTGTTTAAATTTTACTTGTTTCATTTTGAGTTAATAGATGTTTATATTAGTTACTATTTTGGAGTAATTATTTTAATATTAAGCTTTAACAAAGGGTGTTGATACATTGCTCAAATAGGAAGCGTCGCCGAGTTCTAATGAGAGAAGTTTGGAGTTTTTGTTTTTGTTTTGTTACAAGATTAAGTTAACGTAACGTAATTTACCAGTTTAGAAAAGCATTGTAACTGAATTGAAGTCAGTTTGGTATGTGTTATTTTGATTTGTTTAAGGGAGATTAGTAATTTAACGTAAAGGGAACCTTGGAGATTTGTATTGAGTATTGAATTTGAATATAGCTGCACGGTGGTAAGTTGATCAGATTAAAGTGCAGATTTTGAAGTCTTTCAGGTGAAGCAGTATTTCAGAAACCTGGATCTACGAGCGTTACCATTTGGTAAGTGTGGTAAGTTAGGTATTCGGACCACTACGTACCATCGCTTATTTCGCGTTTTAAAACACCCTGGTGTGTTCGTTTGGAATATCTGGCGCCTACCGGAACCTATTGTGACATTTTCCCGATTTTGACCTTGGTAGATAGCGTATCCTACGGAGACGAAACTGAGTTTCCCGATAGACCCTCACCCGCACCCCGAGCTAGCCGTGCAAAAACTAGGTTTATCTGTCACCTTGTCCTAGTGAGCATTTTTACCGTAACATATGTTCAAAGAAAATTAACGTTTAATAAAGAAAATGTATCATTACGAGCAAGAAGAACAGTCATAAATGAGGAAGAAATAATTAATGTAAAAGAAAAAATACCAGGCAAGGGAAAATTGAAGGAAATATAACTACTTCCTATCGTTCAGATTACTGGATATACCTACAACACCAAAACAGTTTGATGGAAACGTAAGAACGATACATCTAATGAATTTTATAAATGCACTCAAAATATATTTAAACCATGCTCAAACGAGCGACGAAGAAAAAATAAGAAATCAAAAAAAAAGATTTAATTAAAGTAAATGTCAAAGTTTGTCAGAGGATTGAACTAAACAATTTTGGTCTGAAACCGTAGAAGAAAAAATCTAGTAGCAACGAAGAACATTCAAATTCGGAAGATGAAGAAGGGTCATCCGGTAGTGAGAGGTGACTTATATGGGGTCACATAAAATACTTAATAGATACCGGAAGCCGGATAGGCGTTATTTTTGACACCGTATTTGCGAAAATAAAAGAAATCAGCTCAAACATCACAGTGTTACTATTGACAGGAGTCATCATACCAGATGTAACAGGGAACGTGTCTCATCAAGTAATATTAAAGATAAGGGAAATCAGACAAGTCTTTAATGGTCAAAATATTAAATCAAGAATTGGGATTGGATGAGCTAGAAGCAAATCAAGGTTGGTAAAAAGAGCAAGAAAGTGAGACTAAACATTTATGAACAATGAAGTAAACTACAAAGTGAAATTCATAGAAGATCGATCAACAGGAATATTCAAATATATAATACGCAAAACAAAACAAATGAAGAAAGGAAGATGATTGAAGGATGATTAATCCATAATGACGGTATTTTTCAATGCAATCAGTATGAGTAGAAAATTTCGTATGCAAATTGAAGATAACACATCTTTTTGAGAAGTTACAGTAAGCATACAGAAACAGACATTTGGAAGTGAAACTGAATCAGAAAATAGCTATCTAAGGGAGAACGACGAAGTGTATAATGTAGTCAATTTGAAAAAAAATGTCACGCTAAGGGTTGACAAAAATATCATTTAGGTTACAGTCATGACTGACTCTAGCTCACGAAATCAGTTTATACATTTGTACTCTATGTGTTCTAAAATAAGGTATACATTTCTAAGAAAATTGAAAACTTTTGACATTGCTTAAGAAGAGGTAGTTTTGATTATTCATTTCTTATTTACATATCAAATTATATACAAATACAAAAACTAATCAATTTTTATGGGATATGATCTTTTTTGTGACAGTTAAGAACTTCTCAAAAGTTAATCTAATTTTGAGTGGTCCCACCGTTAAAACAGAAGTTGATTTGGTACCATGGAAATTGAATTGCTGCCCAGAAGAAACATCAAATCAAGAATTATGACTAAAGATGAAAGAAATGGTGTTCTACAAAGTTAGCTAAAATATGCCAAAATGTGGAATAAACTTCAACAAGGTACAATAAATAAAGTTTGCAAAAAATGTAACGTTACCATATCTAAAATATGCGCGAAAAGGGGAACAGCAATATTCTGATGGTTAAATCTCAGCAGGTGTTTTATCAAATAAAAGGAATTGTCAAAAACGCAATTTTTTGGAAAACATAAAAAATCAAAACTGTGCCATTGAATCAGCGGGTCATTTATCGCAGCTTAGCATGCGCAGTAGAGATACGAAGATCAATTTAATTCCGAAGATTTAAAGAGTACAGATGTTTGGAAGACCTTATGACTATGTTCATATAGACGTAAAATGGTTTTATCTCGTCCAAGAAATGTGTTCCTATTATCCAGCCTGGATGAAGAATTGCCTTAAAGAAAGTGTGAAAGTTATTAGTATTTCGGATGTTACATTATTTACGCAGCTATTACAATCATTTGGTTGTTACTCTTTCTATTATTTTCTTATTTAACGTTGTCCTCATTATGTTATTTTCCTAAAGTAAATCATTTAACATTCAAAATTGTTGATGGTCATTCTTACTTAACACACATTTTTAGAATTTGGAACCACTGCTTACAGTTGGTAACATTGAATGATATTTAGTGAGTTCTTAAAGAGAACGTTTCTTTTTCCTGTTTCAAAAGTTGTGTAGGCCACGCCTTAATTCCTAGAGGAATCAAATAATTTCTGGATTTATTTCATCCATCGACGAAAGTCGGATTTATATTTGTTCCTCAGTATAAGAAATGATTAATTGGTATTGTTTATTTCTACGCATTTTGCGGATATAAAAGGTTATTAAACGCTTTCAGGTATGCCTCGCTTCCTTTTGTTTTTCTGTGTTTAAAACTTTCTTTACTTTCAGTCATCACCACAGTTATCTTGTAATTCACAATTACATACTTTAAGGAAAATACTTTAAATATCTCGATATCTAAACTTTGGTTACGAACATAAGTTTATCTCGGAATTTCTACTTTGTGAACTTTGTGAAGGTAATGTATTCAAAGGGGCTACTCGTCTCTTAATTTGATAAATTACAGAAGTTCGATTTCCACAAATGCATACACAATGAGATAGATTGCTAGCTGCTTCTCACTTTGGGTGAAATGTCACATGGACTGGAAGATGCCTTAATTAATACTGCTGAATGTCACGAAGATCTGTAACTAACTCCGACAACGGAGCGAATTTCAAAGCTAAGTTATAATACAATTATATGCGTTTGCGTGTGAATGCAAATACACTTTTAAATTCTGTAAATGTACAGCTTGTCTTACCTTGTCAGGTTCACTTAAAACAATTATTTCACTTTAAAATTTAATATCTGCATTATTTTTAAAATAAAGTCCATGTTACACCATTTTTTGTAAACATAGGTTATCCACAGGTCGAGTTCCATGTATTATCGTTGTGTTATTAACTATATAATGTTTAAATATTCATCTCATTGGGAGCCTAATGTATAATTGACTGCTATTGTTTAACTAATTTATTATTTGGTTGTGCATTAGAATTAGCAATGGCAATTTGGATGTTACTATAAATATTATTTTTTTATTATTAATTTCTACGTTACACTTTAATTGAGTATTACATTAGATATACAGGTTCATAGTTCATTTGATCTGTACGTTTAATGCTTCATTTCATTTGAGCAAAGATTAATTGCAACATTTAGTTACTTTTGGGGTTTTCATTATTTGAATAAAAGTTTTTGGTACTATTTTGTCGATTATTCCTATCTGTTTAAAATTTGTGTATGTATAACCTTTCTTTTACAGGATACCTGCCCAACTACCTATCTCATTGTATAATTACTTTTCCATGTTGTGAGTTACCTTTCCTGTTTCGAGTTTTGGGGAAAGGGTTCTTTTTTTTGTATTTACTTAAAAACTTGTGGGGTCAACATTTCTGTCCTTCGTTGTACATATATACGTTTCTTTCCATTCCCTCTCTGACTTCAATGTTCCCCACGCATCCAAGTGTACTCTAGCTACTAGTCGAGGTGTCCTTCTCCTCCCCTTCCTATTCCTATTTCCTTTTTTTATTTTGCATACGTTCTCAACAGCTGTGCACGTTACAAATTCTGGCGCCCAACGTGGGGCCCTGATGTAATAAATTCTTACGTTAACATTGAGGTATTGGTTTCGATTACCTACTATTTGCTTTAGATTATTTTTTACTGTTTCAGGTTTAATTTAAACTCACTTTCTTTGTCGTGTATCTATTACCTTTAAATTTCTATTACCTAATTCTTGTTATACGTCATCATGTCGATCAATTGGAAGACGGATGTAAATAGCTTGTTTAAATTAGAACTGTAATATGAATTGATTTCCAGTGGACTACCTAGTAATGTGAGTATTGAACTCCTTGGTAAAACTGTTCGCAATGCTCTTAAATTGGATTGTAACAAAACTTTTTGTATTGTCGATCATCATATACCCTTCGAAGAGACTATTGCTCATCGTGAGCTTACTCAATTTTTATCTATGTTTACGGGTGATACCTCTCTCTCTTCCTTTCCACGTTTTTCCACTTTGTTTCTCCATGCACAACAGTGTGCTGATCTAATGAAAGCATCCTCAGAAGATGAAATTGAAAGGAAAAATCTTTTCTTACTTCTTTTTCAAACTCTAAAGACTGATGTCGAGTCTATGATTAGGTTCTCGAAACGTGTTACTTTCACTGAATTTTCTCAATTACCTTCTTCTAGTCCTCGTGTCACTAATACGAACGTAGATGATGTTGAACCTGACTTAATTTCTGATTCTGATTCAGGTGCCTTACCGGAATTACCACCTGCCTCTACATCACTTCCAGTACTTGCTTCGACTTCTAAATTCACTTCAATTTCTAAACTGGGATTAAAATTTGTTGGAGATAGTACCTCTTCACTGCTGGATTTTCTTACTCGTGTAGAAGAACTGAGTATCTCTCGCGGTCTCTCCCATCCAATGCTCTTTGTTGGTGCTCCTGAAATCTTAACAGAAAAAGCCTTGTTATTATTTCGCACAGATAAGATACCTCAAACTCTTGGAAGGATTTAGTGTCCTTACTAAAAGCTGAATTTCTACCTTACGACTATGATGAACATTTATTAAAAGAAAATAAACATCGAACTATCGGTTCTTCAGAAACTATGACCATCTACGTTGCTGTCGTGTAAAGTTTATTTCAACGCTTGTCTATCTCACTACCGGAGAATAAACAGTTGTAGTATATTCAACGCAATTTAACACCTTTCTACCAGAATGCTTTGGCACTTACTGAAGTTACTTCTATGGCGCAATTATTGGCTTTAGGCAAACGTTTTGAACAGAATAAATTTTCTATCCTTCATTTAAAGCTCCACCTTCTAAGAAAACCGATAATTCACTCGAACCTAGCTTAGCTTATTTGAGTTGTTCATCTGATTCTTCTACCATCTCGAATATTGAGCTTAAACATATACTCGTAGAGCCACAGCTTGCTCCAGCTAGTTCTTCTGAACCTTCTACTCTCCGTTGTTGGAATTGTTCTAATGTAGGACATATCTTTCCTCGTTGTCCTCTTCCTCAGAGTAAACACTGTTGTGGTTGTGGTAAACCAGGAGTTACTAAACTTTCTTGTCCTGATTGCTCTAATAAGAATCAGGGAAACTTACGTACCTTCTCTAATCTCGGATTCTCCGTTTTCTGGTATCTCTGACAAACAACGCTTCCTCTTAGATTTTGTGTTTGCTAGTGTTCGTGATGATGAACGTCCTTATATTAATGTTAATGTCTTTGGTTATTCACTTGGGGGTTTGTTGGATTCTGGTGCTTCTCGCACAATTTTAGGATACTTGGGATGGGACCTTACCCATCGCTTTGGAGTTTTAGTATCTGTGCGTTCGATTACCTCCTGTACTTTAGCTAATGGAGTAAAGTGCACTATCTTAGGTAGCGTTCTTCTCCCTATTACGGTTGAATCTAAAACTGTAATCGTAAACACATCGGTGATACCTGAAGTATTTCAGCCATTGATTTTAGGGACACATTTCTGAAATTGATAAACATCGTACCAGACTTTAGAATAGGTCATTGGTCCTTTGGTGGCGATACTTCACTGGCTTCTTCGGAACATATTACTCCTTTTTCTGCTCTTTCTCCTTCTGAACAGAAATCTCTACAATATCCGTTAGGGGATACCTTTGCTCATATTAATTCGTCTTTGGCTATTACAATCATTTGGTTATTACTGTTTCTATTATTTTCTCATTTAACGTTGTCCTCATTGTGTTGTTTTCCTAAAGTAAATCATTTAATATTCAAAATTGTTGATGTTCACCCTTACTTAATACACATTTTTAGAATTTGGAACCACTGGTTACAGTTGGTAGCATTGAATGTTACTAAGTGAGTTCTTAATGAGAACGTTTCTTTTTCCTGTTTCAAAAGTTGTGCAAGCCACGCTTTAATTCCTAGAGGAATCAAATAATTTCTGGATTTATTTCATCCATCGACGAAAGGCGGATTTATATTTGTTTTTTGGTATAAGAAATGATTAATTGGTATTGTTTATTTCCACGCATGTTGCGGATATAAATGGTTATTAAAAGCGTTCAGGTATGCCTCGCTTCCTTTTATTTTTCTGTGTTTACCTTTCCTGTTTCGGGTTTTGAGAAAAGGGCTCTTTTTTTTGTATTCACTTAAAAACTCGTAGCGTCAAAATTTCTGTCCTTCGTTCTACATATATACCCTTCTTTCCTTTCTCTCTCTGACCTCAATGTTCCCCTCGCACCCCAGTACCCTCTAGCTGCTAGTCGAGGTGCCCTTCTCCTTCCTCTTCTTATTCCTATTTCCTTTTTTTTATTTTGCATACGTGCTCAACAGCTGTGCACGTTACAAAGTAAGAGTTTTACACCAAGAGCAATGTACATGGCTGCTATAATAAGATGTAGATACGACGTCCATAGAAAACAAGATTTTGACACAAAATTGGGAATTTGTACGTGTTTTTTCTGAAGAAAAAAATAGAAACCGTAAAACCTGTCGTGTGTCCATGATTTTATCATATATTTGACGATAATTTTCTAAATTATAAATTATTTGTTAGTACCGTACATCTGAAATGTAGTCTAAACCCTCGTAATTGGATGTAATAACGCATCAATGTTTGGAGAAGCTTTTCTATTGTAACGTTTTCTTTTGTCTTTTGCGTACTTAAAAGATTTAGGAATTTAAGGGAAATGTGATTTACATTTTTGGCAACGATGTTTAGGAAAACCCTTTTACTAAGTTGAGCGGAAACACTCCTTAGTGTCTTTGTAAATAAGGTTAGTTTTGTATAAATAAATGTTTTCGTTATTTTAAATTGGGTGAATTTCATTAAATCAAGTTGATATTGCATCATATAAAATTAAATTAAAGAACGCATTCCAATTGTTACAGTGTATGGTACATCTTTCGCAAAAGTTAAATGTAGCCGCCAGCTCGGAACAGTCTCGTTTGATAAGGTTTGGTTTCAAACAAAGAATTTGTTTTCGTTACAGTTACGCAGTGATTACAGCGGAACAATGTTGACCAAGGTTCGTATTGAAGGAACTGTCGTAGCAGGGTTCTCATTCCTCACCACTCAAATAAGGGATCATATAATTGTTCATCCTTCACGAGACCAGTTTATCGTTGCGTGTATTTGGTCCGTAGGGGTTTATCAAGATCCAAAAAGGCGTTTATTGTTTAAAGTTACCAAGTGGTTTCGTTGTTCTCAGGAGTAGTCGTCGCTTCTTGCGGAAAAATACTACGTTCGTTCCAAAGTGTCAAACGTAAAATTCACAGTTTTCCGTTAATTAAATAACCTGCTGTAACCAGACCAGCATTTTCGTTAAGTTACAGATAATAAGTGTTAATCAGGACTTGTACCTAATTAACTAAAAGTAATAAGTATCAAGCAGAACTAGTCACTAGTCACAATAAAGTAAAGTTAATATACCTGTCAGTGTACGTACAACCAATTGAAATTTAATCATAACGCGAGTCGAAAGAGAGGACGTCATTAACTGAATGGTACGGGAAGCTGCTAGCGTCGTGTTAACAACAACCATAGAGCCTGCAGATCCTTTCCAGATGACTGTGTAACAAAAGGGCATCCTCCACCTAAGGTGACATTTCTGTGTTTTTTTATTATTGTGGTGGGTGATTAAAGCTAATGAATTTATGGTGGTAGGTTGTATTATTTTGTTATGGCTGTTATGAGTTTGTAGATACGGTTGAATACGCCTTTCGTTAAAGATTAACTTTTCGTTGTTTTTTTTCTTGTTCAAATTTTAGTACAGGTGTATCCATCCGTAATATTATCTAAATTGGTTTGAAGGTTTATTTTAATTTTTTTTTGTTTAAACTGACAAATTCACATCGAAAATTATGTGACAAGTGAGTTTTAAGCAAGCCATTTATTTGTAGAAAGGAAAGTAACCATTTATTATCTTGGACATTTGAATCAATTTTATAGTATATTTTAGAGGCCATCGTGAGGTAGCTAGATTCACCGGCAATAGATAACCTAGGTGATAAGATTGTAAAATTTGTGTTGACAACTCGATGGTTCTATTTTTTATTTATTTATTCACATTACATATATGTAGGTTATTGTACCTGTGTTTTTTATGTGAACCTATTATTACACAGCATCTGAGGATGCGCATTTTTTTATGTTTATTGTTTTTTAATTTGCTCTACGAATTAACGTCATTTCATTGTGTTTAGTTTTAAATAAAACAATTACGGTCGAAAGACTTTCAAGTGATTATTTAATTGTAACGTAACATTTAGAGACCGATAAATCACTGCATTATTTTTTTTATGCTTTGAACATAATAAATTGCGATTAACGGAATTTAATTTCAAGTGGTTGAATACAGAATAAAGTGTTTTTTTGTTGTTGAAGTGAAACTACTTGAGCATCGAATTTTAATAACGTAACGTAACAATACATTATTGTTTTTTTGATCAAATTAGTGATTAATTTGCGGCACGCAATTATTCTAGTTAAGCGTGGTGCAAATATTTTTGAAGCCTTTCAGGTTGGTGAAACCTGCTGGACCCAGTGCCGCCAGCGAAGATTACGTTTAGGTAAGCGAGTTATTTGAGTATTTTGAGCAAGCTGTGAACTAACGTAATCAGGCATTTCAACCAATATCGTGACATTTCGAATACTCTGGCGCCCTTTCCTGGTTTTATGTCCTTTCAACCCCTATTTGGACTTATACATGATAAACTATCCTAGTGTGCGCCAAATATAGTACACCAAACCCACCCCGACCGCTGACTAGTCGAGCAAAAGCCAAGTTTATCTGTTATTTCGTTTTACTGTCAGTTTATACCGCAACAAGCCGTTCAACAGGCAGTCTTCTTACTATAAATATTGAATACGTCAATACTGCAAAAGAATTACTTTGAAGAACGTTATACTTGCAATAAAAGCTAATCTTCCGATACCTGCACAAAAAAAAACAATTTATATTCAGCAATACAATACCAAGCCTCATTCATATAACGATGATTAAGAAGTTCAGTCTGCAGGTTGTTGGAATGGTTGGAATATTGTAAATCTCAACATCCAGATATCCTAGATTTGGATGTTTTAGATATCAGTTTTTTAACCCAATTCAATCGCTTCAATATGAATCAATACCGAAAGCATTGAAGAGTTGATTGATTGCGTGCTACATTTTCCTAATTTTACAGGGTTGTATGGAGCAAATTATGACGGTTGGAGGTAGAAACAGTTATTCAATTCATAAAATGAGCAAATCCAAACTTCGCCAAAAAGGCAGGCTTCCCTTATCGTTACACAGCGCTGACAACGTTTTGGCAAATGCCCAAGATATTGTCAGTAATGTTATTATTAGGTTAATAAGAAAAATAATTTCAATTTGTTCATAATTCTTTCAAAACTCTAATTAAAGTTATCTGTTTAGACTTTTGTATATCTTCTTTCGGGACGAGTTTGAGTAGGAAATATATACCTTACATTCCGATGTACTTAATTATTAGTTTATACGTTTTAATTAGTTTTATTGTTTTTGTATTAAACAGTTGTTACAAAAACAAGAAGGGTGTATTGTAATGAAATTTATACAGATGAAGTTGAGTTCTGAAGCAAGCACTATGTATCTAGAAAATACTGAAAACACGGAAAAGTGTAATTATTCTTATTAATTAAATTAAACGATACGAACAAGAAGAAGAATTTTAAATATAGAAAAATAGTTGAAGTTATTTTTATAAAATTTATATAACATAACATATTACAACATACATAACATAACATAACATTATTACTAAATCATTAACTCTACACAGTGTATCGCTGAGTAGTGGAGCAAGTCGTCGTGTCTAAACGTGGCAAACGTAAGTTCGTCAATAATGGCTTTGGGTACCTTTTCTATTGAACATCGGTCGATGGTACGGTACAACTGTGAAAGAAGAGGACGGTGAAAAGCTGAAATCCACGTAATGACCAAGTAATCAAGAAGGTTCACTTTCGTTCACAAGATTTCAATGCTGCCAAAGTTATTGTCGATGCGCAAATAACAAGAATAAAGAAAAGATCTCAAAATACAATGAAAAGGAAAGTGACTCAACGAAAACGTCGAAAAGTTCCATTAATCCGGTCAGCGTAATTCCCCTAGAATGTTGCCAATATGCTATTAAAGAAGGCAAAACGGGGAACTTCCTTTTATTTGACAGTTGACCATACGATGACTGCATCCTCACATTTAAACGACAAAGTAATACTAAAACTTTTGTAGAATGTAACAGTATATTTGTAGATGGGACATTTGAACATTATCCAAACTCATTTACGCAAGTTTGTGCTATTTCTGCCTTAAATCATGGCTGTTATTACACGTCCAATCCGCACTAGGCGTCGTGTATGCTTACATTAGTAAGCGGGTTGCCAATCCAGCTACAGTGGAAATGGGCGGGGTCGAGATAAGGAGTAAAATGATTGAGTAACAAGCTCAAACGCCTTACACTTACCATAAATTCACAACTTATACATCTCAGTCCGGGAAAGATGTCTCTTGGCGCCACCACAATCTTAAATTTTGCTAAAATAAATCGTCTTAGGCGAGATGGTAAATTAATTCTGTTTGATTGTGGAAAACAGGATCGAAGCCTACTCAGTAAACTCATACATTAACTTCTCAAAATCAAACACATTTCCAAACAAATCAACTCAAAACTACAGAAAATTTAGTGATACCCGGGTCGTTATAACTTACTGAACACACCCTGTATAAATGGAAACTCCAATTCATAAAAATAAATAAAATGTTAACTTATGTAGTTTTTAAAATGTCCCTCGTATTTTAATCGTAATTTGAATCTACAACGGTTAATGAACTTTAGAATTTAATAAATAATCAATGACCAATTTAGAACAACCTCTAACACAAAGTGAATAACCGAAACCATTTACTGATATTTGTTATCCCAATGAAAACTACTTGTTAATTGCTAAATAACTCAACGTTAGAATGCTTAGTCTTTTCTTCATTAATGATCTCTTTATATTTTATTAAAATACCAACTTTAGTGATCGTAGTTAGACATTCATACATATATTTACGCCTTATCACTTCAAATATAAACGTTCTGCTCTATTGAAATACTAATCAAAATTGAGTATTTTGTTACTAATGTTCTGCTTTACTTTCCAAGGTTTTACTGAAATTTTGTGAATGATCTGGCCAATACAAGATGTCAAATCGATTCTTAATCTCCAGAATAAAATAAGGTAAAGATTATTTTCAATTATTCAAAATAAGTAACCAGTCAAGTCAACATCACAAATAAACAACGAAATAATTTAAACACTCTGTACATATATTAAGAATCAATATTTACACAACCGTGGTCGAAACCACCAAATAGTCCTACTTAAAAAAAATCCCCAAATCTTAAGATTACACATATACAAAAAAAATATCGATACAGCTCGACTACTTTTTTTTTTATTTTAACTTAAATGAATAATCGTCAAAGCAAAGAAAGAAAATTATCTTAAAAAAGGTGATCGTGCTCGTATTTGTCAATAAGTCTTATAGCCAATCCTTACGATAAAGGTCATTTAATCCGTTTCCTGCCGGCATGATATGTATTCCATTTAATCGGTGAGATGTAATCCTTTATTTGCTAACGGCCTCTAATTGGCCAAAACTTTGGGTACTCACATAACAACCGTATTTCCTTTAACACATTCTCGAATAGTTCTTTATTCACATGTCATCATGGTCCTTTTGTTTGTCTTTAATTTAGCATAATATTCTATTTATGTATAGATGTTAGCTCTTCACTACATACACATTAAACACAAAGGGTATGTTTGCTTCCCCTTTGGATATCGAATCTCTTATTTGTTCTTTTTATTCAATCGAATTGTACTTGGTGACGATTGAACTAATATACTTCGAACGTTCATAAAACCACCGCTTATTTAAGCTACTTTTAACAATTTTCGGTTCATTAACTTAAATGGTTACTTAAGCTTACAAAACTTTTGTAATGTCACGCGCTGCACTAAACACTTTTAACAAAATACTTGTTTCATTTATTGAAGAAAAATCATTTAATTTATGAATGTTTACTTATTCTCAATCCCACTAGGGGTTATTGCAGCCGTTCAACTTATACCCTGCACACATTACGGTTTTCATAAACAAAACTCCCGCACTAAAACATTCTAAGCGTTAATGATAACCCAGCGCGCGCGACGTTTACCCTCGACAACGCTTAAGCTTCTCTTCTTTCCTATCACAATCAAAAACACGCATCTATATACCACAAACTCACTTATTCGTACGTCTACATCCATTTCTTTAGTTCAAATTCCTTCATACACAGTAGTAAAAAGACCAGTAGTTTTACCAGTGCCGTATCAATAAAAATTTACTCAAAACATTATTTCTCAACCAAATTTAACGCTTTCAGCACGAAAATCTTTCTATAACATTCAAATATTCCTTCATACGATAACTAAGGCTTAATTAAACATCCAGTGGCGTATCATTTACACCACTTACATTTAGCACATACAAAACAAAAAAAAATTCTTTTCATGCAAACTCACTTCAACTGCATTTAAAATACGTAACATACGTTATCAAAATCCTGCACATACATGGCGTCCATCCCACTATTTACGTTCTTCTTCCAAACAAAAGAAGGGCTTTTTCAATTATTTTTAATTGTTTCAATGCCCAGTTTGAGCATCAGAACACATGCTGTGATTTTGAAATGGCCACATTTCAAAACTATTGCTGAAAAATTTGCCGATACTAAAATACGTGTGTGCTTCTTCCATTTCTCACAAAATTCGAAAAAACGTGTAATCACATCAGGATTTCAGTCTTTCTTTCTTTCGCTTTGCGGTACGAACGATAATATCCATCGCATTTGCAACGATGTACGATATGCAGGAAGCGCTGGAAGATTTGAGAAATTTTCTACCAGAAGAACTAAAGCCCACTTTAGATCAGTTTGAAGGTCTGGAGAAGAAATCGAAGAGGGACTGGACGTTGTGGACCCGGTAAGAATGTAGAATGTGTACAGCTCATCCACGTTTGCACACTAAACTCGTTACCGAATGCAATTCTCCAATTAAATTACGGAAGCATGAAGATGCCGATGAGCGAATTAATCACATCATTTGCGCCTACAATGAAAGGAACACTATTGAATTTCTTCATGGAGTAGCTGACAGTTTTCAAATGGACGACTAACTAACAGGTCTTATGCAAAATATAAGAAAAAACAAAAACAAAAAAAATTGACAATTGAACATAAAATTAAAGCAAATTTCAAAATGCAAACCTGTCCCAAAAAAATTCCTGCGAGAGAATAGAAAAACAGTTTCGCTAAAAAAAACAACTATAATTACCTTGGATGGCCATGCTCGGGGCCAATAGTACAATACATTATTGACACAAAAATAGATCTGAACTTTATACACCCCAAAGATGTGTATTAAATAAGCCTAAATAAGTTGAAGAATTAGAAACATAAGATCAGTGAAAATAGTAAGTAAAAATGTTCGAAACTATATGAAATAATAAGGTACACTGGATAATTGCGCATACCTGAATACAAAAGCGGGTTTGAGATCGTGAAGTGTATTGTGCATCGACAAACGCCGCCATTTTTTGTTCACACGTACAAGATAAAATTTTTATGATTCTCAAGTTCGTAATCATTAAGGGGCCAAGTAATTAAGTTTATGGAGGAGAGCTCTGTTTAATGAAAAGTCAGCACATTTCTAATTGACACAAATTTCTATTTACCTTGTAGGGCCAAGTGCAGTTGCAAAGCTCCAATAAGCCTTTGTTGTTCGCCTTCGTAGCACAAATAAAAGCTTTATTTGGGAACATTACATTTACATTGAAGGATCTGGAAAATACGAAGAAGAGCATTATGCAATTCTATCATAAACTGGAAGACGAAGAAGGTAGTTTTCAGCAGCTGGTTACCACCACGTTAAGAAAGGAGATATAGCACTAAAGACATAAGATAATTGATTTTTTAATATAAACAAGAAAAAAACAGTTTCTTTTTTTACTTGATAACGTATATATATATATATATATATATATATATATATATATATATATATATATATATATATATATATATATATATGTGTGCATGTTAGCATACGTTTTACGCATATAAGAACTTATTGATCTAAAGATCAATTTGCTTTTCTGTCCTGAATGGAAACAAACCATTTTGTTTGCACCAGTTTTCAAATTGATAATATTTTGTAATTAAAATTATTCAGTAGAGGCATTTATCCTGAAATAAAACATCTATCAAATAATTTTAATGAATGCGTAATTTTGAACACGAAAATAAAAGGCATTATTATTGTAAAGAAAAATAAGTATTCATATAGGATTTGCTGATCGAGGTAATTAATAATTTGATTTATGCTAAACTACTTACCTTGAAAGTAAGTTATACTTAAGTATAAGCTGTAGTTGATTATTCAATTATTTTTGCGAATCCGAAGTAACTAATTATAACTCTTGTAATTAGGAACCCGATTAAAATGTAAATGGAACTAACTACGAATGTCGATCAATGTTGAAGTGAGAAGTAAAATGAAGGGTTTAAATTCATCAACGTATCTATACCAAACTAAAGACCTTTTGGGTGCATTTTGTAGAGCTAAATGTTTCAAACCTTTTTATGCAAAAATTAGTAAGTATGACTTCATTTCACTTCAAGATT